>JAMRYI010000314.1:0-179587 GCA_029231635.1 Ditylenchus weischeri
AAAGCAAATGATTGAAGTACGTTTTTATTTGTTTAGAATTAGAGAACTCACAAATTGCGGTTTAGGTGGTGTGATGGCGTCTTGCTACGGAATAACTAGCTTCACTTCCGCCGATAAGGATACTTCTGGAGCGTCGACGAACTGAAAGAGATAGGAGCAATGATAAAAACGAGGTGATTCCAAAATTCATACATGATTCTCACTGTCGAGAGATTAGTCAAAGCTCCAGCCAGCAACAAGTGATCGTCATCTCCAAAGGCATCAGAAGACGTGGAAGGAACACTATCATCACCAACGCAGTTGCCGAGAAGACTGATAGAAATAGCCAAGAACAACAACTTCAAACAAATACCAAGGCGAAACATAGCACCTGGAAGTACAAGAGCCATAAATACAATCATATGGAACAACTGACAACTACATCGCCACAAACAATAGTGACAGTCATGTAATTGAGGGTGAAGTAGCTTGAAGAAAAAATGGTAAAGGGACGTTTTGCCCTTTTTGACATATGTCAAAAAAGGTGACATTTGAGCGACCACCTAGTCTAGAACTGGTTTAACTGTATAAGATGGATGAAAATTGAGATGGACTGTAAAGTGGTGAGGTGATTGGTGGTTTGTGTAAAAAGTAACAATAATTGGGTAATACAACAATTGTATAATCAACCTGGATGGATCAACACAACTGGACTGATGAAACTGAACCAAGACATGAAACAATGGATAAAAGCTCAACAAAATAAAAAGTGAGCACAGAAGAAGCAATACATCGTAGAAATCTACTATTGGAGTTGAAAGTGAAAGGAAAACAGTTAATAGGTTAAAAAAGCAGTTGCGGACAAATAACTATATGCGGCCAAATAACAGTCTGGCCAAATTTTTTGCGCAACAAAACAACGATCCAGCAAGTTGTGCCACGAACCGCGAACTTCAGGTGGTGTCACTATAAAGGGCATGGCTGTACAGCAAACATGAACTTCAAACCCGAATAACAAACCCGAATCTCTTTTATTCCTCCAAAAAGTCATTGATAGCAATAATGTGATACAGTGAATACGACCTAGAGTGAGAGAGAGCAATCCAGATGATATCATTGAAGTGTGATGCTTTCTTTTCACTGCCTGCTTCTGGACACAACGTATCCAATCTGACATTTGTTTCTCAGCTGCCTGCGATTTTCGAAAGACTCTCCTCTCCAATTCATCCATCTTGTCTGTTTTTAACGTGAGTTTGAGCGACTGGCGAAGAATCCATTCAATGCGTTGAGTAAAGGCACTAAGAAGACTCATGGCGATTTTTTCAGCATCATCCCTCGAAGCGAATCTGAAACAAATATGTGCATATAAACAAGTCTGCAAGGTTGAGCACAAAGACAACCTGCACACCAACATTCCCAAACTGTAGAAATGCCTGGAAGGCCGGAAAGTTAGAATCTTGAGAGCTGGCTGCCCGAATCGAATCTCTTCTGACTGATGAAAAATCTGGAGGAACAGTGATCTAAAATAACTTATGCAGGTATTGATAAAATAGAGTAATACCAACCTGACAGTAGTTGTTGATTGCACACACTATCCAGGCAGGGACTTCAACCTGCAGACCTTTCTCCGGAATAGTGGAGGGAACTTTGCGACCAACGAGCGGAAAAAATTCTAAAAGGCAAAAGTAAAAAGGATGAAAGGAATACCTGTAAAGTTCATACCAACTGGCATTCTCTTGTCGAATGTACACTTCACGTTGGTATTTGCAGCCACAATTGCACCCAGATCAAAGTAGCTCTCATCGACCCACAGAGGCTGTCCATTATCGATTCTTTGCATCTTGCAAGCTGAGAGCGAAGAATACTGAATAGAAAAATTCCACAATACTACAATACAGTCGAACCTCTGTGGCTAAAATTGAAATCACACACCAGAATACCGATTTTCCACAAAAATTCGAATTTCAAATGAAACACTGATTTCCCCGTAAATTACTAATTCCCCAGTAAATTTAGGATTTTCCACAGTAAAATTGGTGATTTGTGCAATTTGCGGCAAAACGAACTTATCAGTCGGAAAATACGTTGAGCTACTCGGAATGCCACCGAAAACTTGTTTTTCGGGGTTTTACTAAAGGAGAGGGGTTCAAATTTTCTCAATGCCCTCTATGCTACTTTGTGTTCCGAAACACCTCAAAATTCTTTAAACCATTCCAAACCATTTTTAGGGTGGTTTAGGGTAGTTTAGAAAAACAAGTTTTGCTGGCTTTTGGTCACTGAAGCGGAATTTCGACCAGTTGAACGTATTTTCTGACTGAAAAAATTGCTTTCGCAAAATTTTGACTTAAATTGCACTAACCATTAATTTTACTGGGGAAAGTTAGTCGTTTACTGGCGAAATTAGTATTTTTGTGTGTGATTTCAATTACAGAAAAATCGTTATTTATTTTGGACTGATTTTGCTGTATTTTCGATCCACCGCGACGCAGTTTGATTTATTGTTAGGATTATGGATTTTGATAGCTGCAACACATATTGCTTTGTCTGGGCATATTTTCTGGCACAATGGTCTCCCTTTGTTCTTTAAAAGTAAGAAATTGGTAAATAGGACACTAAGGGCATGCTCGCGCCCGATGCAATAATTCTTGCAGGGTCTAGGACATTTCACCGCGAGGACATTTCACCGCCTAGAACATTTCACCGCGAGCCATTTCACCACGGGTCATTTCACCGCAGGACACCACCGCAGGGTCATTTCACCGCAGACATTTCACCGCAGGACATTTCACCGCCGTGACATTTCACCGCGGGACATTTCACCGCCTAGGACAAATCACCGCCACTATAAAACTACCTATCCTAACATCCTCATGAGCTTGAATAAACCTTTTTCTATTCTGTAACCTCTTTTTCTTGTCAGAAATTTGCAAATGGATGATCTACTAAAAGACCGTGCTACTTTATCAAACAGAAGGAAAAGTACATGAAGGAAGGATGTACGTCAAAAGTCGTGATCTGAAGGGTTCCAACGAAGGCAAGCTTTCAGCAGAGTGCGACCAGCGGGTGATAGGGTGCAAAGGTTGAGCTTGGTTTTGCGAAGGAGGCCAGTTTATCAAGTAAGTTTTCATGGTTGCTTTAATTAGTCATAAAATATTTTTGCTAAAGAATGGTGTCTGATCATGGGTGCGAAGCGAATCCATCTCGCATTGCTGTGACTGCCATAAGGAATGAAAAAAAGTTTAACTGACTACTACAATGGTAACCATTGAATCATTACCGATTTTTTATAAAATCACATTCATTGCAGAGAACGGAGAAATATTGGCACAGGTCGGAACAAAGCAAGAACCTCTGGAGTTCAAGATGAATTGCCAGCTGGGCTAAGCGAGGACTTCGAAGAGCCAGAACAAATTCTGAAGACTGCAACAGTTGATTCCACTTCTTTGGAGGTATTCTACATGTAATTGTTACTGATTACGCGTGTGTCCACAACTGCTTTGCTTCCAAACAAGAGGGCAGTCACACACAGGAAATTCTTTCAAATGCTACATGATGTTTCCCACAGCTGAATCCCCAAAGGAGTCTCATGTGATTATGATGTGGCTGTTCAGAGAACGCAGCTCGCGGAGAATGGGAGAGGTGTCTCGATTGATGGGTGCTACTGGCATCTCTGCTTTCCAACATACCAAGCATTTTTTGAACAAGAAGGTCTCTGTCTCTCGTTAAGTGGCGATGCTCAGTTTGCTCATGAGTATGAGGTACCCACAGTTAAGCTATTGTAAAATTTTTAGTGGTTTGAAGTCTCTATTATGTTTCAGAAAGTATTTGCAATTCAAATCTTCGATGAATCATAATTCGACACTGATCCAAAGGCGACCGAGAACTTTGTAGAATACCTGACAATTTTGTGAATTCTTTGAGTGAAGGTGGGCTGCCGCCCATGAGTTGAACTTAGCAAGAGATACTCCTGTCATGTTAAAAAAATTTGAAGATCCTGTTGATTATGGACTTTTTCCCGCCTTATTGGAAGGTTCACTAAACAGAGATACTTTAAGATGATTCATGAATAGTTAGTTTTGGTATATTCCCCATTAAGCTGCAAGCTAAAGCTTTTCATTATAGCCATGCGAGCTATGGTGTTGAACAAGCCATCCTATCAATCAATTAAATTTATTGTTACCAACATCCTTGAATTTATATTGTTGTACTGTTTTCTTGTATCATTGTATAGACTTATATATAGCAATATTGATTCATTGTGGTAATTTTGTCTGATTATTATATTTGAGTGGAGATACAATTGATACCATAACAAATAAGACCTGCATTGTATAATTTTTTTATTAACATTATGAAAAGTGATAGAGAGTTCAGTGTCTGTTGATGTAATGATCGTAAAAATAGTAGGCATTAAATTTATCAGAGTAATTCACCAAATCATTTTTAGAAAAAAATTGGATAGTTTTTTTAAAATATGGAATGTGTTTCCTTATTCAACTATTCCCTTATTTTGTTATCATCGTGTTCATGGAGAAATTGCATCCTTTGAAGTTTGCTAGTCGTCCGTACTCTTTTTCAGTAACTTTTTCACAACAAACCGGATTCGATCAATTATCTGATTTGCTTATGAAACTAATATTCAAACAAGTAATACTTTGTAATTCAATTTTATTGTGCCAGGAAATTTGAAATATGACAGTCAAATTATACTTCTCAAAGTTACTCAAAACTTCAAAGCCCTTTTCCGTCCTTTGCACTAGTTCTGTGCATTTTCACGCTGATCATTTACTTTACTGCTTTACTGCACTCTAATTTTCTATGAAAAGTCGGCTAGGAATACGCCAAACAGTACGCTAGTTTCAAATTACCAAAGAAATTTGCTGGTTTTATCTCTTCTTCTGTAATTTCCAGTGACTTTGTTAAATTTTGTGCTGATTTTCTGCCTATGTTGTAGCTCGTGAGTTTTCCTGCAAGTGATAAACATGAAACAGTTATGCACAGCTGTGACGTGCTCTCGACGGCTAAGGAATTTGGTAGATGTGAAAATGGTGTTTGACTATGGTCATAAATAACTTCCATAAATAGCAGTTATTTATGGGGGGGTTATTATAGGGTATTTATAGCGGTTCCATTTGTTACTATATATAGGTTTGAATCCACGTACGAATCAAATACTTTTCTTTTTAAAAGTTTGAATCTTCATAGTGGACATTTACTTAGAGTATGTGCAAAAAAGTTCGAATCACATACTAACACACTTTTTTAAATTTATAATTTACGTGGTGTTCAGTCTATTCAACTATTTCAGTGTATTTTCTTAATTTTTTTAAATAGACAAAAGCCACTACCTCTTAGCCCAAAACTGGCTTAAAGCGTGTTTTTTGAATGTGTGAGCAATTAAGAACATACTTAAAACGTGTTTTTAGAGTGCGGAAGGCCATTTTGGAAAAAATTTCTGACCAAGTGACTTTGCCTTGGGGGACCAAAGTAAACCACCTGGAGAGGGATTTTTACCTCGTTTCTTACTGAGACTGGGCAAAAGAGTCTCTAGATGCATTTTGATCAAGAGCGTTATGGATTCATCTCAAACACTCACCTCGGGGCATGGGAGACAGGGCTTGGAGTTGGGATGCGCACACACATACCTTAGAGACCAAACACTCGGAAAACAATATATCCTATAATACAATATACTACAATATATCTATACCTGCCTGCCTTCGGCGGCACCTATTCAATAGAAAGCTTTAGGGTACATGGTCAGGCCAGGGCTGTCCTTTATATAAATGTAGAGCTCCAATGTGAGAGCCTATATAGTAACAAATGGGCTATCACCATGCTCCATAAATAACGCATAATAACCACGGGTTTATGGGAAATTATTTATGGGTTTCACAGTTTTTCACTCATTTTAAGGGCAGCGGACGATTGCAATCAAATTGCGCAAATTCACATTGCGCAATGTTCAAATTGCGCAAATACAAAATGCGCGAAGCAAAGATTGCCAACACGAATTGCGCCAAAGTCAATTTGCGCAAACGTAAATTGCGCCAAAGTCAAATTGCGCGGATGCAAATAGCGCCATGATTTATTGAAATTAGAGGTTCTTACATTTTTGCTAAATTTCTTCGAAACTTCCGAAAATTCATCTTTTGTTTTATGGTAAACGGTGTAGGTAATGATAAGTTCTTCATTCTGTTCTTAAGATACTGTTTCATTTTCTTCTTACAATCACAATAAATTTCATCAATATACTATACTACTTTTATTTTGGAAAACACGTAACAACGGAACTAATAACAACAAATTCATGATTGATACATCTGGGAAAAGGCTGAGGCAGGCATTTCTGGCAGCGGTCTCAGAAATCTTAATAATTTTTTGAAGAGCATCAAACAGCAAAAGTGTAACACACCCATCATCAGAGAAATCGGGTGCTGATCGTTAGAAAATGACAAAATGCTGGAATGCTTCTCGATAGGCCTCTTCTTTCTTGGGATGAAGCAGGAAATACACGCAAAGAAAGAACGAGCTGCTGCTATAGGTTAGCTGCGTAGAATCCAACCACGTATTTGGCTTAAACCATTTGGAGCTGCGAAGAACATTATCATTGCCCAGTGGCGAAGTTCCTTGAAAAATAAGCATAAAGCAAATTCTAGTATACAACAAGGACCGATTTTTTAAATACCTGAAGTAGACGAAGAAAATTGGCAGTAGTAAATGAGAACTCTTGGTGGAGGCGTGGTCCTATAAATCCTGGCTGCAACGGAGGACCGCAAAGACTTTCATTGGCTACAACAAAACAAGTGAACATCGGACAGGAGAAGTCAAAAATTCTACTAACCTGAATCAAAGTTAAGAAATGTCCTACCATCTTTAGGTTTGCTTCATTTCCGGCCATACTCATCTTTCTTTTCTCCTCGGTTGACTGCTCCGATACTGCTCCGATACGTTTTCAACCTAAGCATGAGATAAAATAGCTATCTAAAGACTGGAAAAAACAACTTCAACAAGAGCTGTATCTGGAAGGTGACCATGTCTTCTTTTCTTCTACCAAATGCTCTTGATTTGTTGATACAGCTGTTCAGAACAACTCTTTCTGTGTGCACCTCCATGTCCATTTTTATCAGAGTTGCGAATACGACATTTTCTAAAATTTATTATTACAGAACATGAAAACAGATAAGAGTAGCTCAAACAAAAGATGCAACAGACCCTTTAATTACACTGCATAGTCGCGGTATTTGCATTTGCGCAATTTGACTTTGGCGCAATTTACGTTTGCGCAATTTGATTTGGCGCAATTCGCATTTGCGCAATTTGCATTGCGCAGTGAACATTGCGCAATGTGAATTTGCGCAATTTGATTCGCGCAATCGTCCGCTGCCCCATTTTAACTCATTTGAAAGCGCAGCTGAAAGCGCCACAAATTATGCATTTGAAAACAGATAATATTGTATTTCCTCTAATTGACGCGCGCCCTCTAATAATAGAGCGCCCTTGACTTTGAGCTTTTTATATCTCAAAACAGAAAACTTTTTGGGAGCCGCAAGCTCTAATACAATGATTCCGCGTTAAATCTCGAGATCGATCTTAAATTGAGTCATCAAGAAATTTCTATGGTAAGAGACAGTTATTAATTCTTTTCTGATGTGTTCCATTAATCTAATAAGTGAATCTGATAAAAGATAAAAAGATTTGTGTATTTCAATGGAGGGACCTGAACCAAATTTCTACTATGTAAATCTCTTAATTTTTAGAGAGAGTTTATTTGAGGGCGGAATCCAGCAATTTGCTGTAAAATTTTTCATGCCATCATTCAGAAAGGGCTATACTTTTTTCGTCCTAAATTTGCTTTTTTGTCCCACATTTACTTCTTTTTGCCCGGGATTTTTTTGTCTTTATCTCTTTGATTTTAGAATTTTTTATTTTCTTTCTTCAAAAACATAACACCATTGTGCACCCCAACAATTCTGGTTTATAACAAGGTATAATTTCATGCAAGATCTCTTGAAAAACAACAAATTAAAAGTATGAACTCAATTTTTTAATTTTTTATTTTACATTTAAAAGCACTTTTTGGAATCATACCTTGTTAGAAACTAAAATCGCACACAATAGTGTTATCACTTTGCAGAAAAGGTCAAAAAATAAAAAAAAGACTAACGAAAATCACGGACAAAAACGTAAATTTGAGACAAAAAGGATAACCCAAACTATAAAGTGGCTGACAAACTCAAAAATGCTATTGAAATATATTTTTCGCGCTTTTACTTTAGACAAAAATTACTGTTTTAAAATTTATTTTTGACCTTTTCACAAAATAAACTTTATCTCTAACTTTTATTCTTCGATGCCATAAATTTTTGAATGATTGGCTAAGAGCCGGTGTGAGTGTTTGTCAGTTATTTCTAATCCACCAGTAATAAATACAGTCAAACCTCGATAAACCGACACCCAGGGACCGAGCCTAAGGTGTCGGTTTATCGAGTTTGACTATATCTGACACTATCTTTTGAAATCTCGTATTAGCTCATATTAGGTAGTGTTTAGTCTACAAATTTTTATTTTGGAAATTTTCTCTTCATAGTAACCAGAGGCAGCCTGAAAGTTTTCTACCTTTTTTTGCATCAGCAGGATTGGCGGTTAAAGTTTCTAATATTTAGGTGGTCTAAAATCGGGTTTGACCACTATTTTAGATTTTTTAGCTTCTGGACTCTATAAAAGGAAAGACTTTTGTAGAAAAAAAAATTTTCAACAATTTTTGACTCAAAAAATTACGATTTTTATTTTATCGTTATTTGGTGGACTGGAAAGCCGTTGCTATATTTCAAAACTATTTTAATTTGTTTATTTTCAGTGTGATTGCCTGGTTTTCGTAGCCATTATGTCCGCAAGAGATCACAGGGAAGACGGTGAAATAGACAGGTAACATTTTAGTATCACTAATTCTTAAAAAAATCCAAAATAATCAGCTGCGAAGACATCAAGAATGTGTGCAAAATCAGCAACTACAACGACTTACATGAAGAACCTAGGGACATCAAGCCTGATCTGAGCAGTATCAACGATGGCAAGAACAAAGAATCCTCCAAAAGAAAGGAAGGGGCAGGAAGAAGCATCGCAGCAGTACTCAGTGCTCCTCATCCTCATCGTCTGACAGTGGAAGCGGATCCTCTTCTTGTTCATCGTCTTCCAGCGGTTCTCATTCCTCGTGTTCGTCCAGATCTTCATCCTCCAGCAGCAGCTCGTCTTCGTCGCATGAGAAGAATAGAAGAAAAGGAAGCATTCCAAAGTGGCGAAGAATAAAAGCAAACGTAAGGGTTTTAAAACTTGTAAAGCTTATGTGTCTGTTAGGGTTGTATCAATCTCCTAAAGATTGCTTCAGTCCATAACTTTTTCAAAACTTTGCTCAGAACCACTTATGAGAATAGGTTTCTGTAGAAAAGGTATCTTATTGGCTTGGGAAATTATTTTAGGGTACGTTGAGTCCAACAGATGGTTATCCAATTTTTTTGTTGATTCGTTACTGAAACAGTGAATAATAAATTTGCATATTTAAATGGGGATACCAGTCAGTTACAGTGAATGATAGACAGGGGCAAAACTTTCTTTTTCTCTTGAAAATTTTCTATAAGCATTCTACCTGATCCGACGAAAGTTTTCTCCCTATTTTTCAAAGTAGGATAAGGTCATAAATATCAGATTTAACACGAAACGAGTGAAAACAGGAACGATTGTTTTACGTTGTTACCTAATTATTTTAGGTCGACGTCGCTCATATAGCTCTTCATCGTCGTCTTCATCTGATTCGCGAAAGCCAGTCAATCTTTTGAATAACAAGCCCTCCTCGTCCAGCCGCTCCAAGCTATCTACTTCAGTGGTTCAGAAAAAGGAAGTGTTAGTTTTTTTGCTAATTTCAACCAGTAAAAATCCTGATTTTTCATATTTCAGCGGTGTCCAAGTTCCGCATTATTTGATCAAAGAGCTCCAAATCGAAACAGACAATATGTCGGCGCTCGGTAATGCGTTCAAATTCCAGGTATGCTTTTGCTTAAGCAAGGCTAAATTATCTGCGCTTACATTCGTTAATCGACTGCGCTAAATGCATCTTGCTCATCGACCACGACACCAGAAACATCTCAATCGGACAGAGTTACAATGAGCTCACTGAAAGTGTGAATCTCAGTAATCTCATCGAAACAAATTGTACCACAATATCCGCTCTATATTTGGGTCCTGGTTTCTCGTGAATAGAAACTTATATTGAAAGACTGCGAAAAATATGTTTTATACAACTAAGAGACGGAGGTCTCAAAAGCAAAACAAATGTTGTTTTTTTTCAAGAAAAAATCGGCGTAATGCGAAACCCCTCAATCTTTTGGACTCACCAAACGGTGCTGCCAGAAAATTTCATATGGGACCACTAAATTGTTAGACGGAGCTAAGTTATGCGCTGCTTCTCGAACTTGTAGCATGTCTGCATCCAAACGCCCAACTTCCAGAATTTAATTATCAATGATTTGTTCCAGTTAAATCGCATCAAAGGTCTTCTTGTTGGCAAAGTGGTGTCCGGCTACTACGCCAAGTCTCCCATTAATTATAAAGTATTCGACGTGACCGAGCAAGCAGCCAATAAGTTGCCAGCCTACATCAAAGCAGGAAAGAGTGTCGCACAGCATTTTTTCCATGAAGCAGGGCATCTCGTTGGAGCATCCGAATTGGCCGTGTCTGGTAATATTTTCGAGAATTTCTAGATTCCAACAACAAAATTTTGCAGGTGCAAGATGGTGGAGGCGGACACAAGAATTATTATCCAATTGAGCTCATGTATTTACCGTAAAGTGTGTGAGTGTATCTCACTTATATGCATAGTCATATGATTGTTTGTTAATGACGGTGAGACCAGAAATAAAATATATTTTCTGATTGCGGATTGTTTTTTTGCATGAGGCAGATAAAGGAGAGGACCTAAGCAGCACGGTAGTGCTCAAAATTTTACAAAATTGCAGAGAAAGTTCAAAATTTTAATGCAAAATCTGCTGCTAAAATTTGGAAATTCATTAAAAAATGGAATGAAAATGTTTGATGGGTTTCCAGAATTGAATTTGGCGTCTCCCAAATTTTTTTTGGAAATTCATCAAACATTTTTATTCCAAATATATTCTATTATTATCTAATATATTTAAATTCTTCTTTTCTGCTGGATACCCGGGTAGCATCCAGGTACTCAGGCTGTCCGATCCAGGAAGGAGTACTAGGCCCCCAGGTGATGCGATCGAGGTGCTACCACTCAATAACTCATGTGTTCCTGTTCAAATGTTAGCACCCAATTACTCAGGTGGTAGTACCAAAGTACCCAGGGGCTTACCCAGATTTTTCAATTGGCTGTCCGGGATAAAAGTACTCATTAGAGGTACTTTACTCAGTAATTTCACTTGGTACTTAGTTTTTCAGGCTTAGGCAATAGTGGGCCAGCGTACGTTAGGACGAACTCAAACGTTCTCGATCTAGGGCGTTTTGTCCCCTTTTCTTTGCAATTAGGGCTGTGCAGAAGTAAACATCAAAGGTCTAATGTTCGTATCATTTTGAGCGTACTTATATGCATAGTTATTTTAATTCAGTGCGCTTTTTAGTGGTTTTTACAAACTATCAGCATCTGTAGTGCAAAATAGAAGGTATTGAAAATGTGCAAAACAGCATTATGATTTGGTTCGTTTCAGTAGCACTGCGATAGTGTGTCTTTATGGTGTAGTGGGTAGGGATGACAACTATACATTAACGGGTTGGGTTCGAGTCTAGGTGGGTGTAATATGATTTGTTGGCTTATGATTAGAAAAAATACTGCTGTTCACGTTCTGAATGTTATTGAGGACCAAGTTTAACTCTCTCTATGAAGCCGAAATTGAGCTATTTTTACTTTTGAACTTTTTGGAGGAAACTAGGTGAATTGATCCACAGCACATAAATTGAAGCGCAACTTTTAACGCATTAATGCTTAGGCAAGGGTAGGCCAGCGCCCATTAGGACAAACTCAAAAATCCGTCGTTTTAAAAAATTTCTAGTGGGTTGCACTTCATATAGGGGGGAGGCATTGAGGAGAGTGCACTTCATATGATGTCGATGCAAAGTTCAATTGGTCCACAACATTTTTATCACCTCCAGAGGCCGAACAAACTACAGTCGACGCTCGTTATAACGTACCCCCCAGGGACCGACCCTAGGGGTACGTTATAACGAAGGGTACGTTATATCGAAGGTACGTTATATCGAGTGTCCGTTTACCTTGATTTTGGAGCAGGACGTTATATCGAGTGTTAGCATGTAATTCCAAAAAACAATTTTATTCAAACAACATCAAATAACATTCATAACATAAACTAACGGTTAGAAGAAAAATAATCTTCAATTTTCTTTTGTTCCATTTTCTTAAAGCGTTCTTTGGCCATGGCATCATCCAGTTGATCGAACAATTTGAGAATGGCGGGATCAGTGACGAAGTCTGCATATCGCTGGATGATTCACATGGCTTGGCTGGCTTCTCGGGCTGTGACGGCAGGCTCCTCCTCTTCGATTTCCACCACTTCGGAGTCGCTGCCCAGTTTGATCGCCGCCGCCGGCGGCGGCGGCGATCCAACTATGTGGACCTTTATATATTTGCTGAAAAAATATATTTTAACACAAAAGAAGCTTTTGAATGATTTTTGAGGAATTTGGAAAAAAAGAAAATTTTTCAAAAAAATTGAGCTTGGGAGACCAGGGCGAAAACAAGTTTAAAATGTTTTTACCAAAAATGTTTTTTTCGTTAAATGATTTAAAAATGTGAAAAACACCTTTTGATTAGAGACAGAAAGAAGCCTTCGGGCGTGATTTCTGAGTGAAAAAATTTCGGGATCCCGTCGGGATACCGAATAAATTTTGGTGATTTTTTTAATATAGAGAAGAACAAGAAAAATTCACATATTTTGCCATATTTTCAGACTGACATACCACTCCATACAGTTGCGACTCGATACAACAACTCGACACACCGGGTCTCAAGTTATTTTTTGCTATTTTTTATTCTTTGTATGAATGTACATCAATTCTAACAGTATATTTACTTTGATAATGGCTAAACATTCGGAAAGCAGCTTGAATTTATGCGATGCCGCTGGATACCCTATTTTTTATTTATTGCTTGGTTTTCTCTCTAGAGTTTGGCAAAGAGCTCATGAATGAGTACATTATCGAGAGAATTGCTCAGAATGATCTCTAAGGAGCGAGCGCGGGCAAATTTAGGGACCTTGTAAGCTTTTTTTAAATTCGCGCATTTACTAATTTATTTTTATTTTTAGCCGTTTTGTAATTCGGGAAGCACATTTAAGCAGTCCTAAAGTGCGCTGGGCTACTCTTAGCCTTAGGCTTTGCCTAAATTAGAAAAAAAAACAATATAATGGCCTAAAAATTATTAGAAGTCGCAAATTCTATATAAAATCCAAGAAGGTACCAAACGCCCTAACGATGATAAGAATGAATAATTTAAAGACACAAAAAGCATAAAAGGCCACTACACACCAGGGTTGCACCGGATATCCAACATCCGATATCCGGAACTTTTTGACATCCGATATCCGGGATGCATGGGATGCATGGGATGTATTTTTGAAAGAAATGGAACCATAGTTATGTGCAGAGCTGAGCATTGCGATTTCTCAGTCGATCTTGGGCCAAAGAATGGAATAAATCGGATGAAGTACCATTTTCAAGGAAAGCATGCGGAATTGTTCAAGCGCCGAGAAGCAGCCAAGCAGAATGATAAGAACCGTGTGCAGAAAAAAGCCGGTTCTCAGCCAAGTATTTCGTTCTCATTCAATCCTGTAGTATCAAAGCCTGAAAGCCTAAGCGTACAAGAATGACTGCTGATCCCAAACTCAACAAATCTCTCAGTTAGATTTTCCTTTGTTTTTTCATAGTAAAAGTCAGTTACTGTTTTCAGATCAGTGGACAAACACCGGGCACCAGGCCATTGCTCTGGATCGAACAATTGCGGAAATGTTTCACGTGGATGCAGCGCCACTTGCCATTGTGGAAAGAAAGGGATTTCATCGACTTTTTCATCTTGTCGAACAGCAGTGCAAAGTTAAGTAAGATTTCCCTTTTTCCTGCTCTTAAAGCTTTACATATTTCAGGTCACTCAAATTTACAAGCAGACAAAAATTCCAAGAATATGAAATTATAATCAAAAGTGCCGTTCTTCTGCTTTGCCTCCGACGCTTGGAGCTCAAAAGACAGGAAAATTCACATTTCCAAATAAACTTTTTGGGATATCCGGGTTTCAGTTCTCAGTCGTTAATCTCGTTGACCGAGCATTTTCTGGACGCCGACTTGAACCCTTCTTTTCTTATGCTGGCTGCAACTTCAATTAAAAGTCACACGGATAAATACTTTATTTTTATTTCATCAGCATGTTTTATTAACTGTTCTAAACCATACCATATCATCCGTAACATGTTAAAAGACATAATCACTGTACTTCGGTTCTCCACAGTCCATTAGGTTGATTGTGAAGTCCCACATCCGCCATAGCACCCGCATTGAGGGACCCTTCATCGATCAAGAAGTTGTGAAGAGCGCAGCAGGCTTTGACGATGGAATCGGCCACTTTGTCGCTTGTCTCGATTGGCTTGAGAATAATTCTCCAAATCGCACTCATGATACCGAATGTGTTTTCAACGACAGATCCTCAAAGACGTGTTAAGATCAAACAACATTAAAAATTTTTTTTTTCTCTTTCTAATATAACCCCGTGGCGTTCTATTTTTTTTTGTTCTACCCCACTTCCCTGGGGAGTTGACCCTCTATGAGAGAGTGACGATCAAATAGAGAGGGGCATTCTTCCAGAAAGGCATCGCTCACCCTTCACTTGCTCTATCACCTTGATGGTCACCAGATCAGCTTTTGAGTCCTCTTGAACTTTGACCCCCAAAAATCTTAAAATCTTAATAAGGTCCTAATGGAGAATCCGGTGCAAATTTTGCCTTGGTTCCCCCTGTTGATTTTTTACACATTTTGCCTTGGTCCCCCCTGTTGATTTTTTTAAAATTATTTTCAAGAATTCAATTATTTTCATGTATCTATTCATTGTTGTTTGCCGTTACATTATGTAGTTCTATATTCCTCCATCTGGTATTTTGCAATCTATATATTCCTTTTTGTAGAATAATGTCTCTTCTTGTGGGTCACGATTCTCTTCGTCAGACGCTGGACTTCGAATCATTGTGCTTACGCGATCTTTTCCGGATGTCTAACAATAATGTGCTCAGCTCCTTAGTCGGTCTCAACTTGCTGAATAATGGGATGTCTTGCGATAAGTGCGAAAAGAAAATGCGGGTCGTGAAACGGTCGGACAGTCAAGACGAAATTCAAGTATTTCATTGATGTTGATATTTTTAGGCTAACATTATTTTTAAATTTTAGTGGATTTGTACTTCGAAAGGTGTTTACTGCTCCAAGAAGTCTATCAGGGCCGGCTCCTTCTTCGCTAATTCAAACCTGCCTTTATCAATACTTCTCGTCCTTTGTTATATGTTCGCTGTCGACTACGATAATAGACATATCTGCCGTGAGTTGAATTTGGACATACACTGTTGTCGACTGGTTGTATATGTGAGAGAGGTCTGCGAAAAGTAGGTACTTCTCTGCTTTCCTTATATTTTATGTATATGTATTTCTCTATGTATATGTATTTCTCTATGTATATGTATTCAGCAGAACAACAAGCTACGTGTGCACATCAACAAGGTTGAAGGCTTCTGAGCCATGTCAAGCATAAAACAAAGCGAATTCGTGGAACAAGTGAGCCGTTGAAATCTTCCTATATCGCCGATGCCGTCTTCAGACAAAACTGTAATGCTGAGAACAATAACATCTTAGAATTATTCTTTGAGAGAATCTCTATGATCTATAGGATTGATAATTATGAACTTTAAATTAAATGATATGTAATTTTGTGATTCTGTGTATAATAAAGCTTTGAAATATTAATTTCTATCTGAAATAACATTTGCGGATAAATAATTTTTCTTTCAAAGAAAACAGAAATCAATAGGGGACACAAGGCAAAATGTGTAAAAATCAATAGGGGGACCAAGGCAAAATGTAAAAATCAACAGGGGGACCAAGGCAAATGTAAAAATCAACAGGGGGATAAAAAAAATCAATAGTGTAAAAATCAACAGGGGGACCAAGGCAAAATGTGTAAAAATCAACAGGGGGACCACAAAATGTGTAAAAATCAACAGGGGGACCAAGGCAAAATGTGTAAAAATCAACAGGGGACCAAGGCCAAAATGTGTAAAATCAACAGGGGGACCAAGGTAAAATCAACAGTGTAAAAATCAACAGGGGGACCAAGGCAAAATGTGTAAAATCAACAGGGGACCAAGGCAAAATGTGTAAAAATCAACAGGGGGACCAAGGCAAAATGTGTAAAAATCAACAGGGGGACCAAGGCAAAATGTGTAAAAATCAACAGGGGGACCAAGGCAAAATGTAAAAATCAACAGGGGGACCAAGGCAAAATGTGTAAAAATCAACAGGGGGACCAAGGCAAAATGTGTAAAAATCAACAGGGGGACCAAAACAAAAATCAACAGGGGACCAAGGCAAAATGTAAAAATCAACAGGGGACCAAGGCAAAATGTGTAAAAATCAACAGGGGGACCAAGGCAAAATGTGTAAAAAATCAACAGGGGACCAAGGCAAAATGTGTAAAAATCAACAGGGGGACCAAGGCAAAAAAAATCAACAGTGACCAAGGCAAAATAAAAATCAACAGGGGGACCAAGGCAAAATGTGTAAAAATCAACAGGGATGACCAAGGCAAAATGTGTAAAAATCAACAGGGGGACCAAGGCAAAATGTGTAAAAATCAACAGGGGGACCAAGGCAAAATGTGTAAAAATCAACAGGGATGACCAAGGCAAATGTGTAAAAATCAACAGGGGGACCAAGGCAAAATGTGTAAAAATCAACAGGGGGACCAAGGCAAAATGTGTAAAAATCAACAGGATGACCAAGGCAAAATGTGTAAAAATCAACAGGGGGACCAAGGCAAAATAAAAATCAACAGGGATGACCAAGGCAAATGTAAAAATCAACAGGGGGACCAAGGCAAATAAAAAATCAACAGGATGACCAAGGCAAAATGTGTAAAAATCAACAGGGGGACCAAGGCAAAATGTGTAAAAATCAACAGGGATGACCAAGGCAAAATGTGTAAAAATCAACAGGGGGACCAAGGCAAATGTGTAAAAATCAACAGGGGGAAGGCAAAATGTAAAAATCAACAGGGGGACCAAGGCAAAATGTAAAAATCAACAGGGGACCAAGGCAAAATGTGTAAAAATCAACAGGGGGGACCAAGGCAAAATGTAAAAATCAACAGGGGGACCAAGGCAAAAAAAATCAACAGGGGGACCAAGGCAAAATGTGTAAAAATCAACAGGGATGACCAAGGCAAAATGTGTAAAAAATCAACAGGGGGGACCAAGGCAAAATGTGTAAAAAATCAACAGGGATGACCAAGGCAAAATGTGTAAAAATCAACAGGGGGACCAAGGCAAAATGTGTAAAAATCAACAGGGATGACCAAGGCAAAATGTGTAAAAATCAACAGGGGGACCAAGGCAAAATGTGTAAAAATCAACAGGGATGACCAAGGCAAAATGTAAAAATCAACAGGGGGACCAAGGCAAAATGTGTAAAATCAACAGTGGGGACCAAGGCAAAATGTAAAAATCAACAGGGGGACCAAGGCAAAATGTAAAATCAACAGGGGGACCAAGGCAAAATGTGTAAAAAATCAACAGGGATGACCAAGGCAAAATGTGTAAAAATCAACAGGGGGACCAAGGCAAAATGTGTAAAAATCAACAGGGATGACCAAGGCAAAATGTGTAAAAAATCAACAGGGGGGACCAAGGCAAAATGTGTAAAAATCAACAGGGATGACCAAGGCAAAATGTAAAAATCAACAGGGGGACCAAGGCAAAATGTGTAAAAATCAACAGGATGACCAAGGCAAAATGTAAAAAATCAACAGGGGGACCAAGGCAAAATGTGTAAAAATCAACAGGGGGACCAAGGCAAAATGTAAAAATCAACAGGGATGACCAAGGCAAAATGTGTAAAAATCAACAGGGGGACCAAGGCAAAATGTGTAAAAATCAACAGGGATGACCAAGGCAAAATGTAAAAATCAACAGGATGACCAAGGCAAAATGTGTAAAAATCAACAGGGGGACCAAGGCAAAATGTAAAAATCAACAGGATGACCAAGGCAAAATGTGTAAAAATCAACAGGGGGACCAAGGCAAAATGTGTAAAAATCAACAGGGGGACCAAGGCAAAATGTGTAAAAATCAACAGGGATGACCAAGGCAAAATGTAAAAATCAACAGGGGGACCAAGGCAAAATGTGTAAAAATCAACAGGGGGACCAAGGCAAAATGTGTAAAAATCAACAGGGATGACCAAGGCAAAATGTGTAAAAATCAACAGGGGGACCAAGGCAAAATGTGTAAAAATCAACAGGGATGACCAAGGCAAAATGTGTAAAAATCAACAGGGGGACCAAGGCAAAATGTGTAAAAAATCAACAGGGGACCAAGGCAAAATGTAAAAATCAACAGGATGACCAAGGCAAAATGTAAAAATCAACAGGGATGACCAAGGCAAAATGTGTAAAAATCAACAGGGGGACCAAGGCAAAATGTGTAAAAATCAACAGGGATGACCAAGGCAAAATGTGTAAAAATCAACAGGGGGACCAAGGCAAAATGTGTAAAAATCAACAGGGGGACCAAGGCAAAATGTGTAAAAAATCAACAGGGATGACCAAGGCAAAATGTGTAAAAATCAACAGGGATGACCAAGGCAAAATGTGTAAAAATCAACAGGGGGACCAAGGCAAAATGTAAAAATCAACAGGGATGACCAAGGCAAAATGTAAAAATCAACAGGGATGACCAAGGCAAAATGTAAAAATCAACAGGGATGACCAAGGCAAAATGTAAAAATCAACAGGGGGACCAAGGCAAAATGTGTAAAAATCAACAGGGGGACCAAGGCAAAATGTAAAAATCAACAGGGATGACCAAGGCAAAATGTGTAAAAATCAACAGGATGACCAAGGCAAATGTGTAAAAATCAACAGGGATGACCAAGGCAAATGTAAAAATCAACAGGGATGACCAAGGCAAAATGTGTAAAAATCAACAGGGGGACCAAGGCAAAATGTGTAAAAATCAACAGGGATGACCAAGGCAAAATGTGTAAAAATCAACAGGATGACCAAGGCAAAATGTGTAAAAATCAACAGGGGGACCAAGGCAAAATGTAAAAATCAACAGGGATGACCAAGGCAAAATGTGTAAAAATCAACAGGATGACCAAGGCAAAATGTGTAAAAATCAACAGGGGGACCAAGGCAAAATGTGTAAAAATCAACAGGGATGACCAAGGCAAAATGTGTAAAAAATCAACAGGGATGACCAAGGCAAAATGTGTAAAAATCAACAGGGGGACCAAGGCAAAATGTGTAAAAATCAACAGGGGGACCAAGGCAAAATGTGTAAAAAATCAACAGGGATGACCAAGGCAAAATGTGTAAAAAATCAACAGGGGGGACCAAGACAAAATTTGCACCGGATTCTCCATTAGCGCCAATACGAAACAAATTTAGAAAAAAATCAGATTGGCATGAAAAAATCAACAAAAAATGAAAATTGGTGGTTTTCTAGAACAAAATTGGAGCTCGAATTTCCGAATTTCGCGATCGAAATTGGGATTTTTGGAAATGATCGAGCGGGATCTAGCCCAGAATCGGCTCGGGTGGGATCGCGACGGGATCCCGTCCCGCTTCTGTTTCGACTTTCGACACATTTGGCTAGATTTTTTTCCAAAAAGCCAGCAGGGGGACCAAGGCAGTTTTTTTCCGGGGGCAACACCAAAACATACAGAGACCGAAATTTGCTCTGAAATCAGAACCACAATGCAGAACTTTGCTTTGTTTATTGATTGCTGAAAAAAGACCATAAGTTGGAGTGCCGACACCTAGTAACTATGAGTGTCTAACTCATTCTCATATATCATCAATCAAAAATTAAAAATAATTCTCGTTTGTGATTCGAATGTCTTATAAAATTTTGCTTACCAATAAAAGGGCAAAAATGCTGAAAAAAGGATACCACGAACTGTATTAAACACAGGACGTCCTACAGACTTCCTGTGTAAATTTTTTTTCTGCTGCAAATATTGTTGATGCAAAAACTTTTTCTTGCTGCAAATAGACTCTTTTGCGAATCGACTTTATGCTACGAAAAAAATATATATTTTGCAGCAAAAAAGTATTTTGCAGCAAAAAAAGCTTTGTCTACAACGACTGGCATCATCGAACTTCTGAACAGTCGTAAAAATTAGATTTAATCACACATTTGAGTCTCGGAGCAGAATTTTTTTCGATCTGTATTTTTGCATTTTTCTCAACTCTATCCAGTACCCCCTAAAGAGACAATTTCAAATTTTTATTGCATATCGCACAAACGCACACACAAATAGGTACAGCAATGAATGAAGGAATAAGTTGACCATTTATATACTGCTCAATACTGGCTTCTCAGACATCTTGAGTTCGCAACAAGCGGAACTCCTCGCCCACCAACTGATCGAACGGATTGCAGCGAATATCGCAGGAAAGGAAGTCGTCTTCTAAGATCTCTTCCGGCTTCAGAGGTGCTTTGGACAATTCTCGCTCTCTAGCAATGCAATCCCTGTAATCATCTGAAAAATTGAAAATATCAGCCATAGAAGCACATTTTACAGGCTGGTTCAAG
The DNA here is from genome assembly GCA_029231635.1 of Ditylenchus weischeri. NCBI lineage: Eukaryota > Metazoa > Nematoda > Chromadorea > Rhabditida > Anguinidae > Ditylenchus > Ditylenchus weischeri. Next base: position 20,856 of record JAMRYI010000314.1, read on the forward strand.
AAATCTGCCCACTTTATAATTACAATAACTTTTTTCCCAGAGCTAGATTTATAACTCTATAACCAAAGACTAGCTTAGATTTAAAAGCAATTTTTATTGGTATACAGGGTTTTTTTCAAGAAATTCTAACACGTTTGAAGGGTCATAACTTTTTCCCTAGCTCGAATTTAGGCATTCTGTAAGCGCCAAAACAAAATAAAGTAGGGGCTTCATGTTAAAAACATAGCCGATATGTGACAAAAGTAATTATGACAATAAAAAAGTGGGCTGATTTCTGTGAAAAGCCAATGTATTCGTTGAAGTCTTCACATAAAGTGGGAGGATTTAAAAATTTACCAACCTTTCAGCTGCAGATAAGAACAACGCATGTCCGGATCGTCACTTAGCCTTCCAGCATTCTTGTTCAAGTCCTGCACATAGCCTTTAATATGGGGAGTGGCGAAAGCATCCATAATATTCTTAGCACGCTGCTGACTCTTCATGCTACCATCTTGAACCTTTCTTGGACCACTAGCAGCTGATTTTGCGTCCATTGGAGTAAAGCCGACATTCTTCAAGTCACCGAAAGCACGCCTAGCTGCTGACATTTTCTGCAGAGTAGATAATTCTGAAAATGATGAGGTCAATAAAAATTGTTTCGAGGAATATTTGACGCGACTTATTCCAAGAACAATGAGAAATAATGACAGCAAATATGAGGATTTCAAATGATAATGTTTGCGCCATTTTAAACATCAAGGCGACAATTTAAACAAGGATTTGTCCCTGACTAGGGTTGCCCAAAATGATATTTTCCAGAAAATTTGTGGGAAATTTCTGGATAATATTTCCACAATGCCCATTATATGTAGCGCATTACAGTTACAATCGAACCTCGATATAGTGGCCCCTCGGGAACAAGCCTAGGGGCAACTATATTGGATGGTCCACTATAATGGCGAGGGTCACTGTACTGGAATTTCAAATCCTTTAGACCTTACGGGGGCCATTATATCGAGGTTTAACTGTATACTCTACCCTCGCTAAGCCGGCACACCCTTAAGTTCGTTCCTAACTAAGGTCCGGCACTTTTTTGCCCAAAGTTTTGAAATGTTTTTCCAATTTGATTCGCTAGTCTGTTCCGAAAAATCACAAGAATTCTGATTTTTCTCGTCTTTTTCCAAAAAAAATTTAAATTTTTGGAAAAAAGACAAGCAAAAAAGCGAAAAATTGGGGACATTTTAGTAAGCAGAGAGCAGGCGTAGAGGTCACTATATTGGGGGATCATTTGACATAAAAAATAAGTCCTATTTATTCTTTGACTGAGAATAAAAATGGGCCAAAATTCCACATGGTTGGCCCTGGGCCCACCACTTAGCCGTTGCTAGAACCAAGTAACGGCATGCGGAAAGAAATGAAAATTTTCAATGGGTTTTTCCTTTTCCAGCTTCAGAATAGCAATAAATAGCTTTGTACTGTCGGCGATATCTTTTTTAGAAGCTTGCTCTTCCCCTCGATTGATGAACCATTGAATTGCATGAACCACTGCGCTTATTTTCTGGTGTATAGAGCATCCGAAAAGGGAAATTTTTTTAAGGACCATGCTCGTGGTGGTCTGGTGGGTCTCCGCCAATTCAAAAAAATTCCTAATCATTGATCTTCTGTACGGATTTTTCACCTTGGTTTCTAACAAAACTACACCTAAAATTAAATTTTAGGCCTTGTTTTGTTAGAAACTAAGTTAAAAAATCCGTACAGAAATCCAACGATTAGGAAAAAAATTTGAATTGGTGGGGAGCCTCCAGATGGTCCTTCAAAATGCAGCAATTATTAGAAGTGGCAAAGAGATAACAATGAATATATGAATGCACAAACAAGTACCCAACCTGCAGGGAAGAGTAAGCAAAAATTGTGTTTTTAACACCGTATTTCCTCTAATAGAGCCCCCGGGGGCTTTATTTTTTGGATGCCCGAAAATCGGAAAATTTGGAATTCGATCTCGAGATTTTGGGGTGCTCAACTAAAATCTGAAAAGTGCAATCGGTAGAGCTCGTGGGAGTTAAGAAAACGTGTAAAACAGCTTTGCAAAAAATTGACTCTGGGCTGAGATATAGGTCCTCAAAGTTAGGGGGGGGGGCTCTATTAGAGGAAATACGGTAATATTTGCTAACAAAGTATTCCCGGCGAGAAAAGTCGATTGGCAAAATACAGTTTTGAAAATCTCTTCACAAAAAGTTATATCTGTTCTTCAAACGGCGAATTGCTTGAAACACTATGTAAATTTTACTTACGGATTTTTTAAAACGCCTGAAAACGTGCATTTTGAGCTTTAGGCATATTTAGAAATTAAAAAACTCATCGATTTTGACCGGAAAAATGAGTTCCAGACTTGAAATGGTTTCTAGTTTTTACACGTGCTTGATCCGGCAAAGTTCTATTTTTTCAAAATAGATCCAGGGCTACGTTTTGGTACATGAATTGTTACTGAGAATACAGTTTTAGCTATTTTAGATACGATTGAAGTTTTATGTGACGTTTTTTGCCCGTATTTGACATACGGTATGTACTTTCGTTTTACTTATTATACAAATTTTATGTTTTCTGCACGGTTTTTGGAGCACATGAAAAGTTAAGAAATAGGCTAATAAAACATATAAAACGCAATAACAACCGTTTCTACTGATTGAGTTGGTAGCGCAGTGGTACAATGATGGTGTTCTCTTTTTTCTCTCGCTGGTTCAATTCTTAGTGTATGCAGTGCTGTAAATCAAAATTTTAGCACCGGGCACCGCATCGGGCACCGACTTCTCAAATTTCGGCACCGGGCACAGCACCGGCAGCGGTGCGGCACCGCACCGGTGCCGTTACAGCACTGAGTGTATGCACTTCCCTTTTGCATTTAGCATAAAAACTTCGGACAAAACTTTTTTTTTGTCACCGAAAAAAGTAGTCACCGAAAGACTCTTTGTTCTCACCAAAAATCTTTTTCTTGTCACTGATTTCTTAAAACCACAGGAGGACTAAGCACCACAGTTGGACGCTCGAAAAAAACAGCGCCGCCAGGCGCCGGCGGCGCGAAAATGTTCGCCGCCGGCGGCCGGCGCCGCCGGGCTTTTTAAATACCACCGCCAGCGCCGGCGGCGCCACTAGCGCCACAACCGCTGCCTCCGCTCAGCGGAGTCCGCTGCTCACTCAAATTCTTGCTAAATAAGCCAATCTCAAGTTGAACTGAAATTTATTCAGTTTTTACAAATTGTAGTAAATACATACCGTATTTCTTCTAATTGCCGCACAGTCTCTAATTACCGCACACCCCTAACTTTAAAGACTTAGCCGCCACCGCCGGCTCGAAAATTCACCGCCGCCGCCAGCACCGCCGCCGGCGCCTGGAGGCGCTGCCGGGCTTATAAAAGATCGCCGCCACCGCCGGCGGTGGCGGTGTCCGACTATGCTAAGCACTTTTCAAATTTTTTTCGATAATGGTCTAATACTTTTGTAACGGTGTTTCTACCATATTTTAAACATTTTGAGCTAAAAAGCTTTTTTTGCAAAAAAATTACCTTAGGGAACCGAGGTCACATTTTAAATTTTGGGTTACCTCAATCTTCCAAAGCAAAATTCAGCTTAAAATGCTTAAAACATGGTAGGACTGAAGTATATTATAGCAAGTCCTCCCAAAAATGGGTTTTAACTGCTTTTTGTGTGTTTTAGGGCTTGAAAGGTGTAGAAAACACGTTTTTAGGTGGGGGACAGCACTGCTCTGAATCAAGGTCCCCTCACCCGCGCCTTTTTTCGTTCTGTTATGGGCATGGTAAAACTTATTATAAAGCAATAAATATTGAAAAGATAGAATTTGAACATAGTTTTGAATGCTGGGACCTACCGCATAAAGAAACTCTGGTGTGCATACTATTGCAAACGTGTAGAAAACATGGCACTTATCCCTTATCGGGTCAGGTTTTTGAATTTTGGGCAGATATTTTTTGTATCCAAATAACGTGTTATGTCCATTTTCATATTCTTTTAAGTGTAACATCAACAGCAATAACTGGAATGATATCTATTCTTGTTTGTTCTTTGGCTCATATAAGATCTAATTGTTATCTGATACATAACAAAAAATATCAGCCCAACATATTTTCAAAAACCTGACCCGATAAGGGATAAGTACCCAGTTTGGGGAGGGGGCATATTCTGGTATCGCCGAAAATCGTCTTTTTTGTGTCAAATGGTGTGACGGAAGGCTTTACCCACTGCGCCATGCAAAGATAGCGATCTGGATTTTAAAAAGCAAATTTTTAAAAATTATTATTTAATTTAACGGGTCAAACGGGCATAATTTTTTTGTCATTTGTTCTTATAAGATCGACATCACATTTACTAAAAGTTTTTTCAATCATTTTATTATTCCAGAATAGTGCCAGCAATTCAATTAAAAAACTACAACCATATATCACTTAAAAAATAGACCACGTAGAGCATTAGTTTATTATATCTTGCCTAAAATTGCTATAGAGAACATAATTTCTGTTTTATTGTTGAAAATGGTCGTGCATCAAGCAGATCGAGCTTCCAAGTTGGGCAGGTTGGGGTTGGCTGGAGGTTGTTGCTGAAAAATTTAGGTTGTATTTAACAAAACAATCGATTTCTACAAGTTAGTGATTCACTCACAATTCCCCTCTGGACGTTGTGGGCGGACACGCTTTGGTAGTAGCCAGCATCTTCTTTGTCTCCAGAGGGGATGGAGTCAAGGTCTTTGGCTACAGCGCTGGAATTAAAATACTATTTGAAGTACTAGTAGCAAAAGGCGAAAAGACAGTTCATAATTTAAAAAAATTGTAATTTTGTATGAAATGACCACAAAATTTCGTTCTGAGAAGATTAACTGTGCGAAATTTAATTAGGAATACGAATCATAAAGCAGATTTTTTTATTCTCGATTTCTGCAAATTTAAAACAACCCTATTATAAGGCACTCCTGCCTAGAGCATAGTCGATTTACATGATGTAAGCCGGTGTTATTTTGGCGGACAGCGACAAAAATTTTGAGCTCTATGTCAAAGAAAGCCAAAAAACCCCGAAAGAGGCTAATTTTGGATATTTCAGGTGATTTTGTGAAATTTTTAGAGATTATTTGAAAATATTTTGAAAATTCATTTTTTCACGGTGCATCAGTGAAATTTGAATGTTCAAAAAAATTATCAAATAATTTATAAAAACATTACTGTTAGACGTAAAATCAAAAAGTAAAATAAGGTCATAATGATCAGATTTAGCACTTGACAAACAAAAAACCGAGAATTGGGGCACTGAAAATTTCCAAAATCAGCATTTTTCGTGGTTTTTTGGCTTTCTTTTACTTAGAACTCAAAGTTTTTGTCGCTGTTCGACAAAATAACTTTGGCTACATTATATAAATCGACTATGTTACACAAGACGGCTTTAACAGAATGTGCGAGTGAATGTGCAAAAAACCCAATTTTTTGAAAAAATGACCAAATTTGAAAAATTGGAAAAAGTTGGGTTTTGGACATTTTTCGTTGTTTCCGAATGGCCATATCTCAACACTCAAATTTCAAAAAAAAATCTATAACATAGTTTTTGTTGCTCTTGAGCTGCGCTACGTGGTGAGAAATGTTGTTGGAGCGCTTAGTCCTTGAGTGGTGTAATGAATCGACAATTATGTTTTTGTATCACTTTTAACAAAAAAATATCGCCTTTTTCAGAATAGCTATATCTTTATGCCTAATGAATGAAAAAAGTCGTTGACGCTGCGTTTTGTAGGCATTATTCAGGGCTTTCGAATGGTATGCCAATTATTTTATAGTGATTGAAAAAATGAGAGTTCTAGCCAGATCAAAAAATGTCTCGATAATTATGCAACAAACTAATAGCATTGAAGTGCTTTCGACATGCCTTTTGTGGTTGACCCCCATCTAAGTTACCACTAAAAATTGTAGGTAGTGCAGCCGGATAACGGGTACTAGGGGTTTTAGACACGTGTGCACGGTCTGTGTGATTTGCCTAAAAGCCCGAGTATCCAAACCGGCCGTGGACAAAGTAGGATTTTTGGAAACGGCCAGTTACCCGCAACCTTATTAATCTATTTTAAATATAAATACACAATATCAACCCACATGTTGAGCATGCCCGACTGGATGGAATAATCAGCATCGTGTTGGGGTTTCTTTCGTGGTTTCAGGGGTTGGTAGCCGTGATAGCCTTCCTCTTTTAGTTCCTGGTAGCCGGTGTAGCCTGACATGATTAATTCGTTCTTCCTGTAAATTGGGCGGTCTTTTAGTGTATCAACACGGTATAAACACATAAATTCGGAGCACTTGCACCCCGCACTCGATTGCATCCCGCACCCTCCAATCAATCAACTAGGAGACCAAAGCAAAGTTTTTTGTATAGGATAGGGTATAAATAAAGTTTTATATGGCTGAATTAGCCAATTTTTAATACGTCATACACGTTTTGATAGCCCTTTTCTTGGCCTTTCTAATGAGCCATCATTTGTTTATTAATGATAAAAAGAGGGTATAAGTGCTCAAAAGAAATGAGGTTCAACAATGGGCACTTTAGGGGGGTACGTTTATCCCTTTAACTGGTCGAAAGTTTGATTCAGAATTTGGCACTTTAACAACATTTTAATGCTATCTTTTAGAAGAGCTACAAGACCTATTTTACATAATTATTTTTGAAAATATGGGTGTTGAGATATGGCCTTTTGAAAAAAAAGAATTTCTTGAAAAATGACCAAAATCCAAGTTCTTCCAATTTTTTTCGGATTTTGGTCATTTTTCAAGAAATTGTTTTTTTTTCAAAAGGCCATAGAGTGAACCCTCGATACAAAGATACCTCGATACAACCATACCCTCGATACAAAGATACCTCGATACAACCATACCTCGATACAAAGATACCTCGATACAACCATACCCTCGATACAAAGATACCTCGATACAACCATACCCTCGATACAAAGATACCTCGATACAACCATACCCTCGATACAAAGATACCTCGATACAACCATACCCTCGATACAAAGATACCTCGATACAACCATACCCTCGATACAAAGATACCTCGATACAACCATACCCTCGATACAAAGATACCTCGATACAACCATACCCTCGATACAAAGATACCTCGATACAACCATACCCTCGATACAAAGATACCTCGATACAACCATACCCTCGATACAAAGATACCTCGATACAACCATACCCTCGATACAAAGATACCTCGATACAACCATACCCTCGATACAAAGATACCTCGATACAACCATACCCTCGATACAAAGATACCTCGATACAACCATACCCTCGATACAAAGATACCTCGATACAACCATACCCTCGATACAAAGATACCTCGATACAACCATACCCTCGATACAAAGATACCTCGATACAACCATACCCTCGATACAAAGATACCTCGATACAACCATACCCTCGATATAACGATACTCTTGTACAGATTTGGTCGGTTCTGATAAAGAATGGTAAAGACTAGACCCTCGATACAACGATACCTCGATATAACGATACCTTCGATATAACGATACTTTTTGCCGGTCCCGACTAATAAAAGCAATCTCGATATAACGATACCTTCGATTTAAGATCATTTTTAAGAAAAAAAAATTAAAGAATTTTTGAATTTCAAACGCCTTTTTTTCTTACAGAGTACATTTTTCTTTTTCTGCGCTGCTTAATTGGATGACTACTTCTATCAAGAGCGCAAAAAGAAACTCTTCTAACCGTTAATACAAGTGCTTTTGTTGAACATTGTTGTTCTGATACAGCCAAGCTCGATATAACGATACCTTGTCAGATTTTCGGTCTTAATAGCCTCGATATAACGATACCTTGTCAGATTTTCGGTCTTAATAGCCTCGATATAACGATACCTCGATACAACGATACCCTCTATATAACGATACCCAGGGCCGGTCCCTTTGGGTATCCTTGTATCGATGGTTGACTGTATCTCAACACCCATATTTTCAAAAATAATTCTGTAAAATAGGTCTTGTAGCTCTTCTAAAAGATAGCATTAAAATGTTGTTAAAGTGCCAAATTCTGAATCAAACTTTTGACCAGTTAAAGCGATGAATGTACCCCCCTAAAGTGCTCATTTCTTTTGAGCACTTATACCCTCTTTTTATCATTAATAAACAAATGATGGCTCATTAGAAAGGCCAAGAAAAGGGCTATCAAAACGTGTATGACGTATTAAAAAATGATCATAACAGGTTTTATAAAAACCATTAAAAAAAACGACATTACTTATGGTTCAACCCAATATTTTGGGTATCACAACAAATGAAAAATACAGCCAACTATGGTGTATAGTTAACAAATAACTATTTACTGTAAAATACAGTCAACTATGGTGTATAGTTGATCAAATAACTATTTAATGTAAAATACAGTCAACTATGGTGTATAGTTGATCGAATATATCTATTTACTGTAAAATACAGTCAACTAGTTGACTGTATTTTGTCTGATCTGTCTGATAAAATCTGTCTGATGATCATGTACTAGAGATCTTGGGCTACATTTTGGTGCATAAAGTACTTCCAAAAACTGTCGTTTTCGGATTTTTCTCTGTGCCTTAAATTTTGACTAAAATTTTCTTGTATTCAGGTATATGAATATGGTCCGAACAAGGCGTCAAAAAGGCAAAGAAACAGTTGAAATCAAGCCAAAACCGAAAACAGCAAATGGAAGCTTCTTCAAGGGCGAAACGGGGGACGAAAGAAAGCAAGCACAAGCTCTTCAACTAGCATCTACGAGAAAATCTCAACTGGGTAGGTTTCGTTAATTCAGTTATTTTATGCTTAGCTGTAAAAAGGCTGGTGATGCTACTCAGTATAAGGAAGGAATTGCTGCGCTACTGTGGACATGATCAAGAAGCTTTCGCGCTTTCCAGGTTCGTCTTTTAGTTTTTTGATTACTTTGAAAACTCTTCCAGTATTCAGAATCTTTAGTTGATCTGAGTGAATCATCACTATACAGACCGCTTTTGGGGAAATATTTCCGAGAGATCATCCAAAGAACACTAGGTTTGCCATCAATTTCTTCTCGCTTACTGGGCTTGGAGGGCTTATGTATGTTTCTTTTCAGGCTTATTTGGTTTAATGACTTATAATGTCATTTTTTAAGTTACTGAGTCATGATGTAATTTTTCAGATTGGATTTGTGTCGTCATGTGGAGAAAGCTCAGTTGAAAGCACAGAAGATCAAGGAGGAAGAAAGCTCATCGTAATCATCCAGCAGTAGCAGTTCTCCTTCATGTTCATTAACTGATTAATGTCGTTGTTGTCTCCCTTTGCAAATTTTGTTGTGGTTTGTCCGAATAAAGGTCTCTTTTTGAATAATTTGTTTTTATAATTTTATAATTTGTCTTTTCGCCTTGGTTCTTGTAATTGGAGTACAAGATTAAGGAAAAAGGCAGAAACCGAGAGCTGTTGCTTTTCGGACACGGTTTTTCAGAAATTCATACCAGTCCTGGGTAGTACATAGATGTATTACTCTACAAAAGTGAATTAAAAAAGACCACTGCTCATTTTTTGGGATGCATTTGTGACAGTGACGCTTTTGAATTTGGTGGGGTCTTGTCTAAATGTTGTAAAAACGGTTTAGCAAAGCAAAGCTTTTCGTTCACTAAGTAGATATTTAAGCTTTTTGATTGTTAATGATAGCATTTCGACAAAATTTTAAAAAATACAGTCAAAAAATTTTAAAAAATTCGTATTTGCAAAAATCTTTTTTGAATTTCTTGGCGTTTTGTTTTTCTTAAAGTGATTATGATTTTGAATTTTGGGGGTGTGAACTATGGTGTATAGTTGACAAATAACTATTTACTGTAAAATGGCTAATGGTAAACGAGCAGCATTTGCCTGCACTTCTGTCAGCCATTACAACAACAATAATAAAGCGTTAGCAAATTGTCTGCGCAATAATCAAATTTATCAAATTATGTCATAAAAAGGCGGAATTTACTAGTGTCATAAAATTGGAATTTTTTTGGTGAAGAGTACTCTTCTGTCTAGTAAACTCTTCAGTCATTAAAAAAATTTAACTACTATAACAGTTCAATACTAGACGAAATAGTTCTGCCACACGTAAATCAGGGCTTCTAAATAAAAATTTTAAAATAAAAAACATAAACCCTATCCAACGAAGGGGGTTTTTGCCTTGGTCCCCTTGCTTTTTTTATTGTAATTTTTAAGGCTCACGCAAGGGTTGGCTAGCTTGTGTTAGGGCGAACTTAACATGAGTCTAAGATTTGTTTGAGGCAGTCCTAACATATAACACGCCTACAATTAAACTTTTTTTTCTAACTTTTGACATTTTGAACAAATTTTAATTTCAAATTTCCCGTGATTTTTTTGACCCGAATAAAAAGCCCACTTATCCTGAGTCAAATTTGGTCCCGTCATTAACTGTAGAATTTCTGTTATATTATACGAGAAATTCTACAGTTATAAAACTCGGGCAAAATCTGAATCAGAAAAAATCGGTTTTTTCTTGGTCCGATGAAAAAAGTTTAAATGGAGGTATGTTGTATGCTGGCCTACCCTGCGCTTAAGCCTAAAAAATTACAGAAAAAGGTGGACCAAGGCAAAAACTCCCCTTTGCTGAATGAACCAACATATTTTTAAAATAAAGGGCATTTAGTCATTTTTTTGGTAAAAATTGCCATTTTATCCTGTGCTTGCCGAGTTTTGAGCATCAAAAATAAAGACTTGGGCGTAAAATATCAAAATTTCTAACTGTTTCAGGCCTTATATAAAGGACATATGGGAGCTGTGGCTTAAATTCAAATTTCAGCAAAAAAAAACTGCCACACGCATAAAATCGTGTCTAAGAAATTGAGAAACAAAAAACACTTGAGACTCAACTAAAAAGATTAGACTTAAAAGAGAGATTATATTTTCGAGAGTTAGACACATGCTCCAGGGCCAATAAACACTAGCAAAACAATGATCAGAACAGCAGAATACACCCTCAAATTGAAGTTCTATGTCAACGAGATGGGGGCGGATATCGCTTGCTCTTCTTTATTCAGAGCAGTTTATAGCGTCTGGCTGATCTATCTACGTCTTTTTATTACTATTTTTTTGCCATTTGCAGTCTTTTTTCTTACTTTTTTTGCTTTTATTGTTTAACTAAAAAAAGATCACAGCCTTTCAAAACGCCCGAAAAGGTGCATTTTGAACTTTAAGCAAATTTTTGCGGGAAATTAAAAAACTCGTATAATTTGACTAGAAAAATGAGTTCCAAACTTAAAATAGTTTCCAGTTCTCACACGTTCTCGATCCACCAAAGATCTCCTCCCATTTTTTAGAGGAGATCCAGGGCTACATTTTGGTATATGAATTGTTACTGAGAATACGATTTTCGCTATTTTCAGTACGATCAAAGTTTCATGTAACTTTTTGCCTTGTATTTGACTAAAGTCTGGACTTTCATCTGACCTGTGCTTAAAATTTTTATAGAAAAACTTGAAAATCTGATATCTATGACCTGTATCTACTTTTTGATCTTACGTCGAATGGGATAATAAGGTGCAGAAATAAACAAAAAATTGAAGTGGTCGGAAGGTGGGCTTGAACCTGTTGAACCACCTCAAGGAAAACCGCCTTATTTGCTATGTAAAAGCATTTCCTACTGCGCCATGCAAACACAAGTAGGCAAGTTCGGGCGTTTTGAAAGCCAGTGAAAATGTAGAAAGAAATAGTTCACTTGAACAAACGCAGAACAAATTTTAGGAAAACTTAAAAAACTGCTAATGTTAAATGTTAAAAATGATTGATTTACAAAAAATCAATTCGTAATAGGCAGGATTCGATAATAATTCTATATAAGATTCTATAAATTCTAACCTGCGCGGGCAAAGCTCACTAGGGGAAAATATTCACAGCCTGATGCCTCAGCAAAATGTGGTAGCTTAGACATGGGCACCAGACTAGGAATACAACAATTAGTCATTTAACCGTTTCTACATAGCGTTCGGCACCGAAGCAATTTGACCGTAAAATAATCTTGTAAATTAACACGGCACCAAACACGGTATGTCGCTGTGTAGAAAGGGTTAAATGACTAATTTTTTTGTTCCTAGCCCGGTGCCGATGTCTAAGCTACCACTTTTTACTAAGGTACCGGCATGTTTGCACGCTCGAAAAATCGTTGGCGGCGCCGGGGTGTATTATACCGTATTTCTTCTAATTGTCGCACAGTCTCTAATTACCGCACACCCCTAACTTTAAAGACTTATATCTTGGAACAGAGTGAACATTTTGCTAAGCTGTTTGATGCATTTTCTTAACTCCCACGAGCTCTACCGATTCCACTTTTCAGATCTTGGTTAAGCACCCGAAAATCTCTAGATCGAATTTGAAAATTTCCGATTTTCGGGTGATTGAAAAATAAGCGCACATGTGCGGCAATTAGAAGAAATACGGTATGTTAAAATTTTTGTTTGTTGCCGCCAGGTTCTAAGTTAGATGCGAACACCAAAAAACCATACTGTTAAAAATGTCTTAAAAATGTCGAAAATATTTAAAAAATCCAGTGCTGCGTCGGCTACTCGTCGCCGTCATAAAGGGGGCGCCGGCCGCCGAACCGGCATAATCTGAATCTTAATGTTATTTGAAACCAGACTGTCAATACAGTACTGGCTAAAACCTTGGAAAATAAAAGGGGAAAGTGTGTCAAACAAAAGGCTTGAACGAACTTTTCATGGGGTTGTTATATATTCAGGGTTGGCCGTAGTTAATAAATTTCTACAGTTAATTTTTTAACCAAATAAAGCAAGAATTATTGCCTCAGCTAGTGATGTTTTTTCAAAAGCAGTTTCTCAAAAAAAAAGTGGTGCAATTTTTACGCTTTCACTATTATACAGGGTTTTTTCAAGAAATTCTAGCACTTTTGAAGTGTAATAACTTTTTCCCTAGCTCGAATTTCGGCATTTTGTAAATGCGGATCGACTCAGAATTGCATGGACATTTTTTTGGTATATAAAGTCAAAAACACGATTTTTGCTTGGTCCCCCCTGTGGTTTCGGTCATGGTCTGTTGATGGCCTCTGGATGAGTAAGGTCCAAACCACAGGGGAGGAAGCAAAAATCAAGCAAAAATCGTCTTTTGACTTTATATACCAAAAAAACTCCATGCAATTCTGAGTCGATCCGCATTTACAAAATGCCGAAATTCGAGCTAGGGAAGAAGTTATGGCCCTTCAAAAGTGGTAGAATTTCTTGAAACACCCTGTATACAGTACAGCAAGACTAACCACAGTAAAATCATAACTGTGGATAACTGCGGATAACTGTGGATAACTGTGGATAACTGTGGATAACTGTGGATAACTGTGGATAACTGTGGATAACTGTGGATAACTGTGGATAACTGTGGATAACTGTCGATAACTGTGGATAACTGTGGAAAATTGTTAACTGTAAAGTTTATTTTATATTTCTCAAAAATAAATTACATTTGCAGAAAATTCTCCACCGTTACATAATTTTTTTTATAATTTAGCAAAAATGTTACAAGAGATGTTTTCATTGCGTAAGTTTCACAAAATACTGCTCAAAATTCGTTGACAAAGGTAATAAAAAGTTGTCTCAAACACTTCTTAGCACAGCCGGGCACTTCGTCCATATCCTCCCATTTCCTAGAGCTATCAAGCAGACGCATCATTTTAGTTGTAAAGGCATCAGCAGTGAGACTGCCTCGATTGGTCTTCAACTGGTCTGTTATTAGAGCCTTCCACTCAACGTCTGCCAAACAAAACTTGTTGCAAGCTACGGACACACACTCTCCGCATCTGCAATATAATTATAAATCTATTCAATTTTTCAGGATGTTAACACGAGAAAGGTTGTGTGTACTAAACTTTGCGTTTGATGAACACGATAACTGAAAAAAAAAATTCGGAAGAAGGAGGAATTCAAACGGGTGAAAAACCTTCCGAAGTTGTATAACAAACTTCATCAACTCTCTTCACCTTTGAGCAAATTCTCAATTCTGGCAGTGGATTTGTGCTCAGCATAGTCGATTTACTTTTTAAACTGCTTTTAAAATTCGTAAGTTACCGTGGAATTTCAAATTCCCCTCAAGACAATAAACATTCAAATAGTGAATTTTGAGTTTTTAGGGCAAAAGCAGGATTGCTGTATGGAAAGCTTTCCGGACAGAAGAAAACGCGGAAAGTTTTCAAAAAAAATGGAAAGAAATAAAAACAGGAGAAGAGAAACTCTATGTGGGCAAAACCCGTGTTACACTTCGTTTTTATGCGTTTTCACTAGGGTTATTTAGATGGTAAGTTACCAAAAATCTGTAAGTTTAAAACAGTTAACTGCAGATAACTGTACAGTTAACTATACAGTTAAACTGTACTATACAGTTAACTGCACAGTTGACTGCACAGTTAACTGTATATTACCACCCGTACAATCCCTTGTCATTTCTGTCCGATTTCTCACCACCAACCGGAATGTTTTCCGGCTAACTTTCCATATCTTTTCTGTCCGGACAGAAAAGCAACCCTGGGTAAAACAGAATTTCGCAGCAAAATCTCGTAATTTTGCAGCAAATGTTTGTTTTGCCCTTTTTTGTTGAATTTTCCGTTCACCGTGAAATTCTGCAGCAAACGCATAGTTCAGAACACACAGCTTTTCTTGTGTTAAACTAGCAAAACATCTTGGTGCTTATTTTTCAGTTAAAAAAAATGTCTAACAACTTTTTTTGACAAAATTTTTGACAGAAAAAGACTGTATAGAGTGCTTAAGCTAGTTTTTAATGCGGTTCTGTTTATTATTAGGTGAAGCTTACCTGCTGTCCACTTTTTCAAACACCACGAGTACATTGTAAGGCCACTAAAATTGCATGCATTTTTCAAAAAAAATCTTTTTGACTACAATATGTCAAGTCTTGCTATGTATCGCAACCGCTCTAGGGTTGCTTTTTATTCGAAAAATTAAAAAACTCAATTTTTACAAGTCTAATCATAGAGTAGTATTCGAACGCTGGGAACTCGAAAATATGTGCAAATTTTAATACAGCGCTATATCGGGAATAATTTTTATTGGTTGGGATTTATGTAAGAAGGGCGCTAAATCGGGATGACTGTATTGCTGAATAAACAACCGCGTTGGTATTTCCTCCAGGACTACCGTATTGGACTACCGTATTTCCTCTAATAGAAGGCCCCCTCCTAATATAAGGCCCCTCAACTTTGAGGGTCTGTATCTCGGAGCAGAGGCAATATTTTAAAAAGCTGTTTGATGCATTTTCTTAACTCCCACGAGCTCTACCGATTCTGTTTTTTAGACTTTGGTTAAGCACCCAAAAATTTCGAGATCGACCTCAAAATTTTATGAAAAATAGATAAAATTTTCTGAAAAATACTTTAAAAAATAGAAGACCCCGGCCTACTAATAGAGGAAATACGGTACCTACCTTGAACAAATGTCCATT
Organism: Ditylenchus weischeri; assembly: GCA_029231635.1. Taxonomy (NCBI): domain Eukaryota; kingdom Metazoa; phylum Nematoda; class Chromadorea; order Rhabditida; family Anguinidae; genus Ditylenchus; species Ditylenchus weischeri. Next base: position 36,349 of record JAMRYI010000314.1, read on the forward strand.
TTCCAGGCACTGTTTTGTGTCGTCTGCCATTATATCTGTAGGTGCTTTAGGGAGGGCTCGTAGTGCTCGGCACACTGAAGAAAACCTTGTTTTAGTTAAACAAAAAGAAATTTAAAGGTCAGATAAAGAAAATTTGGAAATAAAAATATTTTTGGTACACTTTGTAATTTTTGGGAAAATTAGTAAAAAAACACAGCATTTTTTTTTAAACACTAAAACATTTAAAAAAAATACCAGTGCAATAGGTATTTGTGTGATGAGTACACCTTATATGGTCATTCAACTCCTCAAATGGATTGGTGCCTCCCCCGATAGGTTTTGCCTCTAGAATTGTGGCCGAAAAGTTGGCACATTCACAGACCACCCTAAAAGGTAGGTCCTTCTCCAAGTGCTGCTGCTTGAGATGCACTTGGAAGTCGTAGACATCTGTGAATGAGGCACTGCAGCTGACTACAAAACATTGCAGGGAGTCGTTGCCTCGCCTTTAAATATACATGGTTAAAAAATTATATTTGAAAAAAGTGTGAAATACCAAAAGTGCATGTCAAAATCTCGAAATGGAGATCTCAAGGGCAAGAGCTCGTAGAGAAAGCAGGGATTTACCGTTTGCATGCCCTCCAAAGACAGCTTCCAGTCTTTGCACACAGTCATCTAAATCGACAGCTAAATGTGAGAAAAAGGTAGGACAGTTTTTTTAGCTCAGCACTTTTCGGCCTGACTAGATTATTTTTAGGACTGGCGAAGCCGGTCCTAAATTTTACTTTAAAAATCTTAACCCTAAAAATATATGAGCACTGACCCGGTCTAGCTTGACTGGACTAGTCTGGTTTGACTGTAACCCTGACTCAGTATAGGCGTACCCAGGGGGGGGTTTCTAGCGGGGCTATAGACAATTTCCAACACCCCCCGTCAGGATTTTTAGCCTATTTAGCCACCTCACCACCCTCATCCCAACCACAACCCCCCTCAACCACCCCCCCCTTGACTCAGAGAAAATGCTCTCTTTCGTCTATTTTTTTTAAAGCTTGACTTGCAAACCTACTTTTTTCCCTAATCCAAAGTGGTTGTGTAAAGCTGCCTTGGCTTGATTCAACAAATCTGCGCATTTGCATTTGCTAAAAAATGAAATTAAAGTGAAATTAAAAGTTCATAAAATTCAGCCTGGAATTATTGTTCCTCACTTCCATCCACTATAGTTAGATTAATATTATTGTGGTCACATTATCACCTTCAAAACAAAGGGGGACCAAGGCCTTTTTCAATAAAAAAACGACAGGGGGGGCCAAGGCAATAAGTTATTTAAAAACCAGCTTGTTAACTTAAAGGTCTTTTAATTGCTTCTTGTCTAATAATATCTAATCCCCTTTTTACCGATTAAGTTTGGCTTACTTGCAAAAATAGTGTCTGTGTCTGTCTATGGGTAGTGAAGGGATTATTATTTATTTTCGAGGCATAAGACGCAGTGGTATCTTTTCAAGTAAATTTACTTGAAAAGTTTAGTATGTTAGTGCTATTGTTTTTTGTGCTGCGGATAAGTGCTTCTTTTACTTTTTATGTTATTTAGCAAACACAAGGGGCAATAATAAATTTCCTATCTCTAGCCCTCTGTCTACTCCTCGAGTTGTCTTGTGTCTACAAAAATAAAAGTGAAGTGGAAATAATTCACGAAATAATAGATAAGGCTTATATTATTCTCCAGATGATTATTTTGAATGCCTATAGTTAATAATAATAATAATTAAAGCACACCTGTAGAGCACATATGCTTGTTGAGCATCCTTTTCCTTTAGAAGGACTTCTCTAGCCGCATCTAATTCAGCATTATTGGCTAGTGCCAAATTCTTGGTGTCCAGTTCCTTCAGATAGTTGACCAAAGCAGCTAGATGAGCCTTGCTTTCTTCCACCCAGTGCTTCTCCAAATGCTCTCCGATCACTTCTACTGCAATAAATAGAACTTTTGAAGGATATGTTTGAAAAAAATCTGTTTGCTAAATATTTGATAGTCTGAATTTGTATACCGTATATCTTCTAATAAAAACTCACGGGCTTTTATTTATCAGCCCCTTAAAAATCTTGAAACTGTTGATTTAAAATGGCCTTAACTCTAAAATCTTAGTAATAAATAGGCACATGAGCATTTATTAGAAGATGGACTTTTGGCCGGACTTCTTTATACCACATCTAGCCAAAAGTGGTTTTTGAACACTTTTTTGAACTTATCAGGTCGTAATTAATCTTAAAACATGTTTTTAGGTGGCGGACGATTATTTTTGGAAAAATATTTTTTGGCTATAAAATGACCAAAATGATCATAAATATATTCCAGAGACTTACACGCTCACCCACCCCGAAAATGACAAAACAATAACACAACACAAATTGATCAAATATAAAAATGACCAATTTATAGCCAAAAAATATTTCTCCAAAAATAATCGTCCGCCACCTAAAAACGTGTTTTTAAGACTAATTGCGACCTGATAAGTTCAAAAAAGTGGTCAAAAACCACCTTTGGCTGGATGTGGTATAAGGAAGTTTAGCCGGGCTTTTATCAAAAAATATACGGTGCATTGTGCTAATGTTTTCTTAGGCTACAGTTAATCATCAATTAACTTTAAATTGTGATATAGTTATCATAAGCTACAGCTAGTGTGTACCTAGTTTTGGCTACAGTTAATTCACAATCAACTTATGCCACAATTAATCTATAGTTAACCATCAAAATGTAAGTTATTTACACAATAGACGTAATTTTTAAATATTTTTTAAATAAATATTTTTTAAATAAAATGACTAACCCGTACACACGGCTTTTCATAACATCCGAAAAGGTTCAATTTAAATTTTTAGACATGTTTGCGTGGCTCAGTGACAAAGTTTTTCGTCATACGATTTTGCATAGCGAAATAGGCATTTTTTGAGGTCATGGGTTCAACCCATCTCCGGATATCTTCAATTTTTTAATTTTTTGAATATTTTTTTTATTAACTCAGTCGACGTAAAATCGAAAAGTAGATGTAGGTCATAAATATCAGATACCGTATTTCTTCTAATTGCCGCACATGTGCGCTTATTTTTCAATCACCCGAAAAACGGAAATTTTCAAATTCGATCTACAGATTTTCGAGATCTGAAAAATAGAATCGGTGGAGCTCGTGGGAGTTAAGAAAATGCATCAAACAGCTTAGCAAAATATTCACTCTACTCCGAGATATAAGTCTCTAAAGTTAGGGGTGTGCGGTAATTAGAGACTGTGCGGCAATTAGAAGAAATACGGTATTTAACTTTTACTTTAAAAATTTGAGTAAATGTCAGTCGGAAAGTTTAGATTTTCTCTGAGAAAATCGATATTTCCGTGATTTTTTTCATAGAGTTGCTGTAAAAAGCATTAAAAGTGCTATTTCTTGCACTGCTCTTTGATCTAGCACAGAGGTTTTCTGAGAACGCGATGTTATGAAGACATCAAGTCATTTTTATGAACAAACACCGATTTCTCAAAAACAATGCAGCGAAAAAAACAAACTTTCGAATTCCCGCCAAAACCTTATACATCGAACTTTTTCGGACCTTTCGAAAAACCGTGATACAGAACTGCCAAAATCGACTCTTTAAAATTTTTTTAAATTACAAAAACCTGTTTTCACTCACCAATGTTGTCCGTCGGCCTGACAAACTGTGCACTGGGCAATGCTAATTCGTGCAGGTAGGGTACACATTTGTCCACCGACCAATTACCCCCACTTTTCCACTTTCGAAATTGGCGTTTGTAGAGTGTGTGCCCAAGTGAGGAGTAAGTTCCTTCGCTCTCACTAGCATTCTTCCAAAATCCTTTGAGGATTAGAGTTTCTTCAACTTCTTTCCACGTCAAATCTCCAGAATTGTGCGTGTGCAGCAGAGATCGGAAGATTTTTTTGGCCATGCCCTTAAATTTTTGCTATTATTTAAATTTTCAATTTTTTTTAAATTTGCCTTTTTGAAACTGTTCCAGGTCAAGCTGCCTTCGGGTAGCTCCATTTGCCTGGCTACTTTTCTCAAAAAGTTGGAGTTTGGATTGAACGCAGTCATTCCTACTAACCAATGCTTTTCTTCCTCCAAAAATAGTGGTTGTTGATAGTATTCCACTTTGATGCGAATCTTGTCAGTGCCCAGATTGTCAGGGTCAAGCACTCGTCTCATTCTCAAGTACATGAGGAGCCACTCAAATGTGCTGTATTTGCTGCGCTTTTGGGTTACTTCATAAACATGTCTATAATGACTTAGATGACCGATGAGATAAAAAGAACTATTAAATGCTAACTTAGTCGAATTTTGCTGACATTCGACCTGAACTGAGAGACATCCATCTGAGAGCCTGAAAATATTCAATTGCTTGAAAAACTATGCAACTTTCTTAACATGGCAATTTCGAAGGTTTGAATGCGCGCGGCACCACATAGAATATTTTTTTTGTTTGCATTGACAATTATTTCGAAATTCTATAGATACTAGTCGAGCAACTAGTTTTTTTGGCAATGCCACATCGGACGAGTTAGCTGACTTCTACGTCTCTGTTTTAAGTAATAGTCTGAAATAAAGTTCAAATTTTAAATTTCAATTTGCAAACAATAAAAAAGTATTATTGGCAAAGACTAGGGTTGTCCTATCCGAATATTCGGGCGAATATTCGAAAGCAATGTTCGCAGTTCGAATATTCAAACAACTGTATTGATGACTAAGAGTTGACTGTATTGTGATGGTTGACTGTATTGTTGACTGAGAGTTGACTGTATTGGGATAGTTGACTGTAGCACAGTTTGCAAAAGGAGTAAGACAATGTATTGTTGTCTAAGAGTTGACTGTATTGTGATGGTTGACTGTATTGTTGACTGAGAGTTGACTGTATTGGTATAGTTGACTGTAGCACAGTTTGCAAAAGGAGTAAGACAATGTATTGTTGTCTAAGAGTTGACTGTATTGTGATGGTTGACTGTATTGTTGACTGAGAGTTGACTGTATTGGTATAGTTGACTGTAGCACAGTTTGCAAAAGGAGTAAGACAATATTTGCAAATATTTCAATACTAGGGACAGCAGGCGCCTATACCGTATTTTAAAATTCAAATATAAATCCACTTTTCGCTTTGAAAGGGCAAAATCTCAATTTTTTTCACAGCAATCTTCAAATGTGATTGCGAAAGGTCCTCCGCCATTAAAAGAGCTTTCGAATGAGTATAAACATGCAAATAAAATTATTACACTAAAAAAAGTTTTCCTTTGTAACCAAACATGTACTCAAATTGGCGACAGACGTTCCCCGCCCCAAATACTATATAGAGATTTGTTCTTGATTAGCGCGAGGGTTTTTTTTAAAAGGACCTTTTTGAAAGATTACGTTAAGACGTTACATTAAAATCATCACGAAAAAAATTATATTTTAACATTTTTATTGAAAAAAGACATATAATTAAGCTTCTCCCCTTATTAGAAGCGGGGGCTTTATTTTTATACTACCCTCTAGAGGGGGACCTTATTAGAGGCGGGGGCCTTATTTTTATACTACCCTCTAGAGGGGGACTCCATTAGGAGGTAAACTCTAGGAGGGGGGCCCAATTAGAAATACGGTAATTGTAATTTTACTTTTTCTAAAACAGCGTAAAATATCACCTGTGAAATTTAAGGTCTTCCAGTCGGAGACCGAAGATAGCTTGAGGGCTCACACCTAATTCCGTCCATAGCAGCATAATCACAGCTTCTGAATTAATATTATTATACTATAAAAAGTATCTATAATTTTAGTCAACCCACCCTGAAACTCTCTGATGTTTGTGGGAGGAAATTCCTCTAAATAGAATTCTATATCTTCCGCCTCTATTGCCAATTCTTCCACTTGAGCCTGTACACTATTGACTGCTGTTTTTTTCGTTTCCTTTTTGTTGCTATCAGTCTGGCGTATATTTAGCAATACAAACTGTAAAATTTTGTTAAAATATCAAACAAAAATATGAAATTGCCCCCCACCGTGTTAAATATCCCCTTTTTCATGTCGGCCAGACACCTAAAAAAATTAAATTAATTAATTAATTAAATATATTAAATATATATAAATTTATTTGTATATTTAATTAATTTATATATTTATATGTATTTATATATATTTGTATACAGTCGAGTCCCGCTAACCCGGCACCACTGAGACCGGCAAAAAGTGCCGGGTTAGCGGTGGTATCATTTTATCTCTATATAATCCCTCTATATAATCACCCTTTATTCAACTATTTTAAGAGGGGTGAAGGGTCGTATAGGGAGGGGAAGGGAATAAAAGAGGGCCACTAATGGAAAAAGTCACACTAACAAGAAGATCTTGAGCATAGTTTTGAATACTGGGGCCTACCGCATACAGAAAAAATTGACGCAAATTGAAAAATGTTGTAAACTATGATAGATGCCGGTTTATTGGGGGTAATTTTTATTGGACGGGACCAGTCTTAGGATGCCGGGTTACTGGGGGTGCCGGGTTATCGGGTGCCGGGTTATTGGGGGTAAACTTTGTTGATTTTCTTTTCCAGCCAACCAAATTTTTAAAAAGTGCCGGGTTATTGAAATTAAGGGTACCGGGTTATTGGGGTGCCTCGTTAGCGGGACTCGACTGTATTTAACATTCATGTGTATATAATTATATAAATATATATATCAGGGCTCTCAAGTCGACCAGCTAAAAATTCAGATAAGGCAAATTTTTGAACAAATATGGCTCGCAAACAAAAATTCTGACATTTTGCAAAAATTCAGAACAATTCAGAACGGAAAAGTTTTTCAGATTATGACTTTCAAATTCAGAACATTTCTGAAAAATTCAGAACACTTGGGCACCCTGATATATATTAAATATTTATATATATATATTGAATATTAATTAATTAATAAAATTACTAACCTAGCAGTTTGCCCAAAACTGAGCTGCTTGAGCCGCTCATCGGTGAGTCGTTGTTGGTCCTTGCTGTCCAAATGTGATGCATGTTCTTTGACATAGTTTCGGTGCAACATCTCCTGACCTAGCCATTGTTCAAATTGATGGAGACTAGACCTCAGCTCAGACTCTGTCCAAAACTGCTGGGTAGAAATGCTCTGGTTTAATGGCTGGACGCACAGCAAAAAGCTGATAAACTTGGTTAGCCATTCCGTGCAGTGCTCCACTTCATCAGCTTGTAGAGAATTGACAAATTGTTGGTGTCGGAAGCCTGCTTCGTTCATCAGGCCTTAAAAAATAAGTTGTTATATAATTTCTAATCATCCAACCCCTCCTCCCCTTTTAAAAAGCCGTAATTTTGGCATTGTATTTTCGAGCAAGTTTTTTAAGATTGCTCCCAACCAGTGTTTTCAAAAGTCAAGGTCAAGTTCAAGGTAAAACTTGATTTTAAAACATCAAGGTCGTTTTTCTCGATTTTTTGTAAATACCTGAATCAAGATTTTGCGCTGAACAAAACTTACATTTCAGAATAACGATATCACTTTTGTACGATGAGATATAGCCTGAAGTCAAGGTAAAATAAAAAAAAATCACCTTGATTTTACCGAGGGTCAAGGTAAAAACAAGGTGATTTTACTAACACTTCAGGCTATATCTCATCGTAGAAAAATGATACCGTTATTCTGAAATGTAAGTTTTGTTCAGCGCAAAATCTTGACTTTAAGGGACAGGGAAAAAAATTCAGACCCGTTTTCCTTATAAAAAATCGAGAAAAACGACCTTGATGTTTTAAAGTCAAGTTTTACCTTGACCTTGAAGCACGAAGGGAGCAAGAGATCAGAGTTTTGGGATAAGTTGGCTTTTCCCACCACCTCCGATCTCTTGCTCCCACCCTCTAATTGCCAGTCGGGTGGTAGGGCTGCACACCAGCCCCCCCTTCCCCAGTAACTGCCCCCTTCCCCTAATTTGAGGTGGTCTCGGACCTGTGCAGGGTTCGGGCGAGATAGTAATAAACTCTATATCGAATGCTAGTCCCCGCTAACACTTTAACCTTGAACTTGACCATGACTTTTGAAAACACTGCTTTCAGCCAAGTTACCACCCATTTTGTAGCTCATCTCTTTGGTTACAAAATAAATGGTAACATGTCTGAGAGGAGTTTTTGAAACAGTGGGTCAAAAACACAATGCCAAGAACATGATTTTAAACAAAGGGGGATTGTTAGAAGTTCTGCGGTAAATTATTCGTAAAAATTATAAATCATATAAAAAAATTTAGTTTACTTTTTAGGTTAGAGACCAACAAAGCATAGATGGCATCACAAACTTCGTCAAATTTGTTCAGCACTTGTCTTTGATCACCCATTTCTTTTTGCTCAGCATCACACCATAAGTCTGCTAATTTACGCAGCGTTTTGCTTTTTCTCCACTTGACCATGGCTCGGCAGAAAGCTCGAGCTATTTTAGTGGAGTGCTCAGAGAATTCATCACCATCTAGCACAGGAATTTCTGAATATAAATTTGATTAACTTAACTTTAGATGAAAAATAGAGATGTGCTAAGTCGATCAGTCAGGTCAGTCCTGATTTAGACCAAAAATATCGATCAATGTCGAATTTTTTAAGAAATTTTTATTGATTTTTTGGCCGTTTACAAACTGTCAAAAGAAGTGATATTGGCAGGAGTGCACTATACCGCGTAGCCCAAAACTGGCTTAAAGCGTGTTTTTTTGATGTGTGAGCAATTAAAACATACTTAAAACGTGTTTTTAGAGTGCGGAAGGCCATTTTTGGAAAAAAAAATTGTGACCAAAATTTGACTTTTTGCCTTGGGGGACCAAGGTAAACCACCTGGAGAGGATTTTTACCTCGTTTTCTTACTGAGACTGGGCAAAAGAGTCTCTAGATGCATTTTTGATCAAGAGCGTTGCTCGGATTCATCTCAAAGGTAAGTGAGTGCGCGCATCTCTAACTCCCAAGCCCCCTACGCCCCCGGAGGGGCTTGGAGTTGAGACGCGCACACACACATACCTTAGAGACCAAACACTCGGAAAAACTCTGGATGCATAAAAACAATGTGCATGCCAGAGTTTTTTATGCGGCAGGTCCCTGCAAGGAAAACTATGTTCAAGATCTTCTTCTTTTGAGGAGTGGCTCCTACTCAGGCCAACTCAGATCCAAATGAAAAACCAAATGATGTTATTGATGTCGAAGATATTGTTGAGGAGACCGAAAAAAAGTTTACTATTGCGGCAATAAACGAAAATGAATATTCAAAAAAAATTCAAAAAAATGGCCTTCCGCACTCTAAAAACACGTTTTAAGTATGTTTTAATTGCTCACACATCAAAAAAACACGCTTTAAGCCAGTTTTGGGATACGCGGTATAATGCACTTTAGCCGTGATATTTAATATGATCGCGAAACGGAGCCGATTTCCGGTTATCTATGGTTTAACTGCAGCATAAGTTAACTGTAGAATAACTTTGGTCTAAGTTAACTGTGATTAAAGGGAGGGGGAGGATGCCTTAATATGAGGAATTACCGTATCTATGGTTTAACTGCAGCATAAGTTAACTGTAGAATAACTTTGGTCTAAGTTAACTGTGATTAAAGGGAGGGGGAGGATGCCTTAATTAGAGGAATTACCGTATCTATGGTTTAACTGCAGCATAAGTTAACTGTAGAATAACTTTGGTCTAAGTTAACTGTGATTAAAGAGAGGGGGAGGATGCCTTAATTAGAGGAATTACCGTATCTATGGTTTAACTGCAGCATAAGTTAACTGTAGAATAACTTTGGTCTAAGTTAACTGTGATTAAAGGGAGGGGGAGGATGCCTTAATTAGAGGAATTACCGTATCTATGGTTTAACTGCAGCATAAGTTAACTGTAGAATAACTTTGGTCTAAGTTAACTGTGATTAAAGAGAGGGGGAGGGTGCCTTAATTAGAGGAATTACCGTATCTATGGTTTAACTGCAGCATAAGTTAACTGTAGAATAACTTTGGTCTAAGTTAACTGTGATTAAAGGGAGGGGGAGGATGCCTTAATTAGAGGAATTGCCGTATCTATGGTTTAACTGCAGCATAAGTTAACTGTAGAATAACTTTGGTCTAAGTTAACTGTGATTAAAGAGAGGAGAATGCCTTAATTAGAGGAATTACCGTATCTATGGTTTAACTGCAGCATAAGTTAACTGTAGAATAACTTTGGTCTAAGTTAACTGTGATTAAAGGAGGAGGATGCCTTAATTAGAGGAATTACCGTATCTATGGTTTAACTGCAGCATAAGTTAACTGTAGAATAACTTTGGTCTAAGTTAACTGTGATTAAAGGAGGGAGGATGCCTTAATTAGAGGAATTACCGTATCTATGGTTTAACTGCAGCATAAGTTAACTGTAGAATAACTTTGGTCTAAGTTAACTGTGATTAAAGAGAGGAGGATGCCTTAATTAGAGGAATTACCGTATCTATGGTTTAACTGCAGCATTAACTGTTAACTTACTGGTCTAAGTTAATTGTGATTAAAGGGAGGGGAGGATGCCTTAATGAGGAATTACCGTATCTATAGTTTAACTGCAGCATAAGTTAACTGTAGAATAACTTTGGTCTAAGTTAACTGTGATTAAAGGAGGGGAGGATGCCTTAATATGAGGAATTACCGTATCTATAGTTTAACTGCAGCATAAGTTAACTGTAGAATAACTTTGGTCTAAGTTAACTGTGATTAAAGAGAGGGGGAGGATGCCTTAATATGAGGAATTACCGTATCTATAGTTTAACTGCAGCATAAGTTAACTGTAGAATAACTTTGGTCTAAGTTAACTGTGATTAAAGGAGGGAGGATGCCTTAATTAGAGGAATTACCGTATCTATAGTTTAACTGCAGCATAAGTTAACTGTAGAATAACTTTGGTCTAAGTTAACTGTGATTAAAGGGAGGGGGAGGATGCCTTAATATGAGGAATTACCGTATCTATAGTTTAACTGCAGCATAAGTTAACTGTAGAATAACTTTGGTCTAAGTTAACTGTGATTAAAGGGGGAGGATGCCTTAATATGAGGAATTACCGTATCTATAGTTTAACTGCAGCATAAGTTAACTGTAGAATAACTTTGGTCTAAGTTAACTGTGATTAAAGAGAGGGGGAGGATGCCTTAATTAGAGGAATTACCGTATCTATAGTTTAACTGCAGCATAAGTTAACTGTAGAATAACTTTGGTCTAAGTTAACTGTGATTAAAGGGAGGGGGAGGATGCCTTAATATGAGGAATTACCGTATCTATAGTTTAACTGCAGCATAAGTTAACTGTAGAATAACTTTGGTCTAAGTTAACTGTGATTAAAGAGAGGGGGAGGATGCCTTAATTAGTAATAGCTAGATTAGTAATTAATAGCTCACGGATTTAAGTGAACTCCCAATTTTTTAAAAATTACCTGCATTAACCAGCTCTTGCACAGCTTTTTCAGTGCCATTCAAATTGTAAAAGTGAGGCAATTGGCTGTCCACTTTATTAGAATACATTAATTGATCAATAATCTGCGATAGCAAGGGTTTGTCTGACTTAAAGTGCATTTCTGTCAGGTTTTTAGCTTCTAATTCATTTAATATGAGGGTCTAAAAACGAATAAGTCTGGAATCTTTCATTACTACGCAAATAAAAACACTCATTCAGTTGGTGCTTACCCTCCAGCATTCTTCAAATACCGTGTTTATTCTAATAGGGCGGCACCCCTAGGGTTGTGAAATAGTCAAATGACCGGTCATATAATATATGTCAAATTTAATATAAATTATAAAATGACAGGTCATGTAGATTTCAGTCATTTTCTTCACTCATTTTCATTACTCGAAAGTGACTCTAAATGTATGAAAAAACGTGCATATCAGAGTTTCTATATGCGGTAGGCCCCAGTATTCAAAGCCACATTCAACGTCTTCTTGTTGGTGGGCTGTCTGTAATTGGTATCCCCTTTTTGTGCCTTACCTTCCCAATACGGCCCTTATTCCATATAAAAATGTTTTGGCGCCAATTAAAAAAATTGAATTTTTCTGAATGTTTTTAGACGGTACATCGCAAGTAACCTCCTCTCAAATAACCCCCCTCCAAATAACCCCCTACTGTAATAACCCGGTTTATTTCATGGGGGTTACTTGAGGTTATTTGGGGTATGTTTTTCAGGATGTATTTTGTATTTAAAGGAAGTCATGTAATTTCAAAACTTTGACCTCTTCATCCACCTCGAGGGTAGGTATCCACCCAAAAGCTATCCATTTCCAGAACTCGAAAATTCTGAATACGGTAGAGATTAAATATTTTTACTAATTTGTATTTTTAATAATTTGCTCGGAAACGGAGAATTTGTTGAGCAATTTCTCCAAGAATATTTGCTCGAGCAATTATTCAACCATGGTGGTAAAAAAAACTATTTTTTCTTAATTGAAATCGTTTACTAAGATTACTCCTCACAAACCTAAATCTTGATAGTTTTAGTAGGGTGACCATAAAGAAGAACATTAGGTACCCAAGTTTTGGAAAGGTAAGGTTTCGATTCGGACATTCGATTTCTGTCAAAATGCCCATTCAAGACGCATCGCTACCCTGATACTGAGGTTTTGAGTAGTGAATTTTCCGTTTTGGTATTGTCAAACCGTGTTCAGGGCACGATTTTGGGTAGGAATGAAATCACCCGGGTTATTACAGTAGGGGGTTAGGCCTCTCCCACAATGGCGGACTGTAAATTCAACAATCCTCACTCGGAAATGGCCGTAACTTTTTTTTTAAATTTCCAAAAATCATTCTTTTAGTGCCATCTTGTAGCTGAGATTCAGGGCTACCGAATAAACTATTGGTCGAATCGGTATTGATTTAAAAATGTTGAAAAAGAATCAACAATCCTCACTCACAATCCTCACTCCGAGCGAGTGCGGATTGTTGATTCTTTTTCAACATTTTTAAATCAATACCAACTCGACCAATAGTTTATTCGGTAGCCCTGAATCTCAGCAACAAGATGGCACTAAAAGAATGATTTTTGGAAATTTAACAAAAAAGTTACGGCCATTTCCGAGTGAGGATTGCTCTAGGCACCCCTTAATTTAAAATCGTGTTTTTGGCGTTGTGTTTTTGACCCACTTTTTGAAAACTTTTGTCAGACAAGTTACACTCATGTTGTAGCACATCTCACTAGCTACAAATTGGGTGTTAAATTGCCTGACAAAAGTCTTCAAAGAGGAGGTCAAAAAGACAATGCTAAGGACACGATTTTGAACGAGGGGGATGCCGCTCTGTTACAATAAATACCGTAGGTACTCTCGGTTTGACTTTTGAGATAGCTGTAAAATAATTTAAAATGGTTAGTGACCAGGATGCTCATAGAGCCCTCTTTAGGGGCTCTTTTTTCCTTTTTAAAAATTTTTAGATTGGGGCAAAAGTATTGGCCTGACTAACAATCAGCACCAACCAAATGAGTGCCAAAATGAAAATTGCTTGAGAACTTGCTTTGGTTTCTTGCTTGCTGTACTTAGAAGCAGAAGGAGTAGCTAAGCTCAACTCGATGTCCACTAGTCTGCCTATCTCAGCTGCATGAGAATTGTAGCTGATGCGTTGGTTGTCACTATCCTCATTCAGTTCTACATGCTGCTCAAGCAACACTTGTGACACGCCGGGCTCAGGCACATCTGCTATATAGTACTTACTATTTAAAAAGTCTGTTTTCAAAACAAAATCTGTTATTCAAATGAAATGTAACCTATTATAGCATTTACGGTAGTGTACTGCTCTTTTGCATGGCTTTTTGATCGTGAAGAAGAAAATTTAGCGAAAAAGAATAGCTGAAGAACGATTCAACACAAAAAAAATTGTGAAAAAAAACAACAGGGGGACCAAGGCAAAAATTTAATTAAAAAGTCTCGGAAACGTTCCTTTACCATATTTTTAGTATTATAAATAAAATTTTAATAATCGAAAATGCCTCAACTATTTTATTTCTTGCAGTATGTACAAGGACCACTTTTGTAGAACAAGGATTACTGAGATTTTTTGAAAAGAGACAAAAGGCTTATAGGGAAAGGAAGGGAATAAAATGGGCCACTTATTTCACATAGCTAGGACCAACAAGACTCTTGATAACAAAATGCATATAGAGTTTTTCTTTGCCACGGCGCATGTTAAAAAATATGGTAGAAATTAGGGTTGCATTCGCTCGGTTAACCGAACCGGTCGGTTAACTGCAAACCGGGGTTTTTGGCAAATAAACCGAGACCGAAAACCGGTTTCGAAAAAATCGGGAAAACCGAAAACCGGTATCAAAAACACCGGTTTTTTCGGTTTATTGTTAATTGACTTAAAATCAAAATAAAAAAATTATTTGGCTACACATATCGTTATACTTCACTTCTTTTTAATGCTTTTTATAACCTTCTCTACCGGTCTTGTTTACTCAAATACGCTCAGAAATCGGTAATCAATTCAACTTGTAAAAATGATACATTTAAGGTGCGCTTTAGAATGCATGGATCTACGCATGGACGGCCGAGATGCTGATTTTGATTAAGGCAAACCTTAACAAGCTGAAGCTAGCCCCCTCAGTAGTTCCAGATGATGAAGAAATAACAGAATACACATTAAATTTAATTTATTAAATTAAGAAGATCCAGAAATTATTGATTGAATATGTCATTTATTTTATTTGTGTTCAGTTATCTCAACAAAAGTCACAGAAAAATGCGTTTTGAGAAAAGAAAACTAAAAACCGGGTTTGAAGAAAACCGGTGTTTTTAAACCGACCGATCTAAAAAAACTGACCAAATGCAACCCTAGTAGAAATAGTTAAAAAAGCCCTAAAAAGTGGCCCCGTATTATTGCCTTCCCTTCCCAATACAGCCCTTGTACCCTTTTTAGATTCTTCAAAGGCAGGGTGTATGTTGTGTGTGTGTTTTTTTTTCATGACCATGTTTTTTATTGATAATGGTTCATCTGTTAATGCATTCCTTGGCCAACTTTTTACGCTAAATCCAAAAATGTTATTAGATTCAAAATATGTATTGAAAAATCTCATGAAAAACATAAAAGTTAACCAAAACATTCATACATTTCTGCAGTAAAGTATTTCCCTCACACACCCTTTTTCCATTCGCAAAGCAATAACACAAGAATCTAAAAGAGGTACGTGAGGGAAATGCGGTATAGATGTTTAGGTCAATTTTTATGTTTTTCATGAAATTTGTTAAAAGATATTTTGATTCTGATGACATTTTCGAATTTTGCGCAAAAAGTTGGCCGAGAAATGTATTAACAGATGAACCATTATCGATAAAGATTCGGTTAAAAAGGAAAACATCAACAGTCCGAAATCCCACGCAACATGCAACCTCCCTTTAATCATTGGACTACTAAATTTATATCGGACTACTAAAGTTTTTTTGGACTATTGAAATATTTTTGGACTAATAAGTTTGCATTGGACTACTAAAGTGCAATTAACCCCGAAATTTGCCACCTTTTTAAAATTATTTAATTTTTTAAACCTTCTGATCTCTTTTAAAAATGTTTCTTAATTCCTTAATTCAAAATCTTAAATTCAGAAATAGCTTTTTAATACCAAATTTTGACATGCGCCTCAGTCTTACAATTTTAAAACCAAAAAATGTTTTTTTACAAAAAAAGTTCTACTTTTTTTTTCTAATTTTTTTTGTGGCAGCTTTCAAACTTGATAATTTAAATCGTGATAATTTTTGCTTTCAATTCTGAGTGTTTGCAATTTTTGGTTTACAGAATCTTTAGTGAAGTCGGAGATTTATAAGGGAAAGGGGCCAAAAATTTCGGAAATCGAACGGGCAGATTGCTGTTTGCCCAAATTTTTTTAAACAGGCCACGTAAATTTAACGCGCCCTGTAGAAACAAAGAAAACTCTGTTTCCATTTTTAGTAACAAACACAGATCTCCAAATTTCAAAGCAGTATGACCCGGAAATAAGATCGCGCAGGGTTATAGTTTGACTTCGGCCCTGATCGCAGTATTTGTATTAGCTGCTCATTTGTATGAGCAGTCAAGCCAACCTACCAATAGACTCCAAAAAGCGTTGAGTTCCGCTCGCAGAATGGTAAATGGAAGGACAGTCTTGACTTTCACACTGCAAACTTGTAGAGTTGTCTTTGTGGAACTTGTTAGCCACTCTTTTGCGCAATTCGCCCACTTTAAATACTAGCGTGGAAATCATTTAGATAGAGATCAATAAATCTTAAAGATAAAATAAAATTTTTACGCAACGACATAGGCACACAAAATGGCTAACAAAAAAATTCTGAATATGTTTAGGAAAGCAATCTTTAGCAGTTTTCAAATTAGAAATTGACTTGATGTACTCGTAATTAATATTTGTGATTATTGTCATAGTTCAGGGCCAAAAATGAGGTTAACTATTGCTTAACTGTAGCATAAATTAACTATATTTTAACTGTAGTGTAAGTTAATTATGGTTTCACTGTAGCATAAGTCAACTGTGGTTCAACTGTAGCATAAGTCAACTATAGTTCAACTGTAGCATAAGTCAACTATGGTTCAACTGTAGCATAAGTCAACTATGGTTCAACTGTAGCATAAGTCAACTATGGTTCAACTGTAGCATAAGTTAACTATGGTTGTGTGATAAAAAAAGAATCTTCCTAAGGTCATTTAGAGATGAAGATTTGGTAAATCAGGATTTCTATTACAAATATAAAAATTCGGGATTGTGACTTTGTAATTTTGAATTGCAATTATGAGGAATGATTTTGCAGAAAACATCCCATTAAAAAACTAGGATTAAAATCCCTACTAAAATGAGACCGGGATTTTGTAATTTCAAAGCAAAGCTTAGGGATTGCAAACAAAGACCAATGAAATTGAAAAAAAGTCACGTAAAGTATACTATTATGCTGTTTTAAAAATTTGTTATGATTTAAAATTTTCAAAAATCAGCTTGATACCTTCATTATCGTAGAACTTTAGTTATACGCCACTCCGATTATACGCCACCTAAAGCTGATTTGGTTGGCTAATAAGGAAATTAGGTAAAACAAGAACACTTTTAAAGCAAGAACAGTTTTAAAATTACTGTTTAATGAAAAAAACTGGTACTTGTTCGGTTTACGCCCCCCCCCCTCATATTGTCTAATCATATATCAAACCTATTTATTTCAACATTTTTCATTCACATTCATACAACAAAACAATTTGGGACCATAAATGAAACATTATATCATCTCCATTGAATTTTCTTCTCCAGACGAAATCCGACACATAACTTCTGAAAACGCTCCTGTGAGTTCCGTATTCGTACTTGTGACGTCGTTTGAATTTTTGCCAGGTACTTTCCACCGTTTGTGTATGCGCGCCTGTCTCGGATCAACAAAATTGTAATGTTGAAATAAATAGGTTTGATATATGATTAGACAATATGAGGGGGCAAACCGAACAAGTAATATGAGGGGGCGTAAACCGAACAAGTACCAAAAAAAAACTTTTTGTGGAACCTCTTTACTGTTGAAATAAATTTGCGACCTCAGTTATACGCCACCTCGGTTACACGCCACTCTAAGGCCAAAGCCCACTCTAAGGTCAAAGAGGTTCGCCGGTACCTTTAAAATAATTTTGTTCGTGTATTTACTCGAACTTCTTATTAACGCACACCTGTTTTGTATTTAGGTGTGTGTTTAAAATTTTTAATTTTTTTTTAATTTCTAGTGTTTTTTAGAAAAATTATATGCAAATTCAACATATTTTTAATGCTTCAGACCAAAATGCCCAAACAGAATGAGTAGAAGACTTCAAAAATTTGGTCTGATTCGTCGCAACCAGCTGGTGAAATAAATTTTACATTGTATGTTTTTGAAAAGTTGGACTATATTTTAAAAATACCGTAAATGTTCTAATAGAGCGGGGGCTCTATTTTTCGATCCCCCAAAAATCGGAAAAATTTGAGGTTGATCTCGGTATTTTTGAGTGCTCAACCAAAATTTAAAAAACGGACTCGGTAGAACTCGTGGCAGTTAAGAAAATGCGTTGAAAAGCTTTGCAAAATGTTGACTCTGCTCTGAGATATAGGTCCCCAAAGTCAAAAGAGGGCTCTATTAGAGAGGGAGGCTCTATTAGGACATTTACGGTATGCTTTTTTACAAATTATATTGAAGAGGCATATCATCAAAAAAGAAATAAATAAAATTTGAACAAGTTGCACTAAAGTACGGATAAAATGTAAGCTCTAAAATAGTTGCGAAAACTAAAAGGACGGTTCTGGACGAAGGCAAATTAAAAAAAATTTCGAAATTTTGATCTGGTTTTATCGTTTCATATGAAAAAGGGTTGAAAAAATAAAGTTGTGGTTCGAAAAATCCCATTTTTAGTCAAAATACGAGTGAACACAAAATAGTTTCAACACTAAAATTTACAAATGGAAACATGTCTTAATAAGAAGCAAAAAGTGTTTTATTAATCATAGCCGCTTCTACTATGGCAGAAACACTGCTATTATTGCAGTCGGCAAACTTCCAATGGACTGACTGCTCCTAACCTTTTGTTCAAATAAACCATTTTTTTGTTATTGTTGTTTTGCCAGGCCTAGTGTGCACATTATCCTTTCTTCAAAAGGTTTTTGGGCTTCCAGGTTTTTAAAGATGGCCAACAAGTACAGCATCCAAAATATTGTTTGTGTAGATGAGTCGTAAACATGTGTTTTAATAACTACGGAAAAGCATATTTATTATATATTTTTGTTGAATTTTTGAAATGAAACATATTATTTGTTTTTGATTTAAAAATAAAGATAAAAAAATTAGTAATAAACGTGCAACAAATTACAAAAAAGTTAGATAGAATAGAAATTTTCAAGTACAGTACAAACTCGATTTAACGACACTTTTAGAACGGCTTGAATGGTTTTAGACTAATTTCAGAGATACTGACACTCTATACAACGACACTAGATTCAACCACACACTTTTTAGCTCCCAAATGAGAAAAACGCACTCGATTTAACGACGTCTGAATAATGTTTCTTGTTTCAATACTAATTTTTTTTATTTTCGTTTTATTATCCTTTTTGACTTATCTTCGCTTTTATTGCTTGATGAACGTATGCTCTGTAATATGGCTCATCCTTGAAAAATTGTCTTTTTGATGAATAGCTGTTTGATTTGAAAGTAAAGGCTTGGCTTAGTGCTTTAGCGACACTAACTATAGCAACTTGTTGATACAGGTTTATCACCTATTCAAAGTGATGTCAATTTTAGTGTACACCGTATTCTCTCTAATAGAGGGAGAGCATGCCTCTTAGAGGGAGAGCATGCCCCACAGATCAAAGCAGCTTTATTGTAACAAGCATGATCTCTTATTAACCAGATTAACTCTTAGCCCCACTGATATTGAAACTAGGCGAGATCTATCGACAAATCTGGAGAAAACAAATCCCTATATACCGTATTTCTTCCAATAGAACAACAGTCTCTAATAGAGCCAAAAGCCGATTTTATCCAGTGCTTGATGGTTTTTAGCAACAATTTTGCGAAAAAAGGTGTTTTGTAATTTTATGTTCAAATTTACGCCATTTCTATTTGTTTAGAATTTGTATGCTCATTATCGGTTTTCACTTGTACTCCATTCACAGTCGCACAAAAATTAAATTGAAAAGCTTTTTATTTTAGTAAAAGCGAAGACGACCAAATTCACTGCTTCAAAGCACACGGACAAATGCCAGAGGGACGACTGATGTTGCAAGATGCTCGTGCCTGGCTGGACGTCGAAGGAAATCAAGTCGAAGAAGCTGATCCAGAGCAGGACGAAGAAAACGGCTACCTGAACGACAATTCTTTGAATTTGAATGATTGCTTTATTAATTGTTGATTAAATCCAGCATTGTCACGTAAACACAGCATTTCAATAAATCCATCATTTTACAACGATTGGGTTTTTAATTCGCTTAAAAAGACCACTAATTAAAAACTTTGTTAATCGATGTTACTTCACCATGAATCTTTGATCTCAAATTGCTGATCTTTGTGAGTTGGGTAAAGGTAAACCAAGAGATTGAAAGAATAAAGCGACAGTCTCCAATAGAACGACAGTCTCTAATAGAGCGAAACCCTAGTGGGTGATTGGAAAATAAACCGACATGTCGTTCTATTAAAAGAAATACGATAATTTTTTTTATTTAAATCTGGGACTATTTAGGGTCACAATAGGTTTCCCAGCGAAACCTATCGTCCTGGCTGAAAACTTCGTTCGAACGAACGCAACAATCCTTACAATATAATGATTTTCAAAAAATTGACTTTTATTTTAAAACTAACAAAAGACGAAAAGTCTGACCGTGACCTAGGGCATCTTAAATGAATTTTGGCATGTTTTTATAGTGAGTGAAACAGTTTAATATATCTTAAACTCTTCAGCTTCAAAGGCTAACAAAAATGAACCCATGTCAATAGATCAGTTATGAAAAAGCATTATATAAGTGGTAAAGAGTTTTAAACACTTTAGAGTGCCAGTTGTTCTACTTTTTGAGTGTCTGTGGAAACGAGAGATCAAAACTTAAAAGAAACTCGGCAACGCTTGACAGAAATATACAGCAAAAAAACATTAAATTTTTCTTAAGTCACAGTCAGCGTCTCTTCCTTGGAAGCCAAACAAATCACTAAAACTTTCAGAAAGTTTGAAATCAATTAGGAACCTTAAACTTTCAACAATTACTAATTTGTTACAAAATACATCTATAACTTCAGCATATAACATTTTGGCTACATCAGATCTTTTTTTACCCGCAAGCACAATCGCCGACTCGTAATTCCCACTCCACGGACTGGAACATAGGTCCAGCTAAACCATATCCCAAAGCATGTCCAATCACCAACGAGCCAAACAAACACCAGTTGTATGTCATTGCAACTAACATTAAACAAAAGGACCACCACAATCGAACCACATACATCAGGCTTTGGACAAAATAATGCAACTGCACTTGCTGTCTGGTCAACTTGTCTGGTCTGTGATCCAATAATTAGTAGTGATTAGAGTGAAAATAGCATCACTTAAGTGGTTCCTTCTCCCTCTGAGCTGTGTTTTTTGGCACTTGATCACATTCACAGGTGACTTCTGCTGCTGAGGTAGTAATTGAAGAAACTGCGGCTGTCTGAGGTTGACTTCTTTGGTCGGAATAATAGTGAATGTCTGCATCGCAACATGCCTGTAACCGAACAAAAATTACGCTAAAATTTGTTTTATTTAGTAAAATTTGCAATTTTGAAAAAACTGACAAAATTCACACAATATATATTTGGCGCTAGTGTAATATTCCCCCCCCTCCCCAGGCATGTGCACAGGCCGGGCCGGAAAAGCCCGGAAAGTTAGTTGACTATGTATGATTTGTCAACTGTGTAAAGTACGTTGACTATGTAAATTGTTAACCATATAAAATTGTTTGACTATAAAAAATGCATTAACTGTAACAATTTCGTTAACTATGTGAAATGCATTGACTATGTAGAATTGGTTGACTATAAAAAATTCGTTGACTATTTGGAAGACAAGCCGGCCCCCAATTGCAAAATTTCCTGACCAAGGCAAACTTCCTCATATTAGCATTTTCTACCACGCTTTGGTTACTGGAGCTAAAAAAACCTCTGTATGCATTTCTGTGCAAGAGTCTTGCTCATACTAATGTCTAAGGTAAGTGAGCGCATTTCTAACTCTCAAGCTTGGAGGCTTGGAGTTGGGCACACACACATACCTTAGACACAAATCACTCGAAAGTGACTCTGGATGCATGAAAAAGCATACATACCAGATTTTCTATATGCAGTAGACCCCAGTTAACAAAACCATGTTCGAATTCTGTCGAAATAGGGTAAGTTATTTTCAATAATTTTTTTCTGTGAAAATGGTCGTCCGGGCCCTAAAAACAGGTTTTTTATACTTTTGGACCCTTCAAACATGATAAAACAAACCATTTTCGTCGTTTTCAAGATCGTGTTGTTTAGACTACCTTTTTATAGTGCATAATCAATTTGTATAAGTTAGCTAGCTTAGACTCAAAAAAGCAAAACCACAAAATGTTTTAAAGTATCGCAAAAATTAAAAAATTTGTATCAGAGGTTAACTATGGGCTAAGTTGATTAACTGTGGCGCCCGATTTTCGTCGAGATGCAACTAGGCCTAATTCCTTAAACTTTAGGTCTCTTGTGGGTCGATGTCCACTTTAAAAGAGAAAAGCCCAGCCAAATTTTTAGTTTTTTAAAATATTGATTCTACAGTCGAGTCGCGCTATAGCGACACCTCAATATAACGCCGCCTCCGTACAGCACCACCTTGCGACAAATTTGGTTGGTCGATAAGGAAACATGAGAAAGTTTACCCCCAGTATAACGCCACCCGCTATAGCGCCATCTCCGCTATAGCGCCATCTCCGCTATAGCGCCATCTCCGCTATAGCGCCATCTCCGCTATAGCGCCATCTCCGCTATAGCGCCATCTCCGCTATAGCGCCATCTCCGCTATAGCGCCATCTCCGCTATAGCGCCATCTCCGCTATAGCGCCATCTCCCTATAGCGCCATCTCCGCTATAGCGCCATCTCCGCTATAGCGCCATCTCCGCTATAGCGCCATCTCCGCTATAGCGCCATCTCCGCTATAGCGCCATCTCCCTATAGCGCCATCTCCGCTATAGCGCCATCTCCGCTATAGCGCCATCTCCGCTATAGCGCCATCTCCGCTATAGCGCCATCTCCGCTATAGCGCCATCTCCGCTATAGCGCCATCTCCGCTATAGCGCCATCTCCGCTATAGCGCCATCTCCGCTATAGCGCCATCTCCGCTATAGCGCCATCCCCGGTATAGCGCCATCTCCGCTATAGCGCCATCTCCGCTATAGCGCCATCTCCGCTATAGCGCCATCCCCGGTATAGCACCACCCCTAAGTCGGTTCCATTTAATAAAGTTACACCGGCTACAGCGCCAATTTCCAATTTTAAAAGAAAACAAACTAAATTGGAGCAAAAAAAGTTCTAGGAAGATTTGAATTTAATAATTGTATGTAAAATTATTAGTCACACTGATGAATCCAGCGAATCAACTACTTCTGAAAAAATCAACAGAATGAAATTAAAAGCAAACTATCGCATTTTTCAGATCAATGAATAAAACATTCTTTGATATTTGCCTCTTGTAGAGGTAAGTCGAAAAATAAAAGCCACCATTAGCCGTTTTATCTGAAATTTTTTGGTTTTTCTTAAAAAAGTGATTATTTAAGTGATTATAAATGTGTCGTGGCTTTGAAATAGGGCTGAAGATCATATAATAATATGTGGGCTCTTTTATACATGTGACAACAGTGTTTAAACTTTAGCAAATAAAAATTACTTAGAAGACATTTAAACACTATTGTCACGTGGGTAAAAAACCGCGACCCATCGCCGAAACGAATAAGTTCCCAGAAGATTTGTAAATTAACCCCTTTTTGACCCTCAATATAGCGCCACCCGGCTATGACACCGCCCTGGGACAGTCCCCAGGGGTGGCGTTATAGCGGAACTCGACTGTATAAATATATTATAATAGAGATCATGTTGCGTCTTCGACGCAAGTGATGTCTACAAGATTCTTCACTTTCCCAGCCTGGGGTTTGGTGGTCTATTGGTTAAGGCGATTCCCTGCGGATCCAAAGGGAGTGGGATCAAATATCCCCTCCATTCCCCTTTTTCCAATTCACGAGCTGGTGGCCGTGGCCTCTCGTGACAATCAGGTTCTAATAAAATAATATTTCACAACAGATACTCTGTGTCACTAATTTAACAATTCCAACGTCCTTTTTATTTACATACTTTCCTACTACTAAATTGCTGATCCAAGAATGACTGCACGCCTCTCAAAAGTTCATAGAACAGAGCTGAGAGACATATCACTAAGCAGGAAAGGGCAAATCCTAAATTTCTAAGGCATTTTTTTACTAAATTAATTTACAAAATATTTAAATTTGCACCAACCCTTAGTGCTACAGGGTGGCCCAATTTTCACTGGAATGTTTAATTTTGCCATAGCTTCTTAAATTTACGCGATATCGACGAGATCTTTTTTTTTAAAGAGAGGAGAGATTACGGAAAAGCGATTAACAGCAGATTTGTTAGAAACACTCAATTTGGAAACCTTCATATTCAACAAACAACGCGATACCACAAATAACAACAACTGATCGACATAATCTTGCTCAACGCTTCTAACGTTCACTCCAATCTGCTTTTGTAGGCATTCGTTGCTCTGTTGATTATCTTCTGCGAAGCACGTTCGACCCTACGGCACAACTTAGCAAGATTTGCAATTGGATTCCTGTAGACAATGCTTTTTTCACCCAACCCCATAGCGTTAAGTCAGGAGAGTAGACAGGCCAAGTCTCAGAAACGAGTGTTTTAAGCAAATTTAGTGTTAATCGCTTTTCCCTTATCTCAGCTCTCTTTGAAAAAAAAAATCTCGGCGATGTCGCCGAGATCTGGCAAATCTCCGAGTTATGGCAAAATAAAACATTCCAGTGAAAATTGGGCCACCCTGTACTTTACTAAATCAATCTACTAACCTGCAGTATTAGCAGTGGTCCATTCTTTGAATAAAATAATTTCTTCTATTCTTTGGTGGAAATACATGGTCATCATCATCATTTTGAAAAGATTTTCTAAATGTGCTTTGAGCCAAATTGGTAGATTACCAACATCAAAAATATGTATTATACATTTAAATATGATAAAATTGCAATAAAAAAGTGTAAATATTTTTTATTTTCATAATTACGCTGAGTTATCCATTTCAAATAGGCTTCAGCAATGCATTCCTGTGCTAACATTTTCTCTAGTAACAGTTAGAGTAGGGTCTTGCGGACTAGCTCGTTGTCCCATTGCTGATTTGGAGTGCACACCTCCACCAAACATGTAGAAACCTGTGGCCGCACCTTAAAACAATTTTCTTGAGACTGAGATAACTAGAATTAGTGACGGGTGTCCCAAAAGTTCATACATACATAAGTTTTTCATAAAAACAGGGTAGATATCAGCAATATTAAAAACCATTATGTAGCCCTAAGTCCCCTCTTTCTAACGAGAACATAAATTTTACTCAACAAAATGACCACCAACAGCCTCAACATACTTCATCAGTCTTTTTGGAAATTATCGATTGCTTTCTGGATCATTGCTTGAGGTATCGCATCCCATTCTTTGACCAGCGAAGCTTTCAGCACACCGATCGTCTTTCACTCAAAGTTTGGCCACACAAAGTACTCCATGACAGTCAAATCCGGGGAGTTGGGTGGCCACTCACCAATCGGATTTCTCCAGTCAGGATAGCCTTGATCATGAAGTCTTACGATTCCAGCGCGCAATTGAGCCATATTTTGTTGAGCTTTTTGAAAGAGTGATAACCAAATGAAAGAGGAAGCTGAGGGCTACAAAATCATATCAAAAGATAAGATTTATCCTAACTTTAAATGTAAAAGATAAGCATTGAAAAAAGTGAGTCAGAACTTTTGGGACACCCGGTAGTTGTTTCAATCAAAACCCCACCTAAGACCACTGCCAAGCCTAGCCACACTGAAAAGGTCATGAACACAAGCATCAACAAATACCCCCACAGCACTTGGATCGAAAATAGCAGGGTTTGGGTAAGATGGGCTCCAGAAAAGAGTTGGTTTCGATAACGACTTAAATTTTTAAGTAAGAAAAATAGTGAGATTTGTTAAGATATTTTGAAAAGAGCGCTCAATGAAAAAACATGACTTCAAAAATTAAAGTTACGGCGCCTGTTGCCCCTAGTTTTTAATGTTATCGTGTAGCCTAAGATCTCAGCTGTCTAACGAGCTATCAAACTTTGAAAAATTATAAATGTAGAGATTTAGGTGTTTGAAAAAAATATTTGTGATTTTGTCTGAACGCCTAAATCTCTAAATTTCTGAAATTATTCGATAAAGTCTGACGGCCCGTTAGAAAACTGAAATACTTGGCTACACGATAATGTTGAAAATTTCAAATAATTAACACAAAAATGTCGAGAAAAATACAAATACGAAATTAGCGGGCATTTTAAAAAAAATTGAGAGCATTTTTTAGAAATTAGCGGTCAAAATTAAATACCACCCTTCATTTATATTAACCTACTTGGCTAGAGAAGCACTAACAGATAAGTTAGGATCAAAAGTGTGTCCATTTGAGGTGCTTGCAGCAGTTTTATCCTGCTGTGCTTTCCATCTGTCCTCTACCATTAATCTGCTCCACTTGAGTGCTTCAAAACCGACTCCAGCCAGAAATAGAATGACACAACTAATAACCATGCCTTCAATAAGTACAGTCAACCTTCTCTATAAGCTACACCCTGGGGACCGATCCCAGCTGTAGCTGATGGAGAGTGGGGCCTAAGTAGATTGTCGCTCTCCTAATACAGTCAACCTTCTCTATAAGCTACACCCTCGGGACCGATCCCAGCTGTAGCTGATGGAGAGTGGGGCCTAAGTAGATTGTCGCTCTCCTAATACAGTCAACCTTCTCTATAAGCTACACCCTCGGGACCGATCCCAGCTGTAGCTGATGGAGAGTGGGGCCTAAGTAGATTGTCGCTCTCCTAATACAGTCAACCTTCTCTATAAGCTACACCCTCGGGACCGATCCCAGCTGTAGCTGATGGAGAGTGGGGCCTAAGTAGATTGTCGCTCTCCTAATACAGTCAACCTTCTCTATAAGCTACACCCTCGGGACCGATCCCAGCTGTAGCTGATGGAGAGTGGGGCCTAAGTAGATTGTCGCTCTCCTAATACAGTCAACCTTCTCTATAAGCTACACCCTGGGACCGATCCCAGCTGTAGCTGATGGAGAGTGGGGCCTAAGTAGATTGTCGCTCTCCTAATACAGTCAACCTTCTCTATAAGCTACACCCTGGGACCGATCCCAGCTGTAGCTGATGGAGAGTGGGGCCTAAGTAGATTGTCGCTCTCCTAATACAGTCAACCTTCTCTATAAGCTACACCCTGGGGACCGATCCCAGCTGTAGCTGATGGAGAGTGGGGCCTAAGTAGATTGTCGCTCTCCTAATACAGTCAACCTTCTCTATAAGCTACACCCTGGGGACCGATCCCAGCTGTAGCTGATGGAGAGTGGGGCCTAAGTAGATTGTCGCTCTCCTAATACAGTCAACCTTCTCTATAAGCTACACCCTGGGGACCGATCCCAGCTGTAGCTGATGGAGAGTGGGGCCTAAGTAGATTGTCGCTCTCCTAATACAGTCAACCTTCTCTATAAGCTACACCCTGGGGACCGATCCCAGCTGTAGCTGATGGAGAGTGGGGCCTAAGTAGATTGTCGCTCTCCTAATACAGTCAACCTTCTCTATAAGCTACACCCTGGGGACCGATCCCAGCTGTAGCTGATGGAGAGTGGGGCCTAAGTAGATTGTCGCTCTCCTAATACAGTCAACCTTCTCTATAAGCTACACCCTGGGGACCGATCCCAGCTGTAGCTGATGGAGAGTGGGGCCTAAGTAGATTGTCGCTCTCCTAATACAGTCAACCTTCTCTATAAGCTACACCCTGGGGACCGATCCCAGCTGTAGCTGATGGAGAGTGGGGCCTAAGTAGATTGTCGCTCTCCTAATACAGTCAACCTTCTCTATAAGCTACACCCTGGGGACCGATCCCAGCTGTAGCTGATGGAGAGTGGGGCCTAAGTAGATTGTCGCTCTCCTAATACAGTCAACCTTCTCTATAAGCTACACCCTGGGGACCGATCCCAGCTGTAGCTGATGGAGAGTGGGGCCTAAGTAGATTGTCGCTCTCCTAATACAGTCAACCTTCTCTATAAGCTACACCCTGGGGACCGATCCCAGCTGTAGCTGATGGAGAGTGGGGCCTAAGTAGATTGTCGCTCTCCTAATACAGTCAACCTTCTCTATAAGCTACACCCTGGGACCGATCCCAGCTGTAGCTGATGGAGAGTGGGGCCTAAGTAGATTGTCGCTCTCCTAATACAGTCAACCTTCTCTATAAGCTACACCCTGGGGACCGATCCCAGCTGTAGCTGATGGAGAGTGGGGCCTAAGTAGATTGTCGCTCTCCTAATACAGTCAACCTTCTCTATAAGCTACACCCTGGGGACCGATCCCAGCTGTAGCTGATGGAGAGTGGGGCCTAAGTAGATTGTCGCTCTCCTAATACAGTCAACCTTCTCTATAAGCTACACCCTGGGGACCGATCCCAGCTGTAGCTGATGGAGAGTGGGGCCTAAGTAGATTGTCGCTCTCCTAATACAGTCAACCTTCTCTATAAGCTACACCCTGGGACCGATCCCAGCTGTAGCTGATGGAGAGTGGGGCCTAAGTAGATTGTCGCTCTCCTAATACAGTCAACCTTCTCTATAAGCTACACCCTGGGACCGATCCCAGCTGTAGCTGATGGAGAGTGGGGCCTAAGTAGATTGTCGCTCTCCTAATACAGTCAACCTTCTCTATAAGCTACACCCTGGGGACCGATCCCAGCTGTAGCTGATGGAGAGTGGGGCCTAAGTAGATTGTCGCTCTCCTAATACAGTCAACCTTCTCTATAAGCTACACCCTGGGGACCGATCCCAGCTGTAGCTGATGGAGAGTGGGGCCTAAGTAGATTGTCGCTCTCCTAATACAGTCAACCTTCTCTATAAGCTACACCCTGGGGACCGATCCCAGCTGTAGCTGATGGAGAGTGGGGCCTAAGTAGATTGTCGCTCTCCTAATACAGTCAACCTTCTCTATAAGCTACACCCTGGGGACCGATCCCAGCTGTAGCTGATGGAGAGTGGGGCCTAAGTAGATTGTCGCTCTCCTAATACAGTCAACCTTCTCTATAAGCTACACCCTGGGGACCGATCCCAGCTGTAGCTGATGGAGAGTGGGGCCTAAGTAGATTGTCGCTCTCTAATACAGTCAACCTTCTCTATAAGCTACACCCTGGGGACCGATCCCAGCTGTAGCTGATGGAGAGTGGGGCCTAAGTAGCTCTAATACAGTCAACCTTCTCTATAAGCTACACCCTGGGGACCGATCCCAGCTGTAGCTGATGGAGAGTGGGGATTGTCGCTCTCTAATACAGTCAACCTTCTCTATAAGCTACACCCTGGGGACCGATCCCAGCTGTAGCTGATGGAGAGTGGGGCCTAAGTAGATTGTCGCTCTCCTAATACAGTCAACCTTCTCTATAAGCTACACCCTGGGGACCGATCCCAGCTGTAGCTGATGGAGAGTGGGGCCTAAGTAGATTGTCGCTCTCCTAATACAGTCAACCTTCTCTATAAGCTACACCCTCGGGACCGATCCCAGCTGTAGCTGATGGAGAGTGGGGCCTAAGTAGATTTAAAACGGAGTGCTTCAGGTGTTGTCTCAGATAAGTTTCTCTTATGTATTCAGCGCCTTTTTGTTTTCTTCTCTTATGTGTTTTAGATGCCTTCAGATGGATAAGCAGAAGACGAAAAAGCACTGAAGTGATTATTAGAAATTTTTATTTTCTTACTGTGTGTGTATCTGTAAATAATTTTTAGAATAAAATTGTCTGAACCTCTATTGTTCGTGGTCATTTATGAGTATTGCAAACTCCTTGTGCAATTCTCCTTCTTCTCTTGAGCTAAAAAAATTTGGAGTTTTATGGCAGATTTTTTAGCAGTAATAAACTAATGTGATTGTTTATTAGATCTGAAATATGGTATGTCCAGTGTGCCGAAAGAAAACATGCTCTGATAATGGTGTGAGAATTTGTGTGAGTGATAGTCGATTAACTCCTTACCGCACACATGAAAGAGTCATAGTATGTTATGAGCATTTCAATGACAACGATTTGATCAAGCGCGACAATATCACTGCTAGCGTCAAGCCAGGAGCGTTGATTTCTCCACTAGAAGCACAGTCGATCCATAAATGAAACTGCTTCTCCTGTGTTCACTCTCTCATCTGCACCTATTTTCACTCCTCGTCGGAAAAAAGTTAGTAAAGCTTAGTATGCATCGTGATGTGAATACAGTCGAACTCCGATATAACGCCACCCCGATGTAACGCTAAAAAAAATTTGGTTGGCCAGAAAAGAAAGTACACAAAGTTTACCCCCGTTATAACACACCCGATATAACACCACCCCCGCTATAACGCCACCTACAAGAAGGACCCAAGCAATAAAATTACCCCCGATATAACGCCACTGCTTCGTTTTTCAAATTTGGACGCGTAGTTTTTGCAACAAGAACATCGCTGATCCATCCATTCTCGGTCACAGCGACGCTTTGGACGAATTCTTCTACAGAGAGCGCCAGAAAATCGAAAAGCAGAGTAAATTCACAGATTTCTTCCATGTTAGTTCGTTTGTTGTTTGGTAGATTGTTATTGTTTGAATAAAACCTTATTTCATATCATCCTATAATCGTCGTATAGACGTCCTATAATTACTGTAAGACAATATCAGATATTTTACCTTTTTACAAACCAAACAAAGGAAAGTAAGAAAAAATGCAATCATGAGCTCAAAGAGGCTGGACCGCGCTTTATGAACCATAACTACCGCGAGGCGACCCTAAAGTAGTAAAAGAAACAGCTCTTTCGTCTCTTTTGCACCTGGCCGGAGTACACAATTGGTCTCAAGTAACAAATTATTATTTTTTCCAAAAGTATGTAAATTTACTTAGGGTTTCGTACGAGAAATTTTTCATGAAAAAACACACGGCTTGGCTACAGCTGCGAAATGGTCAAAGAAAAGAAGCAAAAGAGCTCTGGACATTTCAGGGAAATTTCTAGTACATCAAGCCAACCTCGTACAAAATAATCTTATAAGGCTTATTCTAGGTTGAAACATTCATGAAAGTGCTGAGATTTCATCACAATATTCTAACAGAGAATGAGGTTTTGCGCACCCCCTCAATCCAGCGTCCAGTTCATTTGCAGTATTGCTCCAATTAATTTCCTCTGACCAATTCCTAAATGATATCAGCAGGTTGAATGGATCAAACAGCACCAGCTACGTAGAGTCCTTTAATTCTGTCGCGAACATTCACAGACCAAAACGAAAGTTCTAGTATAAATTTAACTGCTCTTTATTGTGTTCACAAGTATAAGTCAAAAAAATTCAGTGCAAAGAGAGGTTTCATCGCACGGACTCAACTTGCAGCTCTACATTTCAACGAAAATAGAAAGGCAGAAATAAGAGGAGGGAGATTTATCAAATATATAAGAGATGTTTACTCGAAAGAAAAAGTGGATACAGTTCGGAAAAATGTGAAGAGCGCTAGTGATTTTGAATGGAAATGGTGCATTGTCGATAGAGCTATCAACAGAAGGGCTTTGGCAGAATCGCAAATAATCACGCTAGAAGAGCTTTATGATGGCTTTGAAAAAGATGAAAACATGGAAGAGATAGACTTTATGGCTGATGAACCCGATTTTGAAAATATGGTGGAATTCGACAACGATGAAATTGCTTATTGAAATAAATATTGAAATAAAAATGCTGAAGATGATTTATGTATAAGCGAAAGCTACAAGCAGCCATGACTTCTGTTCTGACCATAAAAGAAAACAAGAATGAGAAAAAAAAATTATAGATTTGAACATACAACAATACAGAGGGTAAGCTTGCAACGCTGTTCACCACATAGAATTTCAGATCATGTGCTCTTTCTTCTTTTTCCTCATCCATAGAATGCACCTGAAACACACAAGAGGAAAAAAGCAAGAGACGGCTAAAACATAAGAGAAACTTATCTAATGCAAAACCTCGAGCGCTTAGTCTTGCTAGTAGATGCTGAAAATACGTAAGTATCACAAATCGTCCAGATAGCAACGACAGGAAAACATACCTACACACATATTGCAAACTCATCACGGTCTTCAGCACATAGAATTTCGAATCTTTCCATGGCTTGATCTTGTGAAATCCATTTGCAAGCACCTAGATTACACAAGAGACGAAAAGCATAAACCGGCAAAAATATGAGAAAAACTTATCTAAAACGAGACGGCGTGTTCTTAGTTACCCAAGCAGAGGCTGAAAATGCCTGAGAATGACTCATTGTCAAGATAACCTCAATAAAAAGACACTAAAAGCTTTAGACTAGAATGACTCTAGCCATTACAGTCAATAAAAAAATTCACAAAAACGATTTTGAATTTCAAATCTCTGGCGTGCCTGGTACCCGCGTATTTGAAATGCAAGAATTATTGCATCGGGCGCGAGCATGCCCCTTTAACGCACACCTGTTTTGTATTTAGGTGTGTGTTTAATATTTTTGATTTCTTTTTAATTTCTAGTGTTTTTTAGAAAAATTATATGCAAATTCAACATATTTTTAATGCTTCAGACCAAAATGCCCAAACAGAATGAGTAGAAGACTTCAAAAATTTGGTCTGATTCGTCGCAACCAGCTGGTGAAATAAATTTTACATTGTATGTTTTTGAAAAGTTGGACTATATTTTAAAAATACCGTAAATGTTCTAATAGAGCCCCCGGGGGCTCTATTTTTCGATCCCCCAAAAATCGGAAAAATTTGAGGTTGATCTCGGTATTTTTGAGTGCTCAACCAAAATTTAAAAAGCGGACTCGGTAGACCTCGTGGCAGTTAAGAAAATGCATTGAAAAGCCTTGAAAAATGTTGACTCTGCTCTGAGATATAGGTCCCCAAAGTCAAAAGGCGGCTCTATTAGAGAGGGAGGCTCTATTAGGACATTTACGGTATGCTTTTTTACAAATTATATTGAAGAGGCATATCATCAAAAAAGAAATAAATAAAATTTGAACAAGTTGCACTAAAGTACGGATAAAATGTAAGCTCTAAAATAGTTGCGAAAACTACCAGGACGGTTCTGGACGAAGGCAAATTAAAAAAAATTTCGAAATTTGGATCTGGTTTTATCGTTTCATATGAAAAAGGGTTGAAAAAATAAAGTTGTGGTTCGAAAAATCCCATTTTTAGTCAAAATACGAGTGAACACAAAATAGTTTCAACACTAAAATTTACAAATGGAAACATGTCTTAATAAGAAGCAAAAAGTGTTTTATTAATCATAGCCGCTTCTACTATGGCAGAAACACTGCTATTATTGCAGTCGGCAAACTTCCAATGGACTGACTGCTCCTAACCTTTTGTTCAAATAAACCATTTTTTTGTTATTGTTGTTTTGCCAGGCCTAGTGTGCACATTATCCTTTCTTCAAAAGGTTTTTGGGCTTCCAGGTTTTTAAAGATGGCCAACAAGTACAGCATCCAAAATATTGTTTGTGTAGATGAGTCGTAAACATGTGTTTTAATAACTACGGAAAAGCATATTTATTATATATTTTTGTTGAATTTTTGAAATGAAACATATTATTTGTTTTTGATTTAGAAATAAAGATAGTAGTAATAAACGTTGAATTTTACAACAAATTACAAAAAAGTTAGATAGAATAGAAATTTTCAAGTACAGTACAAACTCGATTTAACGACGTCTGAATAATGTTTCTTGTTTCAATACTAAATTTTTTTTATTTTCGTTTTATTATCCTTTTTGACTTATCTTCGCTTTTATTGCTTGATGAACGTATGCTCTGTAATATGTCTCATCCTTGAAAAATTGTCTTCTTGATGAATAGCCGTTTGATTTAAAAGCAAAGGCTCGGTTCATTGCTTTAGCGACACTAACTATAGCAACTTGTTGATACAGGTTTATCACCTATTCAAAGTGATGTCAATTTTAGTGTATACCGTGTTCTCTCTAATAGAGGGAGAGCATGCCTCTTAGCCCCACAGATCAAAGCAGCTTTATTGTAACAAGCATGATCTCTTATTAACCAGATTAACTCTTAGCCCCACTGATATTGAAACTAGGCGAGCTCTATCGACAAATCTGGAGAAAAAAAATCCCTACGTACCGTATTTCTTCCAATAAACCGACAGTCTCTAATAGAGCCAAAAGCCGATTTTATCCAGTGCTTGATGGTTTTTAGCAAAAATTTTGCGAAAAAAGGTGTTTTGTAATTTTATGTTCAAATTTACGCCATTTCTATTTGTTTAGAATTTGTATGCTCATTATCGGTTTTCACGTGTACTCCATTCACAGTCCCATAAAAATTAAGTTGAAAAACTTTTTATTTTAGTAAAAGCGAAGACGACCAAATTCACTGCTTCAAAGCACACGGACAAATGCCAGAGGGACGACTGATGTTGCAAGATGCTCGTACCTGGCTGGACGTCGAACGAAATCAAGTCGAAGAAGCTGATCCAGAGCAGGACGAAGAAAACGGCTAACTGAGCGACAATTCTTTGAATTTGAATGATTGCTTTATTAATTATTGATTAAATCCAGCATTGTCACGTAAACACAGCCTTTCAATAAATCCATCATTTTACAACGATTGGGTTTTTTAATTCGCTTAAAAAGACCACTAATTAAAAACTTTGTTAATAGATGTTACTTCACCATGAATCTTTGATCTCAAATTGCTGATCTTTGTGAGTTGGGTAAAGGTAAACCAAGAGATTGAAAGAATAAAGCGACAGTCTCCAATAGAACGACAGTCTCTAATAGAGCGAAACCCTAGTGGGTGATTGGAAAATAAACCGACATGTCGTTCTATTAAAAGAAATACGGTAATTTTTTTTATTTAAATCTGGGACTATTTAGGGTCACAATAGGTTTCCCAGCGAAACCTATCGTCCTGGCTGAAAACTTCGTTCGAACTAACGCAACAATCCTTACAATATAATGATTTTCAAAAAATTGACTTTTATTTTAAAACTAACAAAAGACGAAAACTCTGACCGTGACCTAGGGCATCTTAAATGAATTTTGGCGTGTTTTTATAGTGAGTGAAAAAGTTTAATATATCTTAAACTCTTCAGCTTCAAAGGCTAACAAAAAAGGAGGGCAATGACCCATGTCAATAGATCAGTTATGAAAAAGCATTATATAAGTGGTAAAGAGTTTTAAAAACTTTCGAGTGCCAGTTGTTCTACTTTTTGAGTCTCTGTGGAAACGAGAGATCAAAACTTAAAAGAAACTCGGGAACGCTTGACAGAAATATACAGCAAAAAAACATTAAATTTTTCTTAAGTCACAGTCAGCGTCTCTTCCTTGGATGCCAAACAAATCACTAAAACTTTCAGAAAGTTTAAAATCAATTAGGAACCTTAAACTTTCAACAATAACTAATTTGTTACAAAATACATCTATAACTTCAGCATATAACATTTTGGCTACATCAGATCTTTTTTACCCGCAAGCACAATCGCCGACTCGTAATTCCCACTCCACAGACTGGAACATAGGTCCAGCTAAACCATATCCCAAAGCATGTCCAATCACCAACGAGCCAAACAAACACCAGTTGTATGTCATTGCAACTAACATTAAACAAAAGGACCACCACAATCGAACCACATACATCAGGCTTTGGACAAAATAATGCAACTGCACTTGCTGTCTGGTCAACTTGTCTGGTCTGTGATCCAATAATTAGTAGTGATTAGAGTGAAAATAGCATCACTTAAGTGGTTCCTTCTCCCTCTGAGCTGTGTTTTTTGGCACTTGATCACATTCACAGGTGACTTCTGCTGCTGCTGAGGTAGTAATTGAAGAAACTGCGGCTGTCTGAGGTTGACTTCTTTGGTCGGAATAATAGTGAATGTCTGCATCGCAACATGCCTGTAACCGAACAAAAATTACGCTAAAATTTGTTTTATTTAGTAAAATTTGCAATTTTGAAAAAACTGACAAAATTCACATAATATATATTTGGCGCTAGTGTAATATATCACCCCCCCCTCCCCAGACATGTGCACAGGCCGGGCCGGAAAAGCCCGGAAAGTTAGTTGACTATGTATGATTTGTCAACTGTGTAAAGTACGTTGACTATGTAAATTGTTAACCATATAAAATTGTTTGACTATAAAAAATGCATTAACTGTAACAATTTCGTTAACTATGTGAAATGCATTGACTATGTAGAATTGGTTGACTATAAAAAATTCGTTGACTATTTGGAAGACAAGCCGGCCCCCAATTGCAAAATTTCCTGACCAAGGCAAACTTCCTCATATTAGCATTTTCTACCACGCTTTGGTTACTGGAGCTAAAAAAACCTCTGTATGCATTTCTGTGCAAGAGTCTTGCTCATACTAAGGTCTAAGGTAAGTGAGCGCATTTCTAACTCTCAAGCTTGGGGCTTGGAGTTGGGCACACACACATACCTTAGACACAAATCACTCGAAAGTGACTCTGGATGCATGAAAAAGCATACATACCAGATTTTCTATATGCAGTAGACCCCAGTTAACAAAACCATGTTCGAATTCTGTCGAAATAGGGTAAGCTATTTTCCATAATTTTTTTCCGGGAAAAATGGTCGTTTGCGCCCTAAAAACAGGGTTTATATACTTTTGGACCCTTCAAACATGATAAAACAAACCATTTTCGTCGTTTTCAAGATCGTGTTGTTTAGACTACCTTTTTATAGTGCATAATCAATTTGTATAAGTTAGCTAGCTTAGACTCAAAAAAGCAAAACCACAAAATGTTTTAAAGTATCGCAAAAATTAAAAAATTTGTATCAGAGGTTAACTATGGGCTAAGTTGATTAACTGTGGCGCCCGATTTTCGTCGAGATGCAACTAGGCCTAATTCCTTAAACTTGAGGTGTCTTGTGGGTCGATGTCCACTTTAAAAGAGAAAAGCCCAGCCAAATTTTTAGTTTTTTAAAATTTTGATTCTACAGTCGAGTCCCGCTATAGCGACACCTCAATATAACGCCGCCTCCGTACAGCACCACCTTGCGACAAATTTGGTTGGTCGATAAGGAAACATGAGAAAGTTTACCCCCAGTATAACGCCACCCGCTATAGCGCCACCCCTAAATCGGTTCCATTTAATGAAGTTACACCGGCTACAGCGCCAATTTCCAATTTTAAAAGAAAACAAACTAAATTGGAGCAAAAAAAGTTCTAGGAAGATTTGAATTCAATAATTGTATGTAAAATTATTAGTCACACTGATGAATCCAGCGAAACAACTACTTCTGAAAAAATCAACAGAATGAAATTAAAAGCAAACTATCGCATTTTTCAGATCAATGAATAAAACATTCTTTGAAATTAGCCTCTTGTAGAGGTAAGTCGAAAAATAAAAGCCACCATTAGCCGTTTTATCTGAAATTTTTTTGTTTTTTCTTAAAAAAGTGATTATTTAAGTGATTATAAATGTGTCGTGGCTTTGAAATAGGGCTGAAGATCATATAATAATATGTGGGCTCTTTTATACATGTGACAACAGTGTTTAAACTTTAGCAAATAAAAATTACTTAGAAGACATTTAAACACTATTGTCACGTGGGTAAAAAACCGCGACCCATCGCCGAAACGAATAAGTTCCCAGAAGATTTGTAAATTAACTAGGGGTTGACGACGGGACGGGACGTTCCCGTCCGTCCGAACGATATTTTTGGTTTCGTCCCGTCCCGGTGAAAATTATGAGGCTGTCCCGTCCCGGTGAAAATTTTGATGCTGTCCCGTCCCGGTGTCCCGTCCCGGTGAGATGCTTGTCCCGGCTGTCCCGTCCGATCACTTGGTAACCCACCTTCAAATAAAAGTCACAGTAATTTATGCAATGGTCGATTGATACTTAACGAAGTACAATCCAATGCATAGGCAGATGCATATCGAATCGCAATGCATCGAATTGCTTGTTGCATACCGAATCGCAAAACATTGCATTTCTTGTTGCAGAACCATGCGGATCGATGGCTGGTACTAACTGATCACTTCTTTTAGCATGCCAGAAACAAGCGACGTCTGGAAGATCGGCCTCTACCGCAAGGGAATTGGTGGCGCGACGTGCCTGGAGTGCGAGAAGACTCTTCCGGAAGAAGCGTTCATCAAGACGACCGATGGAAGCACCAAGCTGCTGATCCGTCACGTGAGCAGCCATCCCGAGTACGAAGCGAAACTGGAGAAGATCAAGGGCGGCGGAGCAGTTGCCACACTGGACAAGTTCATGCAATCGACTTCATCAGGTATGTGACCACTTTCCAGTCTAAACCAAGAATTACATTTTAGGCAGCATCACGAAGCTTGACAAGCGGGGGATAAACTTCATCGTCTCAACGAGTCAGGCATTCAATGTGGTCGAGCATCAGTCATTCAAGGCGCTTCTTTCGTTGACGGATCGTGCAGAGCTGAAAGGTAATCTATTGATTTTGGACATTTTCATTCTCTCATTCCTTTCAGGACGCCAGCATTACTCAGATCACGTCCTGCCTCGGGTGTACAAGATTGTGCGCGACAAGTACGTTCAGAAGCTGCAGTTGCTTGACGCGATCTCCTTCACATGCGACATCTGGTCTGGTCCAACGGAGTCATTCATCAGGTTTGCGCCAATACAACTTCAATGACAACTTCAAATAACTTCATTTAGTCTCACTGCTTCCGGCATCGATCCCGATTGAAGAGACAGAAGTTCATCCTCTGCGTGCAGCCATTCCCCGGAAGTCACACAGCAGTTGCAATCGAGGGACAAGTGCGGAGCATGCTTGAGAGCTGGAACATCCCGGACGAGAAGTGTCATGTCTTCCTTCGAGACGCTGGTGCGAACATCAAAAAGGTTGGTCCCTTCTGATTATCTGACTTCAACCTACAATAACTGATGCATCTGCTTTAGGCACTCGAGAACAGAGTGCTTTCGACATGCGGACTGCGGAGCGCACAAGATGAACCTTGTCGTTGCGGGCGCTCTGAAGGACTCCGACCAAATCAAGCAGTTGCTGGAGAAATGCCGCTCAGTCGTTGGACACTTCAGCCACTCGAATCTTGCCTACGAACGTCTTCAGGAAGAGCAGGAGCGTGAGGGTCTGCCAATCCATCGTCTGGTTCAGGTGATTCTTAGCATGAGGACTTGAGGGTAATAGAATTTTTAGGATGTCGCAACTCGATGGAATTCGTCGTACTACATGATCGAACGTCTCATTGAACAGAAGCAGGCTTTGCGTCTCTATCTGACCCGCCACGGCAAGCAAAAGCTGGAGCTCACGGAAGAAGAATGGGACCTGATTCGTCAGCTGGTGCTGCTACTCTCTCCGTTCGAACAGGCGACTCGACAATTGTGCCAGGAAGACTCTTCGCTCGCCGTTCAACTGCCAATTGGGCGAATGCTTCTGGCGGGTGTGCGGGAATTCTCGTCTGAGGCAGTTGCTCTGGAGGAGGTCTGTACCGAATTGCGCATGCTACTCTTCAGCAAGTTCTCGGTGGAGGCAAACAGGTACATTTAGTCCGTGATTTATGCCAACTACTCATCGGAAATTTAGAGACTACGCGCTGGCTACTTTCCTGGATCCACGCTTCAAGGATCGCTGTGTCGATGACAAGGAGCGCTTCCAAGCAGACGTGCGTAGATGGTGCCGAGAAGAGGGACAAGAAGTGCCAGAACAGCCTACAAGTAAATTATGCATCAAGGCGCGTAATTGTTAGTTTTAGGTCCAAGTCCATCACCCGCGCCCAAAAAGAGCAAGACGGATTCATTCTTCGGAGATGATACGGAGTTCTGCATTGACGATGATGAGGAAGTGCATGTCTCGGCGGGTGCAATGGACGAGGAAGTCTCCGCCTACCTCAAACTGAAGTGCATTCCTCTGAAGCAAGATCCGCTGGAGTTCTGGAAGACTCAGGCAGTTGCTCTTCCGAAGTTGGCCAAGCTAGCGAAGCGATACCTTTCTGCGCCGGCGACGTCTTACGCAAGCGAGCAGCTGTTTTCCACGGCGCGAGGGATCTACGACTACACGCGAAGCCGCTTGATCCGAAGAATGCGGAGATGCTAATGTTCCTCAACAGGGCTCTGCCGGAAATTGACTACAGCTATTGAGTTGTTATTCCCGAATTCCCGAGTTGTTACTCCCGGTTAGCGAATAAAGAGCTTTGGAATCTGCTATAATTATGGCAAAATTTTAGCATTTTCAGTCATAATTATGGTAAAAAATTGTGCAATTTATTTAGCTGTCCCGTCCCGTATCCCGACACTTATTTGGTCGTCCCGTCCCGGTGAAATTTTTGAAGCCGTCCCGTCCCGGTGTCCCGTCCCGGTAAAAATTTTGAGGCCGTCCCGTCCCGGTGTCCCGTCCCGAAAAATTTTAAGAAAATTTTTGTCCCGTCCCGTCCCGGAAAAGTCAAATCTTCAACCCTAAAATTAACCCCTTTTTGACCCTCAATATAGCGCCACCCGGCTATGACGCCGCCCTGGGACAGTCCCCAGGGGTGGCGTTATAGCGGAACTCGACTGTATAAATATATTATAATAGAGATCATGTTGCGTCTTCGACGCAAGTGATGTCTACAAAATTCTTCACTTTCCCAGCCTGGGGTTTGGTGGTCTATTGGTTAAGGCGATTCCCTGCGGATCCAAAGGGAGTGGGATCAAATATCCCCTCCATTCCCCCTTTTTCCAATTCACGAGCTGGTGGCCGCTCGTGACAATCAGGTTTTAATAAAATAATATTTCATAACAGATACTCTGTGTCACTAATTTAACAATTCCAACGTCCTTTTTATTTACATACTTTCCTACTACTAAATTGCTGATCCAAGAATGACTGCACGCCTCTCAAAAGTTCATAAAACAGAGCTGAGAGACATATCACTAAGCAGGAAAGGGCAAATCCTAAATTTCTAAGGTATTTTTTTACTAAATTAATTTACAAAATATTTTAATTTGCACCAACCCTTAGTGCTACAGGGTGGCCCAATTTTCACTGGAATGTTTAATTTTGCCATAGCTTCTTAAATTTACGCGATATCGACGAGATCTTTTTTTTAAGAGAGGAGAGATTACGGGAAAGCGATTAACAGCAGATTTGTTAGAAACACTCAATTTGGAAACCTTCATATTCAACAAACAACGCGATACCACAAATAACAACAACTGATCGACATAATCTTGCTCAACGCTTCTAACGTTCACTCCAATCTGCTTTTGTAGGCAGGCATTCGTTGCTCTGTTGATTATCTTCTGCGAAGCACGTTCGACCCTACGGCACAACTTAGCAAGATTTGCAATTGGATTCCTGTAGACAATGCTTTTTTCACCCAACCCCATAGCGTTAAGTCAGGAGAGTAGACAGGCCAAGTCTCAGAAACGAGTGTTTTAAGCAAATTTAGTGTTAATCGCTTTTCCCTTATCTCAGCTCTCTTTGAAAAAAAAAATCTCGGCGATGTCGCCGAGATCTGGCAAATCTCCGAGCTATGGCAAAATAAAACATTCCAGTGAAAATTGGGCCACCCTGTACTTTACTAAATCAATCTACTAACCTGCAGTATTAGCAGTGGTCCATTCTTTGAATAAAATAATTTCTTCTATTCTTTGGTGGAAATACATGGTCATCATCATCATTTTGAAAAGATTTTCTAAATGTGCTTTGAGCCAAATTGGTAGATTACCAACATCAAAAAATATGTATTATACATTTAAATATGATAAAATTGCAATAAAAAAGTGTAAATATTTTTTATTTTCATAATTACGCTGAGTTATCCATTTCAAATAGGCTTCAGCAATGCATTCCTGTGCTAACATTTTCTCTAGTAACAGTTAGAGTAGGGTCTTGCGGACTAGCTCGTTGTCCCATTGCTGATTTGGAGTGCACACCTCCACCAAACATGTAGAAACCTGTGGCCGCACCTTAAAACAATTTTCTTGAGACTGAGATAACTAGAATTAGTGACGGGTGTCCCAAAAGTTCATACATACATAAGTTTTTCATAAAAACAGGGTAGATATCAGCAATATTAAAAACCATTATGTAGCCCTAAGTCCCCTTTCTAACGAGAACATAAATTTTACTCAACAAAATGACCACCAACAGCCTCAACATACTTCATCAGTCTTTTTGGAAATTATCGATTGCTTTCTGGATCATTGCTTGAGGTATCGCATCCCATTCTTTGACCAGCGAAGCTTTCAGCACACCGATCGTCTTTCACTCAAAGTTTGGCCACACAAAGTACTCCATGACAGTCAAATCCGGGGAGTTGGGTGGCCACTCACCAATCGGATTTCTCCAGTCAGGATAGCCTTGATCATGAAGTCTTACGATTCCAGCGCGCAATTGAGCCATATTTTGTTGAGCTTTTTGAAAGAGTGATAACCAAATGAAAGAGGAAGCTGAGGGCTACAAAATCATATCAAAAGATAAGATTTATCCTAACTTTAAATGTAAAAGATAAGCATTGAAAAAAGTGAGTCAGAACTTTTGGGACACCCGGTAGTTGTTTCAATCAAAACCCCACCTAAGACCACTGCCAAGCCTAGCCACACTGAAAAGGTCATGAACACAAGCATCAACAAATACCCCCACAGCACTTGGATCGAAAATAGCAGGGTTTGGGTAAGATGGGCTCCAGAAAAGAGTTGGTTTCGATAACGACTTAAATTTTTAAGTAAGAAAAATAGTGAGATTTGTTAAGATATTTTGAAAAGAGCGCTCAATGAAAAAACATGACTTCAAAAATTAAAGTTACGGCGCCTGTTGCCCCTAGTTTTTAATGTTATCGTGTAGCCTAAGATCTCAGCTGTCTAACGAGCTATCAAACTTTGAAAAATTATAAATGTAGAGATTTAGGTGTTTGAAAAAAATATTTGTGATTTTGTCTGAACGCCTAAATCTCTAAATTTCTGAAATTATTCGATAAAGTTTGACGGCCCGTTAGAAAACTGAAATACTTGGCTACACGATAATGTTGAAAATTTCAAATAATTAACACAAAAATGTCGAGAAAAATACAAATACGAAATTAGCGGGCATTTAAAAAAAAATTGAGAGCATTTTTTAGAAATTAGCGGTCAAAATTAAATACCACCCTTCATTTATATTAACCTACTTGGCTAGAGAAGCACTAACAGATAAGTTAGGATCAAAAGTGTGCCCATTTGAGGTGCTTGCAGCAGTTTTATCCTGCTGTGCTTTCCATCTGTCCTCTACCATTAATCTGCTCCACTTGAGTGCTTCAAAACCGACTCCAGCCAGAAATAGAATGACACAACTAATAACCATGCCTTCAATAAGTACAGTCAACCTTCTCTATAAGCTACACCCTGGGGACCGATCCCAGCTGTAGCTGATGGAGAGTGGGGCCTAAGTAGATTGTCGCTCTCCTAATACAGTCAACCTTCTCTATAAGCTACACCCTGGGGACCGATCCCAGCTGTAGCTGATGGAGAGTGGGGCCTAAATAGATTGTCGCTCTCCTAATACAGTCAACCTTCTCTATAAGCTACACCCTGGGGACCGATCCCAGCTGTAGCTGATGGAGAGTGGGGCCTAAGTAGATTGTCGCTCTCCTAATACAGTCAACCTTCTCTATAAGCTACACCCTGGGGACCGATCCCAGCTGTAGCTGATGGAGAGTGGGGCCTAAGTAGATTGTCGCTCTCCTAATACAGTCAACCTTCTCTATAAGCTACACCCTGGGACCGATCCCAGCTGTAGCTGATGGAGAGTGGGGCCTAAGTAGATTGTCGCTCTCCTAATACAGTCAACCTTCTCTATAAGCTACACCCTGGGGACCGATCCCAGCTGTAGCTGATGGAGAGTGGGGCCTAAGTAGATTGTCGCTCTCCTAATACAGTCAACCTTCTCTATAAGCTACACCCTGGGGACCGATCCCAGCTGTAGCTGATGGAGAGTGGGGCCTAAGTAGATTGTCGCTCTCCTAATACAGTCAACCTTCTCTATAAGCTACACCCTGGGACCGATCCCAGCTGTAGCTGATGGAGAGTGGGGCCTAAGTAGATTGTCGCTCTCCTAATACAGTCAACCTTCTCTATAAGCTACACCCTGGGGACCGATCCCAGCTGTAGCTGATGGAGAGTGGGGCCTAAGTAGATTGTCGCTCTCCTAATACAGTCAACCTTCTCTATAAGCTACACCCTGGGGACCGATCCCAGCTGTAGCTGATGGAGAGTGGGGCCTAAGTAGATTGTCGCTCTCCTAATACAGTCAACCTTCTCTATAAGCTACACCCTGGGGACCGATCCCAGCTGTAGCTGATGGAGAGTGGGGCCTAAGTAGATTGTCGCTCTCCTAATACAGTCAACCTTCTCTATAAGCTACACCCTGGGGACCGATCCCAGCTGTAGCTGATGGAGAGTGGGGCCTAAGTAGATTGTCGCTCTCCTAATACAGTCAACCTTCTCTATAAGCTACACCCTGGGGACCGATCCCAGCTGTAGCTGATGGAGAGTGGGGCCTAAGTAGATTGTCGCTCTCCTAATACAGTCAACCTTCTCTATAAGCTACACCCTGGGGACCGATCCCAGCTGTAGCTGATGGAGAGTGGGGCCTAAGTAGATTGTCGCTCTCCTAATACAGTCAACCTTCTCTATAAGCTACACCCTGGGGACCGATCCCAGCTGTAGCTGATGGAGAGTGGGGCCTAAGTAGATTGTCGCTCTCCTAATACAGTCAACCTTCTCTATAAGCTACACCCTGGGGACCGATCCCAGCTGTAGCTGATGGAGAGTGGGGCCTAAGTAGATTGTCGCTCTCCTAATACAGTCAACCTTCTCTATAAGCTACACCCTGGGGACCGATCCCAGCTGTAGCTGATGGAGAGTGGGGCCTAAGTAGATTGTCGCTCTCCTAATACAGTCAACCTTTCTATAAGCTACACCCTGGGGACCGATCCCAGCTGTAGCTGATGGAGAGTGGGGCCTAAGTAGATTGTCGCTCTCCTAATACAGTCAACCTTCTCTATAAGCTACACCCTGGGGACCGATCCCAGCTGTAGCTGATGGAGAGTGGGGCCTAAGTAGATTGTCGCTCTCCTAATACAGTCAACCTTCTCTATAAGCTACACCCTGGGGACCGATCCCAGCTGTAGCTGATGGAGAGTGGGGCCTAAGTAGATTGTCGCTCTCCTAATACAG
Organism: Ditylenchus weischeri; assembly: GCA_029231635.1. NCBI lineage: Eukaryota > Metazoa > Nematoda > Chromadorea > Rhabditida > Anguinidae > Ditylenchus > Ditylenchus weischeri. The sequence continues at coordinate 81,241 of JAMRYI010000314.1, forward strand.
TCAACCTTCTCTATAAGCTACACCCTGGGGACCGATCCCAGCTGTAGCTGATGGAGAGTGGGGCCTAAGTAGATTGTCGCTCTCCTAATACAGCAAACTCTCCCCGTGTCCGTGCGCCACCTATATGTCCGTCCATCTTTTCTAGCCTAATAAAAACCTGGGAAACTTTAAAATGTGTTCGAAACACACTTTTGGGAGGACTCGGTAAAAGTAACTCTTGCCAAATCTTTGAATGCAACAATGTTTTTTCGACTGTTGCTTAAATAGAGCAACAGTATCAGTTTGCCAGTCGTCACCGCCTTAGCAGCTTATAGAGAGGTGAGGCTTATGAAGAGTGTAGCTTACAGAGAACTTTGACTGTAGTAGTAAAGCATAATAAACTAGAGCATAACAAAATCTAATTGCTTACCCCCAACGCTGTTTACTGTCCAGAAGTCAAACAGGACAGTGTCGTCAATTGCAGTATGGAAGTACATCCACATGTGATGCATACCACCCATTTTATGTTTCATGCCACAGCCACATCCATGATTTGTCATGTTTTCCATTTTCATCATTTCCTATGATCAATTATGTTGTTGTTATTTGTGGATTAACACTTTGATACTCGGATGGCCTCTTCAATGCAATCAACTCAGAATTCAGTGCTAATCATTTTTAGTACACCTCTTTATAACGCCAGCCATAATTTTGGGGTTTGAAGCTACCAACAGTGATTTTTTTATTTTAATTTTCCATTTTAAGGTGCAATCTGTCAAAAAAACACGTTTACGACAATAAAGAAAGACTTTCGAAACCGCGGGAAATTTTTTTAATGTAAAAACCAAAAAATAACCGCTTCATATTTATAACACCACCTGAGTGTTTCAGCAAAAAGCATTTGACAAATGACCTTTTTAATGACCAGAAAGCAACAAAACAGGATGACATCTCAATAATCTGTAACATGTCCAGATCGCTCAATTACTTGGAAAATTCAATTCTTCATGCCTTCGGCCAGCTTTTCTATTAGGTTGGTGCATAAGTTTTAAACCATACAAAAGACCGCCAAAATTTTCTTAAAACAGTGTAGACATCAACAAATATTTAATACCATTTTGTAGCCCTAAGTGTCCTCTTTCAAATGGCATATTACACTTAGCTTGATTATTTTGGATAGGTCACCATTTGGCTCCAAACACCTATGAGGTTATTTTGAGAAGTTGACACGAATTTTCATCACTTTAAGTGATCAAAGTTTTTTTTGAATCTCGAGCGTCATGGCATTATCTTATCACTATGTTGTAGCGCAGCTCAATACCTACAAAACCCTCGTTACAGAATGATTTTTTGATATATGAGTGTTGTGATATGACCTTTTGGAAAAAATTGATTTCTTGAAAAAATGACCAAAATCCAAGTTTTTGCCCATTTTTCGGATTTTGGTCATTTTTTCAAGAAATCAATTTTAGCTAAGTGTAATATGCCATTCGAAAGAGGACACTTAGGGCTACAAAATGGTATTAAATATTTGTTGATGTCTACACTGTTTTAAGAAAATTTTGGCGGTCTTTTGTATGGTTTAAAACTTATGCACCAACCTAATAACATCGCAAACTCGATACCGAACCACGCACCAAGAATAGCACTCTTTAGCTCCCCCACTGTTGCGAATTGACAATTCTCGGCATAGACACGACGCACAATGAGGTAGATTGCCTAGAAGAAGGAGAGCTGGCCGATGACCAAGAACCGAACCTCACAACTCTGGATGATTACAATGAAGAAGATTATTTCATCTTTGTCGAACAATTTGCTTGAATTTGAATGTAAAATAAAGTGCTGACCCAAAGTTTGATGTTTGAGGGAGGCCTTCTATTAGAGAAGGGCCTTTTAATAGAGAATTTACGGTATATTTGGCGTGTCGATCTGAACTAATCTGATCTTTGGCGATTTGATCTGAATTGATCTAGATCCATCTGCCCACCTTTGCTTTTGATATTTGTATTTGAGGTAAAAACGCCATTCTAAGCTTTTTTAGCGTGCAAGTCTATTTTTATAAGTCATTTTAAGAATGATTGTCACCAGACTATAGCTCATAAAAAAGAACAGAAAAAGTGCTTCTTGAGTGAAAGTGCTTCTTTTCCAGACTTGACTGTCTAGCGAGAGAAAAGTGTAATTTTATTATTATTTTTATATAAGTGGAACAAGGCAAACCTTTGACAATTTTTGTTTTTGACAAGCTTTCCCTAGACACCCGATGTCAGAATTAAGGGTTTGCCTAGCCGAGAAGCAGTTTTACGTCAAAATTTTTCAGAATCAATGTTTTGATTTTTGATAAACACTACAAACCCCTTATTTTATAATGCTTTGAAGCACTTTCCTGTGCACTTTTTCTTGCTTTGTCGAATAATGTATGAATTTCACTAAAAAACGGCTTTACCATACGTATTTTTGCATATTTAAGTGTCAACTACATTTTTAAAAGATTACATGGCTGTTTCTTTTGTCCGAAAATCTAAATGCCTAAACGATATGTCGTTAAAAAGCACTTTTTCTGTTCTTTTTTATGAGCTATAGTCTGGTGGCAATCATTGTTAAAATGACTTGTAAAAATGGACTTGCACGTTACAAAAGTTTCGGCAATGTGTAATGGCGTTTTTACCTGAAATACAAATATCAAACCACCTATGGTGTATATACTAAAAACTATCAGCATTAAATTCTGAGTTGATGCCACCAAAGAGGTTATCCGATTATCGGAGTGTTAACTATGCATAAAATGGAAAAATGCCACGTTTTGCGGAAAAGTGCCACGATTTGTGAGAATGTGCCTCATTATATGAACATACGCCTTGCTCTTAAATCATGATTTACAGTTAAAATTTTGGAGATTACTATTAGTCTGCCTTTTATATGTCGTTCAAACAAAACGGCCAAACCTGCCATATCTATGAAAAAGTAAGCATTTAACACAAAACGTGGCACTTTTCACATAGCGTGTCAGTTTTTTGCCAGAATGTGGCATTTTTATGCATCATATACACCTTAAGTTAACTGTAATTTAACTATGTATAGTAGAGTTGGCATAGAATTCCGGCCCTTTTTTGGATTCCGGTTCCTTTTTCGGTCGCGAGAAAAAATATGTAATTCCGGTTCCGGTTTCGGTTTTCACAAAACTGAAATTCCGGTTCAGGTTCCGGTCCGAATGCTACACGGACGTTTCGTCGTAAAACCGTTTCGTCGTCTCCACTTAAAAAATTTGCTAAAAGTCATGGATGCTCTACAAGAATATGCAATGAAAAAATCATCGCGATAGGCAATCAAAAATGACACCCGGAATGGTCCCTTGTCAGTTGGTGTTATCCAGGTAGTAATACGCAGGTCGAAACTTCTTTGGGTAAATAATTTGAAGATTGAAAAAAACGATCACTAAATGGCCGGTCCCCGTCTCGGAGACCCCCGTCCCGATAGTAAACTGTTACAAAAGGGAATTGTTGTGAGAGTAAATTATCACGCAGCCAAAGCTGCGAGGACAAAAACTGGAATAAACTATACCATACAGGAATAAAACATACAAGGAGCAACAAGAAATTTTGTAATAGAAAATTGAAATAAAACTATTTTACGACGAAACGGCTTTACGACGAAACGTCAATCAATTCCGAGCCCGACTTTATCATGATTTTGCTCTTGCTCGGCTGATTTTAAACGCGTACCGTATAACCTCTATTAATCACCCCCCCCCTCTAATAATCCCCCCCTGACTTTATAGACCTATATCTCAGCTTAAACTAAATATTTTACAAATCTGTTTTTTGCGTTTTCTTAACTGCCATGAGCTCTACCGATTCCGCTTTTTCGATTTTGGATTTTCACCCGAAAATCTTGAGATCGACCCAAAATTTTTCCGATTTTGGGAGGGTTGAAAAATAATCCCCCCGGGGGGATTAAAAGAGGTTATACAGTATTTTTAATTTTTGAACGAATTTTTTGGGGTCGTAGCCTTTTGGCCCCTTTTTTCCACTTTTTGAATTAGCGCCTTTTTTATTTAATTGGTAAAAATTTAATTGGTTTAATTTTTTGTCTTGTGAAGAACTCCTAACATTTCAAATGTTTTTTTATGATCCAGCCCCAGTCCTACTCGAAAATCCATGCACCAACCAAACTAAGTGGTCGTCCATTTCGTGTGAATTTTTTTTTCGGGTTCTAAACCCTGTTTTTTGCACTAATTCGAGCATTCTAAAGAAGGTCTGATAATGTAAAGCATTTTTTGAGTTTTTCTGAAGTAGCTCAAATAATTGTTTGTTACCTACAAACTATCTTTAGATAATCGTAATTAGTTGACAGAAAAAACTTTTTGAAGCCGAAATATGAGAGAAAAAATTTGCCCTAGATGGACATCCAGATTGATCATTTGTACCCGGACATCGAATGAGTGGAAAAAACAATGAACTTGCTTATTTCAGCCTATCCACTATATATCCACTACGCATAGGTACCCTTGGTCTTCAGATATCCCCATCCAGCTAAGCCACCTGAGAATTGGGTACTACTACCTAGCCACTTCCACCTGAGTACCGATACCTACGCACAACAGCTTGAGCACTATTTGGATACCCTACGAAATGCGTAATTACTCCAAAACTGGTGTTCTGCAAGTCAAAATGCTGTTTTAGTATTATCAAACCGTGTTTAGAACAAGATTCTACATAGGGTAAAATGACTTCAAATTACTTTCAGCTAAATCCAAAATTTTGGAAAGGAAAATTAACGCAGGGAATTTACCGGAAGGGGGAAAATTAGTGTTTATAGCAGTTTGGGACACACATTGGCCGGAATGCCTTATATGGGGGTCGCCCAAAAATCGGTTTAAACTACTTCTGTGTTTTAGCTGCTTAAACGTGTAGATGACATGTTTTTAGAGCGCGGTTAACCATTTTTGAATTTTTTTTTACCAAATTTTCACTTTTTGCCTTGAGGGATCAAGGTTGGAGGGTACCTGAAAGGTACCTGGTTACCCTTTTTATTGACTTTTTACCTTATTTTTATCACTGGAACTGGGCAAAAAGAGTCTCTAAATGCATTTATTGTCAAGATTCTTTTCGGATTCATCTCTAAGGTAAGTAAGTGCGCGCATCTCTAACTCTCAAGCCCCCTACGCCCCCGGAGGTGTCAAAATTTTTTCCCGGAGGTGAAATAGGGGGCTTGAGAGTTAGAGATGCGCACATACCCATACCTTAGAGACAAAACACTCAAAAAAAGACTCTAGATGAATAATAATATGCAAACCAGAGTTTATTTATGCGGTAGATCGCAGTTATCAAAACCATGTTCGAACCCATTTTTGGTTTATGAGAAATGCATGAGTAAATGTACTTACTAACATTACTTAAAAGAATTAAACTAGAAAACAATAAATATGGGCATCCAAATACCCTTCAAATACCCTTTACCTTGGTCCCCCAAGGCAAAGAAGTGAAAATTTGGTCAAAATTTTTTTTTCCAAAAATGGTCGACTGCGCCCTAAAAACATGTTCTCTACACGTTTCAGCAGCTAAAACGCACAAAAAGTGGTTTAAACCGATTTTTGGGCGACCCCCATATAAGGCAGTTTAGCCCACACATTTGAGCCCATCCTAACATGCGCTGGCCTACCCTGTGCCTAAGGCTTTGCCTAAGTTTAACTGTATTTTAAAAAGCAACAAACTGCAAAAAAAACAATGAAAAGTAAAAAAGGCGCTAATTCAAAAAATGGAAAAAGGGGCCAAAAGCGCCATTTTTTTGTGTTAAATATCATTAAAAACAATAACTCATGTAAATCAGCAGCGATTTTTTTCAAAAACAGTTTTTTTGCGGCTCCGATTTTGGTTTCGGCAAAAGTGAAATTCCGGTTCCAGCTCCGGTTTTCACAAAAACAAATTTCTGGTTCCGGTCCAAATATTGATTCCGAGCAAACTCTAATGTATAGTTGCATGAAAGAGGCATAAAAACACCCTTCAATACACAAATTTTAATTAGCGAGGACGAGTTTTTGATTAAAAGAACAAATACGCGTGTGTATGCTCGTTTAAAGTCCGCATAAGTCTACTGTGGACTAACTGTATCATAATATAACTGTAGGTTAACTGTATCATAATATAACTGTGGGTTAACTGTATCATAATATAACTGTGGGTTAACTGTAGCATTAGTTAGTTGAAAATGAAAAAATGGCATTTCCTGTGCAAAACCGGGTTTAACTAAACTATGTGGACCGCTAAAAATGTATCAATAAATCGAGAGCTTATTGTAACCACTTAAAGGACCATAGTTTTTGCGCGCAGTGGCATGCTCAAAATTTGAATTGGCGGGTAACAGTTCTTTTTCGTCTCACACTACTCTTTTAAGTCGTTCGAAAACACTTTTATAATCTCCTGAAGAAAAAATGTTTTTTATAAAAATTAGTTAGGATTAAACGACCGAGAGTTTTGACTGTTTACTTATCCGCTTGAATTTTTATAAAAAAAGATTATTACTAACAGTTCTATACAACAAAATTATTTATTGTTATACACAAAATAAGTGCATACAAAGCTAACAGAACTATAAAAAGCCTGTCTGTAAATTTATAAAAGTGAGATAAAAACAGCAAATATGCAGTAAAGGAAACAAGATAGTCTTTAATTCATTTGTAAGGTGTTCTAGATCGATTGATTGGTTTGCAGTAGGTAGTTAGTTGCTATAGATAAAGAAAAATAGATAGCACAAATAATAGTGAAAATAATTGTTTAATCTAGGAATGCACGTCTGTAAAACAACAATACATACAATTTGTATGCTAAACATTGAGTGGCTCTAGTCAAGAATCAGCGGATTTTCTTGCCTTGGTCCTTCCTGTTGTTATTTTTTGTGAAATTTCATTTTTCATCATATAAAATAAATGAAACTTTATTTGAACGAAAAATTTTATCTACCGATTTTCCTGTAATTAACGTCTCGCGCTTTTTTTCCGTTCGACTTCTAGGGAAGGGAGTTTATTGCAGAGAAGGGGGGGGGGTGTTAATAATAGGAAATACAGTATGTTTGTTGCGCTGACTTTTTTCGTTATTGATACGTGCACAACAAATATAAACAAACAAGAAATTCTCTGACTTACTTTGTGAGCCTTTTTCTTTCGATCAAAACAATGATTATCAAAAAATTGTTTTTCTAATTCAATTCCGAAGTCATTAATGTAAATGCGGAATTCTTTGCACGAAAAATAAATTTTAAAGCAACAGGGGAACCAAGGCGCAAAAAGCCGCTCGTTCTGGACTAGAGCCCATTGCATCTAATCTTTACATTGCGTCACTTTCTGATGGCGTTCGAGTTAGTATTGTTTTGTTGCCAGTTTTGCACCAGTTTTCTAGTATGGCCGCCCAGCACTTGAAACTTATTGTCTGTCTGAAAAAATGATTTTGACTAGGTATTGATAAATACGTTTGTTTAAGGACTAAAAGACTTTAGCAAAAATCATTTAATTAAATAGTTTCCTGGGTCACTTAAAAATTAACCTTTTGTAAGTCTTAAGCCCTAAAATTACAAAAAGGATAACATCTTAAAACACTAGACTTTGATTTTAGTCAAAGAAAATACTAATCTATATTTTATATAAATTCCGACGCGACATTTGTCACTTTTTCGTTAACGGTATTTGAAAAAAAAACGTATACAGTTAACAAAAATACAGTTAACTAAAAACATATACAGTTAACAAAAATACAGTTAACAAAAAACATATACAGTTAACAAAAATACAGTTAATAAAAAAACATATACAATTAACAAAAATACAGTTAACAATAAAACATATACAATTAACAAAAATATAGTTAACTAAAAAACATGTACAGTTAACAAAAATACAGTTAACAATAAAACATATACAATTGACATAAATACATCTAACAAAAAACAAATACAGTTAACATAAATACAGTTAACAATAAAACATATACAATTAGCAGAAATACAGTTAACAAAAAACTTATACAGTTAAAAAAAGTGACAATTGTCGGGTGACATTTGTCACTATTAATGAAAAATGTCTGAAAGTCTACTGTCTCTTAACGCATGCCAATCGCATCGAGTCAGTTAAAAGCTAGAAAAGTATGGCTACATGCTGGTCAAAAAATTTTAGGTAATAATCGTGAAAATACTGAAATCAAAATGTTTTAAAATTTTAGTGAGAAAATCCCTTAATATAGTGAGTAACTTTTTATACAGCCTTCAAAATTATTAGTTCATAGATTTGATAGTTCTGCAAATGCATACAGAGCTTTGATATACAGGGTGTATTAAGAAATTCGCACGTCTACTAAATGTCCACACATTTTTATATGTGGTTTTTCAAAATTAAGTAGTGTCAATCGATTGTTCTTGCCGACAATATTTTTAAGTATATAATGTCAAAAACACGATTTTGGCCTTGTCAACCTCTGGTTTGGGCATTGGTCTGTGTATGGTCTCTAGTTAGGCAAGACGTAGACCAAGGGTGGATCAAGCAAAAATCGTGTTTTCGACAGCATATAACAAACAAATATTGCCGCTGAAAAAAATCGATAAGTAAAGACAGAATATTGAAAAATGACACAGGAAAAAGCTATGGCGATTTCAAAACGAGCGAATTTTTTCATACAGCTTATATGAGCAAAAACTTATTTAGCCGTCTATATCTAAGTTAGTTCCTAAAAAACACCCTAAATATGGATTTCTCGAAATTAAAAAAGAATCAATTACTGACCATCTCATTCTTAGTGCGATTCTTGCCACCTCCACTTAGTTTATAATCCCGATGTCCTTGTTCAAATTCCGCTGCTAATCGCTCTGCTCTGAACATCTCCGGCTACTTGATCAACTAAATTTGTCTACAGTTTACAAAAAATATTTCAGTTTCAAGTTAAAACACGGTGATAAAAGTCAACAATAAGTTGAGAAACGAAAAAAGAAGAACGCTAAATTTATTATTTATATGCTCCTCTAAAACAACAAAACGTGACTAGAGCTATTTGGACATAGCAGACAGCCAGAAAAGATCATGAATAGAGGGGAAAGACAGCGAGAGAAACATGTGAGCACACAAACACAGTTGTTTGCGAAGCAACGGTCGTCTTATTCAATAAGGAAATGTATTATTAATGTTAGAACTTCCCCTTACACCGCTCAACAATACTAAATTCGCCACAACAAATACCGTAAATGTTCTAAAAGAGCCCCCTTTTGACTTTGAGGGCCCCCTTTTGACTTTGACAAAAATTTAAAAAAAATATTAATTTTAAAAATCGTTAATTAGAGGGGTACATTAATTGCAGGGGGCGTTAATAACAGGAAATACGGTATATCTGCTATATATCTTAACCTATATATTTCAGCGGCAGTTCCAAAAACTCTAATATATATCTCGAAAAACATTTTTTCGCTAAGCAAATTCAAAATTTTGACACCGAATCCATGTTTAGCATTATCGATTTGCTAATAAAAACGTCTTTTAAGTTCTTAACTAAGGTTGTCCAATCCGAATATTCGCGAATATTCGGGAGCAATGTTCGCAGTGCAAATATTTTAAACAACTGTATTGTTGACTAAGAGTTGACTGTATTGGGATAGTTGACTGTAGCACAGTTTGCAAAAGTAGTAAGACAATGTATTGTTGTTTAAGAGTTGACTGTATTGTGATGGTTGACTGTATTGTTGACTAAGAGTTGACTGTATTGGGATAGTTGACTGTAGCACAGTTTGCAAAAGTAGTAAGACAATGTATTGTTGTTTAAGAGTTGACTGTATTGTGATGGTTGACTGTATTGTTGACTAAGAGTTGACTGTATTGGGATAGTTGACTGTATTGTTGACTGAGAATTGACTGTATTGGGATAGTTGACTGTAGCACAGTTTGCAAAAGTAATAAGACAATGTATTGTTGTTTAAGAGTTGACTGTATTGTGATGGTTGACTGTATTGTTGACTAAGAGTTGACTGTATTGGGATAGTTGACTGTATTGTTGACTGAGAATTGACTGTATTGGGATAGTTGACTGTAGCACAGTTTGCAAAAGTAGTAAGACAATGTATTGTTGTTTAAGAGTTGACTGTATTGTGATGGTTGACTGTATTGTTCACTAAGAGTTGACTGTATTGGGATAGTTGACTGTAGCACAGTTTGCAAAAGTAGTAAGACAATGTATTGTTGTTTAAGAGTTGACTGTATTGTGATGGTTGACTGTATTGTTGACTAAGAGTTGACTGTATTGGGATAGTTGACTGTAGCACAGTTTGCAAAAGTAGTAAGACAATGTATTGTTGTTTAAGAGTTGACTGTATTGTGATGGTTGACTGTATTGTTGACTAAGAGTTGACTGTATTGGGATAGTTGACTGTATTGTTGACTGAGAATTGACTGTATTGGGATAGTTGACTGTAGCACAGTTTGCAAAAGTAATAAGACAATGTATTGTTGTTTAAGAGTTGACTGTATTGTGATGGTTGACTGTATTGTTGACTAAGAGTTGACTGTATTGGGATAGTTGACTGTATTGTTGACTGAGAATTGACTGTATTGGGATAGTTGACTGTAGCACAGTTTGCAAAAGTAGTAAGACAATATTCGCGAACATTGCGAATATTTGCGGCCATTTCAATAATTCTGCGCGGGACAACAATTATTCAAACATCGCAATTCTCGCTTTTTATTTTTTAACACGGGTATTACTGACTGTAATGATAGACTACCTGGGTCTTCAGAGAGTCATTCTGCTTCTGATAGGCATTTTAGTTAAAAACTAAAAATATAAAAAAAAGATATGTCAAAAAAGCATACCGAGTTATAACTAATATGCATCAAACCTGAAATGCACAAATTGTCAACGAAATTTTTTTTTTCGAAAAATCGATTATCGTAAAAATAATTAGCCCGAAATTGTGAGCAAGACGCATAGTTTAGTACAAACAACAGTTTTAGTGTTAAGAGCAAACTTGATCTGAACAATTTAAAGCTCAATTTTCATTCATTTCTTCTACCCGGCGGTTAGCCAGGCATTCTGATAATCCTGGATACAGCCTTGCTAGAAGTAAGGGAAATAAAATGATATACAGTTGGTGGTGGCTGCTACCTTCTAAACCCACACTACAAAGACAGAGATGCAGACACTTAGAACCACCCCTACACAAAAAATACCTATTTTCATTTCCCCCGTGAAAAAAAAAATTCCGGCAAATAAATATAATAAAATTTGACGCTACTATGATCATATGTACAGGGTGGCCCATCTTCATCCGACGCTTGCTTTTGGTCATAATTTTTCGTAGTACAATGTTGAGAAGTATCGCATTTAAAAGGTTGCAAATTTCGCACTCATTATACCGTATTTTCTCCAATTATAGACACCCCCTAAAAAAAAACGTGTTTGTGGCATTCTGTTTTTGACCCACTTTTTAAATACTTCTTTGAGGCAAGTTACCCTCATTTTGTAGCTCATCTCACTGGCTACAAAGTGAGGGGTAACTCGCACAAGAGAAGTATTCAAGAAGTGGGTCAAAAACACAATGCCAAGAACACGATTTTGAACAGGGCGGGGGGGGAGTCTATAATTAGAGAAAATACGGTAAGCCGTACCGAAAATGTCGAGCGTTCTACAAAAGTCTTGCCGCAAATGTAGATCCGCCAACCGATACTACAGACTGTGTCGAAAAAAAGCCGGCGATTTTCAATTTTTTTTTTTTGATAACCTAAATGCTCTAATAGTCCGACAGTCTCAATGACCCGACACTTTTTACTTTAAAGAACTGTGTGTCAGACTGAAGAATTTTTTTGCAAAGCTGTTTTTTGCGTTTTCTTAACTCTTGAGAGCTCTACCGATTCAATTTTTCGGATTTTGGAATTTCACTCAAAAATATCGAGATTGACCTCAAAATTTTCTGATTTTTGGTTGATTGAAATATAACCCGACATGTCTGCCTATTAGAGCATTTACGAAATCTACTTTCCCATCGATTTCCCTAGTAAAAAACCATTTTCATAAAAGACCAATATTCTCAAAGATATGAACACAATAAAAATGAATCTTGGTACTATTCTCTTGCCTAAGGTCTCAGCTACAAAATAAAAAGGATCTCACCCAAAGGTCAACAATTCGAAAATTTGTGACCGAAATTTGTAATGAATCACTCTCTAAAAAAATTTGCAAAAACCTTTGTGTTTTTGAAGCTCCTTTGACATGAAATGACACTAGGATTGTTTTAACGACGGGTAGCCGGCGTAACGCCGCCTTAACGCCGGCGTTAGAACAATCCTGTATGACACACGGAGACGATTGCTATTCTTATCGAGTTATTTTTACCAAAAAAATGAGATCGCGCTTAAAAAGTATGATTTGAAAATACAACGGGGGGTGGCGTTGCATAATCGCTTGGCCAATGAAAGTTTTGCCAATGGCTTCTTTTCTCAATAATTTATTTCTTTGTCAGGCAAATTGATACTCATTTTGTAGCAATTTGCCTGACAAAGAATTAAAATTACTTGAGAAAAGAAGCTATTGGCGAAACATACCATTGGCGAAGTGATCTCATTGGCAAAACTTTTACTGACAAAACAGTTACGCCCCGGTGGGCCAAGCTGTTTTTCATGAAAAAACAACAGGGGTACACAGGCATATTTTGGCACCCGATCGTTCACTAGATCCTATTAATCAAGTGGACATTGTAAACCCTCAGCAAGTACTTCAAATTCTTAAAAACAAAAATGAAATTGCTTGAAGTTTTCAAATATTTAAAAGTTATTCAAAGGTCATGCTCGTCTGTGTTTGAATGTGCAAATAGCAGCTTGAGAGTTGGAAATGCGCGCGCTCACTTACCTCGGACATTATTTAGAGCAAGACTCTTGATCATAAAATGCAGTATCTTTTTGTCACGGCCACGTTAAAAAACATGGTAAGACAGCCAAAAATACAATGATCTACTTTTTTATCATTATGCCATAAAAGTGGCCTTTTATTTTTTTCCGCTCCAAACACAGCATTAATTCCCTTTTGTAATGTTTCGGCGCCAATTTAAATGAGAACTTTTTTTTTTAATTTTTTGGATTTTTTACCTTAGGAAACCAAGGCAAACCAAAAAAAATTCTATTTTTCAATCCTCCAAAAATCGAAAAATTTTGGATTTGATCTCGAGATTTTTGGATGCTTAACCAAGATCTAAAAATGGAATCGATACGAAGTTTAAAAAATTCAGTTAGCATTTTTGCCAAATATTGCCTTTGTCGCATCTACTGCTCAGATACGAGCGAATCGCCGTTGTTTTATGGTCCTAACGGCTTCTTGCTTGCATTATGGCCCTACGGGCTTCTTGACCTGTTTTTGCCGAATTTTTTTTTACTTTTTAGCCGTTTTGCGTTTTTTCTCCCTTTTTATGAGGGTCCCAGCCAGGGCACCAACCAAGGCTTAGCATCAGAGCCAGATTGACCCAGATGGGGCTCTACCTCACCCTGCTGCTTCTCAGCATCGGTGCCTACACGGCCCACGCGCTTGAAGCCGACAAACTCATGATCTGCCAACACCAGAAGGGAATCTCCTTGCTGATACGGAGGAGGCCTTCTGCGGAGAAATGGCGGTACCTGAGTGAACGCAGAGAGTGCCCCTAGACGTGCTCAGGCCAAACATCAGATCAACGGAAATCACGGCACTCTACTGCCTGAAGAAACGCTCAACGGTCAGTTATTACACCAATTTATTGGACGATAATTTCGCCAAATATGTCAAAAATTTGTCCTTCTCTTCTGCTTCTGCCTTCTTCTCTATCCCCCTCTATTGTAAATCGGTGGGACAAGCCAGATCTGGCCACTGTTCACGTCTCTCTCGGCGGGTTTAAATATGCCCTCTCCATGGGTGTGGTGGAAATTCTAAGAAATACGGTAGTCGATCACGATTTACCATGCAAGGACATCGATTTTTTTATTCAGTCCAAAAGGTCAGCGATTAAAATTTTCAATAATTTTTTGCAGGATTTAAAAGCGAATGTTCAGAAGATCTCTTGATGAGGTCTTTGAATAAACACTACTAAACGTAGTATTGGGATGGTCCAATTAGTTCGTGGGTGCTTATACGCAACAGACCATATTTATGTATGGGTTGCAAAATTTTTCATGAATGAGAATTGGTACCCAATTCATTGCTGGGTTTTAAAATCGAAATTTTGACTACACAATTTACGATTTGAAATGCATCGGTTTAAATTTTCGCGAAATAATCATTTATTAATTAACCGATGGGTTTTAAATCGTAAATTGTGCAGTCAAAATTTCGATTTTCAAACCCAGCTATTAATTGAGTGCCAATTCTCATTTATCAAAAATTTTGCAACCTATACATAAATATGGTCTGTTACGTATAACCACCCACGAACTTATGCACCAACTCGGTGTATTAAGTAAAATCAAACCTAATAAAAGAAAAAATTCAATTAGTTTCACTTATTATTATTATAGTTAATTTACTTATTTAAATTGCATTGCAACATAAGTTGTTATGTTTTCGAAATAAACTTTGGCTTTGTCAGATGCATTGATATTTTAAATAGCCTACATCATCTCTATATAGTATTTGGTGTGTGTGGGTGTCTGGCTGGGGTCTATTCCACTAACTGCAAATTTGCAAAGTGAAAAGTACAAAATGGAAAGTTGCAAAGTACAAATTGCAAATTTGCAAAGTGAAAATTGCAAATTGTTGGAGGAACAGAAATTTACTTTGCATTTTTCACTTTGCGAATTTGCACTTCTGAAATTCAAAGTTTTCTCAGGTTGTAATCAAGCCATCGAAAACACCCAAAACAACCCCCAACCGTCCAAAAATATCCAAACAATTGAAAACCACCCAAAGCGGCCTAAACCACCCTAAGCCACTTAAAACCACCTCAAGTTATGGTGGTATGAGGTTATTTGGGTGGTTTTAATTGGTTGAGCGTGGTCTTGGCTGATTGTGGGTGGTTTGTTACAGTACCGGGTATTGAGGTATTACGGTATTGGGTACCATCCAAGGGTTTCGGGTATATTCAAGTTGTGTGGGCACCTAAAAGAAGGTTCGGAGTATATCCAAGGGGTTGGAGTACTATCCTAAGAGTTTGGGGCGAGCATTCGATTGAGGATTTACAAATGCGGATTCCACATTTGCGGATTTTCATTTGCGGATTTCGCATTTGCGGATTTACATTTGCGGATTTTCAAATAAGGATTTCACATTTGCGGATTTTCGGTGATTTTTATTTCGGTTTACACGTTCGCGGATCTTTTTTTGTTTCTGCATTTGCGGATTTTGCGGTTTTAGCATTTTCAGATTTTCTTTTGCGGATTTTCACTATTTTTGAACTTTTATTTGTAGATAGAAAAATTTTCAGATTAGTTCTACACATATACAGATAAATGGCTAAGTTAGCTACTATTTATACTTTTCAAACTTCACATTTGTGCTTTTCAGTCACATTTATCAATCATTTTATTTAGAATTTGAGTCGAGTCTCGCTAATCCGGCACTTAAAGTCGTTGAGTTCGAATAATTTCTCTAAGGTTAGAGACACATGTTAGTTTGTCGGTAACGCATAGTTAAGTGGTTCAGGTGGTTCGGGTACAGACGATTTTTTTATTAGACTTGTTTGTTAGACATCACCATCGTGCTTTACGCAGAAAAATTGCTACTATATTCAAATAAAGAACTTCAACTAGGTCTCAATATAAGATACCCGTTTTCAATGAGGCGTACAGTCGAACTTCGATAACCCGGCAGCCCTGGGGACCACTTGAAGGTGCCGGGTTATCGGGTATAAGGAATTTTCGAATGAAAAGCCAGAAATAAACATTTTTCAAACAAATTACAACCCCTTTATAGTTCAGTTAAATAGAAGAAGTAAGTTTTGAAACTTTCCAGTCAAAAGACTGAAGTTATAAAGGACTTTGTAAATTTTCTGGAAAATTTTCGGGAAATTTTTCCAAAAGAGTTAACTATTCAGCAACCCTGGTGTAAGCAGTTCATTTGTTGTTTTTAATTTTCAGTTTTTTTCCTGTAGCTGAAAATATTAAATTCTTGCTTTCTAGCTACCCATTCCCCTTTATCCCCTTAAGAAAAGTGGGCCTGCCGAAAAGGGTTGGAAAAAGTGTGTGGGAGGACCTACTGCTTTTTAAATATTTAACACAACCCTAAATTTGCAGCTCATTAGGCAAAATGGGTCTGAAGGAAGTCTCGTTTCCTCTTTTTATGAACTTATTTTTGACACTGCTAGCGGTCTGAAATTGTAGTAAAGTGCAAAAAAGTGTTTAACAGCTTCATTATAATTTTAAAAATTGTTTTAGACAAAAATTGAAAAATATTGTTGACAGCAAGACCGAGAGTTTAGCAAAAGTTTACCACTGCCCACCCCCTGAAAAAAACATTCCCACACTTCTCTCTAGCTTTATTCCCCCACGAATAAGAAGCCTATTCAATATTTCACGTCTCTTTTTCCGTTTTGTTGTTCCAAAATGGCAAAGAGACGAAAAATATATGCTCACTAAGCGGCTTACATATAGGCGACCTTTTCTGCAGGCTTCCCCTTTTTATTTCACTGACAGAGTGAGACAATTATATATACCCCTGCTGCACACAAAACAGACTCAATAAAAAAGTATTAATCTACTTTTTAATTTTTGTCCGTACACTTTTTTTCCCGCAGACTGAATTTGCTGTGGTCTGTCTTTTTGCGAGAGCAAAAGATTTTTGTATAAGCATGTTTACCTGTTTTGTAAATGCTTGCACTTTATTAATTTTGATCGCAAATGTTACTAGCTGTCTGAAATTTAAAAAACGCGTGATAAGGCCGCGCGATAAGTCAACAATATATGTCATTCGACAGAGCATGAAAAACTGCACCAGAAAGTACTTTGAAGTGAAGTATGAACAGGCTGTACGAGTGTTTTGCTAAGCTCTGAGAATAAATTTCAAAACATTTTTTGACGTAAAAATTTTATTTTGCTAAGAAAACCTGGACTTTTGACAGCGACTTCATGTTTACCATGGTCGATTTACTTATAAAACTGCCTTTAAGGACATTTTAAGGCATTTTAGCATAAATATGCAGTGCTTATTGCTCTTTTGGTGCTAAAAAATAAGATTTTTACGTGAAATTCTTTAAAAAAATAATATTTGGAGTCTTAAAATAAAGACAAATCTTATAAATAAGGACATTTCGAAGCCCTGCTTCGAGCCTTGAAGCTTACTGTCAAATCTTAGATTTCGAAAAATGTAAGATTTAAATAATTATTGTCTTGAGCGGAATTTGAAATTTGACAGTAAGTTTTAAGGTTTAAAGGGGCATGCTCACCTGTTCAAAATTTGTCCCCGCCAATTCAAAAATTTTTCCTAATCATTACACTTCTGTACGGGTTTTTCAACTTGGTTTCTAACAAAACCAGGCCTAGAATTTTATATTAGGTATTGTTTTGTTAGAAACCAAGTTGAAAAACCCGTACAGATTGGGAAAATGATTAGGAAAAATTTTTGAATTAGCGGGGACAAATTTTGAACAGGTGAGCATGCCCCTTTAAAGGCAGTTTTGAAAGTAAGTCGACCATGCTAGACACGAATTCGCTCTCAACAGTTTATATCAACTTTATCTCAATTTATATCAACGTTAAAATTTCAAAATTTTGTTTTTGGCAGGGACGTCAAAAAAAATTATCCGCCGCGCAATTATCCTACACGGAATTTCTGCTTGCCGTAACATTAGTTGATTGCAAATCATCTATAGCCTAGGTTGACTGTAAATTAATTAACTGTGATTAGCTGTATAGTAATTTAACTGTGTAAAAAGTGTAGCGCAAGAAGAGTTAACTGTATATTCATTATAGCATAATTGATTTGTAATCATAATGACCGCCCGTCCGGCCGGGCCCGTCCTATCGCCGTCCCGTCCGGACGGAGTAGGACGGCGATGGGACGGCGGACGGCGGGTCGAGTTTTTAACAAACATGATATTACTCAAAAAACGGACGGCCGGCAAAAAAATTTTTGGACGGCGGACGAGACGTCGTTCGATTTTTTAAAAAAAGTTGTCCCTAGTTTGTAATGGATGTAATGTGAATGTAATTATATCTGTGCCAGTGAATTCAGTTTGATGCCGTGACAATACAGTAAACTTTTTTTTATTGTTTATTTTAATTTTGTTTATGAATTTTTTCTTGTAAATTTGATTCTAGTACACAGAAAGTTTTGTCCTATCATTTAGATGATACAATAAAAAATTACGACCCTAGTATAGAATACCCCCAAAACTTATACCTTCTAAAACTTAAGTAAAGAGCACCCAAATATATGTTCCAGACCCCAGAAAAAGGGCGTAAAACACTTATTAGTCACAACTTCCATACGCTGGCCTACCCCTAAGCCTAAGGGCTAAGCCTAGATTTGTTGTTCCAAAGGGTAGCTTCAACGATTTTTAGAAGGTCTGATTTGGGGGTATTCTATACTAGCGCCAAAATTACCTTTTTGCATAAGCGTGTTTAACAAGATTTATGCTGTAATCTTGTTTATGGAGAAACTCTACTTCATTTAAACTTATTTCCTTTTTCTCCTTTTTTATTTGCGGTTTCCTTCTATTCAGCACTCTGTCTCCAGAAAAAGTGATCGATTTAGAAAAAGAAATGTTGAGAAAGAACACTGTTTAATCATCTCTAAAACATGTTCAAATAACGTAGAACTTCATACCACACTAATATTTTTTAAATTACAGTGCCATTTTTTATATTTTGTCAGTACAGACATGATTTTGCCACGCTTTGAATTATTTTTGTTGCAAAATTTCAGCCAATCGAATCGTCATACTTTTCTGTTACTTTTTTTATTTACAAAACATATATATAGTGGAAAAATGTCAAAGAGAAGCCCTGCTTAGTAAGCTTAGCTCTCGAATTACCTCCGATTGTTTTCCTTATTTATTTAGTTAGAGCTTTCGAGGAAAAATTAAAATAGAAATTCGAGTCTATCTTGGACTATCTTCTCATATCTATTCATCTAGGAAACCAGAACAAAAAAGGCGGTTTTTTTCTTTTTGAACTATTCCTGGCCAGTATTGGACGATTTACCCACTTCTGAATTTTTTCTTGCTTGTTTCTTGACATTGCATCACAAAAAGTAGGCTTAACAAAACATTTGTTACGAGGGTTTGCACCAGGGCTGCACCAGATATGAAAAAATATCGGATATCGGATGTCAAAAAGCGCCGGATATCGGATATCCGGCGCAGCCCTAATTTGTACTAATTTTCTTAAAATCGAAAAAGTTTTTGCTAATAAAATAAAAACGTATGCAAAGATGTTGTGACTAACAGTATTTGAACCAAATAGAGGCATTTACTTAACACAAGATTTGCGTCATTGCAAATTGAAGTTAGACAGGACAAAGTGTAGAAAGACATATTATTGCTTTCGATTTTTTAAATTTGATTATTTACGTAAATATCGTTTTGTGCTGGAAGTGAGTTTACATTTGCTTTAATATCTCATCAACAAATGTATTTGAAAGTAAAATATTAACAAACTGGTACTGTTGATCAAAAAAATGCTCTACAAATGCTCTTGATGCAGGGCTCCCAAGGGCTTAATGCAGGGCTCCCAAGTCGCACAGCGCCAAAACCCGCAAAATGCTGAGAATTCCGCGCACTTTGGAGCCCTGACCTGGTTCCTTAAAAATCCTTATATAATTAATATGCCTTAAAATTAATCAAATATGCTTTGTGCACACTAATTTACTTCACCCAGTTATGAATGTCTCCGACTTTACTTGTCATTAACATCCGCGTTAGATATAATGTTATTTTTAAAAAAGGTGACTGTATATCAGGCCTGCGAAATGTACTTCATTTAAAGATTCCTACGGCGCTAGTGAAGAATAGGGTTTCAAAAATCAGCTTGGTCCCCGCTGTTGTTTTATTTGTAAAAACAAGAGGGGGGACCAAGCTGTTTTTTATTCAAATTTCTAGGACCAAACTAGTTTCTACGAAAAACAACAGGTGGGACCAAGCTGATTTTTGGAACCCTATTCTTCACTATAGCCGATTCCTACTTTATTTGGGACCCAAAATTCTTAGAAGTTTTGAGTTTTTACGTCAAAATTCTTAATGTTTGAAGCTCAAAACTTAATAAGCACCGCATAAAATGGCCCTTTTGACCAAATTGTACTTTGTTTTGCAAACTGTATTTTATTTTCAAATTTGAGCTCGCAGCACTGCCTCATTCAATTTTTTAGCGTCAGGCAATAATTTGATTAACAATTTTTTCTTATAAATTGCCAAGTTTTGCAACAACTTTCCGAACATTTTATGAATATGAAAGTCCTCTATTTTAGTTTGGGATTTGCTTTTTTAAACAAAAATGGACAAAAAAGCTGCAAAAAGTGCCAAAAGCTGCCAATCAGTATGCAAATATGCTCTAAAACGGAAAGTATACAAAAAAAGGCTGCACAAAACATCATAAAAAGCTAAGAAATAAGGTAGAAAAGCTTTTAAGCTGTATTCTCCAAAGCATATTTGCAAAAAATATATGAAAACATGTAAACGCGGTCCCTAAAAAAGGTAACCAGCTTTCTAGCCTAGTTAGCACTAGGCTAGAAAGACTCAGTTAAAGTTGCTACTTATGCAATCCGGGCAACATCAAAAAACTAGAAAAGTTATGGGGCTTAAGCACTAGCCCAAAAGTTTTGTATTATATTTATTTAACATAACTTTTGAAAGTTACTTGAGATCTGAAATAGTCTCATGTTTCCTGGGATTATATTATATTTGGGATTATTCCCTTTATATTTCTTGCCTTTTTTACAACATCAACCACACAAAAGAAATGCTAGCAAAAAATCAAGTGAATTAGTTGACTGGACTGTCAAACACAGCACACTGCTGTGAATAAGTGAGTCAAAACAAAGCAGTTTTCAATGTTTCTGAATTGCTTATCTTTTTTTCTCATGTTTCCTAGTAAATGAAACATTGTGATTATTATTCAATGGAATTACTATGGCTGTGAATTATTTTTGCTCCACCACTACTTTTTGCACAACTATTATTTTTGTAATTTAATTTTTTTGTAATACCGTATTTTTTTACCCAAAAGTATCTTACCCCGTTTTGGTCACTGAGCTGGGCAAAAAAGAGCCTCAATATGCATTTTTGATCAAGAGTCTTCGTGTAATAATTGGAATCATGTCTAAGGTATGTGGGTGTCTCATCCCCAAGCCACCCGAAGGGGCGCAGGGGGCTTGGTTGGTTAGAGATGCGCGCACTTACTTACCTTAGACATGATTTTGAGCAAGACTCTTGATCAAAAATGCATGAGGCTCTTTTTGCCCAGCTCCAGTGACCAAAATGGGGTAATATACCTTTATGTACGGTGGTTGACCTCGGTTCCCCAAGGCAAAAAGTCAAATTTTGGTCAAAAAATTTTTTTTGACAAAAAGTGTCGATCACCACCTAAAAACATGTGTTAAGCATGAATAAGGTACTGAAACGTTGAAAAAGAATGATTTTGCGCGATTTTAGGTCACGTAGGAATTCTTTACTCCAGACAAAATGGCGACAAAAATAAACAGTTTTGGTGCTAATCGATTTCCCAACATCTCAGCTTTCAAACGAAAAAAGATTAGTCGAAATATTAAAAAAGGAAAAAGCTATGGCCGAAATCTGATGGCTAGATAAATCCACCCTGTACAACAAGTCAGATAGTAAAAATGTATTGTTAAATGCCCTTTTTTACTTATCAGGAATTCTATTTGAAATAGTTGAATTTTAAATTTAGCGTGAGTTAACTGTGAATTAGCTGTGCATTAATGGAAGCATAAGTTAACTGTGAATTAGCTGTGCATTAATGGAAGCATAAGTTAACTGTGAATTAGCTGTGCATTAATGGAAGCATAAGTTAACTGTGAATTAGCTGTGCATTAATGGAAGCATAAGTTAACTGTGAATTAGCTGTATAATATGTTTACTGTGAAATAACTGTAGCTCAAGTTAATTATTGTATAAGTTGACTGTGGATTCATTATAGCACTTGGTCGTTGTGCCTCGTGAACTTTTTTTTAAACTTGTATTGCAAATTTGCTTATTTGCTTTTTTTCCAAATTTTTAAGAAACAGCGATGAGATGGTTTTACATTGTTGTATAAAAAAGCCTTTCAAGACTGTTTTTTTTCTCATAAGGTGCCAATGAATTGGATTTCGGTTTTTGTCAAAAAGTGCTAAGCCGTTTTTCTTCACTAGAAACTTCAATGAACGCTTAAAAAACTTTAAAATTTGGATGACCTAACAGACACAGGCCTGGTCAAAACAAAGATTTTCTTAACAAAGCCAGAAACAATTATTCGAAGATTGAAACCAGAATTAGCAAAATATTTCTTTATTTCTACAAATAATAGAGAAACCCAATTGGGACAATAGCGCAATTTTGTTAAATAGGCATCATGTTGGACATCGACTGTATCATAAAGTTATTTTTTTATTTTCTGGGCCATCGTTTACTTTATTAAAAAAAACCCTATGTTTTTTTAGCTTAAGTAAGCCAAAAATTCAATACTGGACATATTTTTTGATTTATCTCTCTCTATTTGATTGTGTTCTATTTCAAGCATCCTTTTTCATACAGCTCCATTCTTCGTGTTTCAATGGCTGCTGAGGCATTTGGCTTCTGACTCACATTTTCTGCCTCTGTTTACACCCGTCTCTGCTAACTAAAGCTAGAGAGTAACATTACTTTGACCAGTTTTATTATGCCTTGGCAAAAAGAAAAAAATTCCATGTTTTATATTGATGGCAGCAATTTTTCTTCTATTCTGCAAGCCTAAAAATGTGTTTAGTCAACAATATTTTTCTGCTAATGTTTTGCTATTTTTTCGCGACATGTGTGTGCTGAAATGTAAAATTTAGAATATTTTTTCTTGTAATTTTTAACCTTTTTCACTTTGAAATTCTACGTGTTGGCAGACACATCTAAAAAATAACTCATAAGATTTTTTTTAAAGTTAAAAATAGAAACAATTTCCTAAAACAGTGTAACACAGAAGGGAAGAAATAAATTGTTTATTGATTTGTTTATTAAAAAAGAGCCATACTCATCTTTTTCTTCTGTCGCTGTGCAATATTTACAATGTTTTTACAAATATGTGTGTTAAAGTTGCACTAAACTACCTAGCAGACAATCCTGCATCCTGTTATTGGAAAATTTATTTTACCAAATTTTTGGCTGCCTGTTGACACTCTGGTCTTTTTACACCGTTTGATGTGGGTTGATACCTTTTGAGGTCATCAGATTATTTGTTATCTCGCATAGTGTAATAATGATATCACTATTTAGGCGGAAATCATCATTTCAGTCCAACCTCGATATAATGGCCCCCTCGGGAACAGGCCTAGAGGGCCATTATATCTAAGGAGCCACTGTATTGGGGACCACTGTATTGGGGACCACTGTATTGGGGGCCACTGTATTGGGGACCACTGTATTGGGGGCCACTGTATTGGGGGCCACTGTATTGGGGACCACTGTATTGGGGCCACTGTATTGGGGACCACTGTATTGGGGGCCACTGTATTGGGGACCACTGTATTGGGGACCACTGTATTGGGGACCACTGTATTGGGGACCACTGTATTGGGGGCCACTGTATTGGGGGCCACTGTATTGGGGCCACTGTATTGGGGACCACTGTATTGGGGACCACTGTATTGGGGGCCACTGTATTGGGGACCACTGTATTGGGGGCCACTGTATTGGGGAGCCACTGTATTGGGGCCACTGTATTGGGGACCACTGTATTGGGGACCACTGTATTGGGGGCCACTGTATTGGGGGCCACTGTATTGGGGGCCACTGTATTGGGGGCCACTGTATTGGGGGCCACTGTATTGGGGGCCACTGTATTGTTCTCAAATGTTCTCATTTTGTCTAGAAAGACCCGTAGTTTGTGAACGGGGGCCACTATATTGAGGGTCTTTTAAAAAGCAGGGACCATGCCGGGGGCCACTATATTGGAGGAACACTATATTAGGGGGTCCTCATCTAAATTTAAGATTTAACCAACCAAATCCAGCTCAGGGTCACTATATCGAAGCTTGACTGCATTGCTAAAACAATTTACATTGTTTTTTTATGAGACAACTCGAATTCCAAAAAACCTGTTTTTAAGAGAAATTTTAAACTTTTCATGTGTGTGTGAAATGCAAAAGTAGTGCAAAAGTTTAGTATTTGTTTCTTTTAAATTTGTATTCTCATTTTTTCAATTGTTAGAGTGTGGTGTAAATGTTTCTTTAAAACTTTTAAAATAAACTTATTTGTAGACCGTTAAAACAGTTATCTTAGCCTCCAATTAAATAATGCGGCACGTTTATGCTCGGATAAGCCTTTAAAGTAAGTTAGGGTTGCGCAGTTCAACCCCAAAAAGTACCGGGGCTTAGAACTTAGAGTTGAACTGCGTGCCCAGAACACACCTGAGAGTCATATCACTCGGCATCCTACAAGTAACGAAAAAATCTTGTAGGGCCTTCCTTCTTTATGCAGTAGGTGGCTATCATAGAATGTATGTTAAACAGTTTTTATATTCCTTTTAAGTGAGCACAAAACTTTTTTTGTTCAGAACTCAAAAATACGTTTTTTGAGCTTCTAATGTGATTTTGGGTGGACATGCGGCGTTTGGGAATGTCAAAAAGTGATTAGGCAGGAGGGGCCTATATAAAGCTTATACCACAGTTGATCCACAGTTATAATTTTAATACAGTTATAGTACAGTGGTTTCTCGGTGTACATCTGAACCTGACTTTTTGGCCGGAGACGAAGTAAAATGACTAGAGTCGCAGTCCGATCTAGTGTACACCTCAATTTAGTGTACACTTTGGCCGGTCCCCAGGGTGTGCACTAAATCGGGAGTCCACCGCAGTTAGTAGTAGAGTGGTAGTGAGTAGTAGGTAGTCTGAACTATCTAGCAGACAATCCTGCTATTTATATTATTGGAAAATTTATTCTGCCAAATTTTCGGCTGTCTGTCGACACTTTAGTCTTTTTACACCGTTTGATGCCATTAGGTGATTTGCACTGGTTGTCTCAATTAGTATAATAACTCTGTCAGCCAGAAAGCAGCATTATTACTTGAACAATTTACATTTTTTATGAGTCAAGTCAAATTTAAATAACCTGTCTCAAAAAAAAATGTTTAATCTTTTAATCGGTGTATGTGAAATGCTTTGATTAGTGGACAACTTGAGAATTTGTTTCTTTTAAAGCTGTTGTGCTGGACTAACAGTTTTTGAAATTGTTGAAGTTGACGGTGATTGTGGTAACTTCAAAACTCTTAAAACGAACATAATTAAAAAAAGAACGGTTATCTTTGGCTACAATTTATTAATACAGGGTGGGCCAAGAAATTCCTCGATTTTAAAACGGTCATAACTTTTTTTCTAGACGCAAACGGTTTTTGCATTCGACTCAGCGGACCAATAGATTCAATTTGACTACAAATGCTCGGAAAAAAATTTTCCGAGATTTTCCCACTTTTTTGCCTCCCCCTATGGCCCGAAAATAGTGATTTTTAAGAATTCATGTTTTTAGATGGCCATAGGGGGGACCGAGGCAAAAAAGTGGAAAAATGCTCGGAAAATTTTTTTCCGAGCATTTGTAGTCAAATTGAATCTATCGGTGCGCTGAGTCGAATGCAAAAAAACATTTGTCGAGATCGCGTCAGGAAAAAAAAGTCATGACTGTTTGAAAATCGGGGAGTTTTCTTGGCCCACCCTGTAGTTTATCAATAATTAACTTCAGTTGCAGTTAACCTGCAATTTAATTTGCTGCAGTTAACAACATACAGTCGACGACTTTTTTTTGAAAACCAACCAACCAAATTTATATAGAGTTTTCTGTTATATAGAGGTCTTTTATATCGAGCGTCGACTGTATGTCGTGTTTGAGAATATTTTACAAAAGTTACTGGAAAAGAAGGTATATAAGCCAAGTAACTTATGCCCCAGTTTATCTACGGTTAGGGCCCGAAGAGCATTAATTCCATCGAAATTAAGCTCTCACTTAACCCTTTTTTTTGAGTTAATGAAAAAAATTGAAATACTGATAATTTTTGCATATACTTTTTTAACAAAGCTTTTCTAAATTCCGCCCACTTTTTAGAAAATCAGATAAGTAATTTGCATAATTTATAAAAAAATTTTAAAAATCTTCTTCTGAACCACGTTTTCCCATGCCAAAAAGAGACGGCACAAGTAGCAGTACTAAAATATTGCTAGCCAAGCACATAAAAGCGGCCAGTGGTTGTTTTTAAATCGATTTTCCGGCTGCAAAGATAGTGCTTCAAGACTCTAGTGGGCCTCACATCTGTGTGCTAAGTGCATGAACCCTCCACAACCACACGGCCCCTGCTAACTTACCCCTGCGAACGCCACTCCAACAGAAGGTTATAGCTGCTAGGTGGTGCCCTCTGGCTCCTAACTTCGTCTCTCTGCATATTTCCAGGCAACCAAACAGACACACACTTACTCCCACACTTTTTAGTGGTCTTCCAAGCGTTTTTTGCCCTCTGTTTTCTTTCTTGCATTTTACCGGGTTTTCAGAACATATTCGATTCAAACCATTTTAGTTGACTATATAATTGCCAGGTTAGTATTCTACCGTATTTCCTGGCCTCCCTCAACTTTCAGGACCTATATCTCAGCCGAGAGTCAATTTTTTGCAAAGCTGCTTATTGCGTTTTCTTAACTCGCGCGAACTCTACGGATTCCGCTTTTTAGATTTTTATCCAAAAATCTCCAGATCGACCTCAAAATTTCCCGATTTTCGATGGGTTGAAAAATAAGGCCCCGGGGCCTTATTAGAGACAATACGGTATTTTAAAAAAGTTTTCTAAAAAAATTTTTTAGTATTGAGATGAAACTATGACCTATCTTAGAATGGATACCATTTTTTTCATTTTAGTTCCTCCTCTTGTTTTTTTATTGCTTGTGCACAGTGTAGGCTAGCCTAACATATACTTTTTAGTTTTTGTTAGTTTAGTAAACATCTGTGAGTCTGGTCGAACATACTCTGGGTCTACTCGTTAAAATATGAAAATAGTGGTAAAGGGACGTTTCCGATTATTTTTCAAATAAAAAAACCGGAACGGCAAAAAGTGATTTTTTTTAATTGCCTTGGTCCCCCCTGTTGTTTTGAAATCTTGCTTATTCATAGAATGCATAGTATTCAAAACAACAGGTGGGATCAAGGCAATTTTTTTCAGAAAAATCACTTTTTGCCGTTTCGGTTTTTTTTTCATTTGAAAAAAAACCGGAAAAAAATGTTTAGAATATTTAAATATACATAACTTATTTCCGCCTCATTACTTTTAAAGTGTTTTTTAACACCCTGTAGCTAAACGAAATCAATGTGGGGCAGAGTGGCAGCAGTGGCTCTAGAGGGTATGTAGGCCTAGTATGCGGCCAGGCCATACACTACCACATAAAACAAGGTTTCCTTTTTCTCTTGCCTCCTTCTTTACTGGCTTTGGTGATGCATAGTAGTTGCAGCCAGATATATATTGAGTGAAAGGATTGTGTCTAAAATGTCTAGTTGTATGTACGTTTTCAATCCATTTATCCTACTACGACCACTTCTACTAATACTTCTACTAATTTACACTATTTAATACTTCCCTATATATCTGAGTGGTTTTTTAGAGCTAGACTCATATAGACCTTATTTCACGGCCAGAAGATTGTTGGGATAAGGGTTTAGGTAGATTTTTGCTAGTCGGAACTTAATTAATAATATAATACACATGTGTGTATGTGAAATGTGTGTTAGGATGAAGTGGTGGAATGATGTCGTTTTGGAGTGGGGTAGGGTAAACTGTGTGATGAATTATTTCTATTGCAAGTTTTGAACATGTTTTATCGGTTGATTTGGTGAAATTGGAGTTGACTTATCAAGTGCGTTTTATATGCTGTAGTCTACCCGATTTGGATGGTTTTGAATTTAAAAAATAAATCTTTGTAAAAAACTATTTTTAGCACGAGACACAAAACGGCCGATAACCTAGCAAATACACAATGAATTTTATATGTTTTGTGGAAAATATAAAAAATTGATGCTAGTTAGAGAAAACCACCATTTCTCGCTTTTGTATTCACAAAAAATGCATTTTTAATCCTACATTAATTAATTCCATACGTTTAAACGAAATCCCAAGCTCAAAAAAAATTACTGATAACAACTAACTTATGCTACTGAGTAGGCCATTTGCAGTTAGCTTACGCTACAGTTAACTAACATTTAGTTTATGCTACAGTTAACTAACATTTAGTTTATGCTACAGTTAACTAACATTTAGTTTATGCTACAGTTAACTAACATTTAGTTTATGCTACAGTTAACTAACATTTAGTTTATGCTACAGTTAACTAACATTTAGTTTATGCTACAGTTAACTAACATTTAGTTTATGCTACAGTTAACTAACATTTAGTTTATGCTACAGTTAACTAACATTTAGTTTATGCTACAGTTAACTAACATTTAGTTTATGCTACAGTTAACTAACATTTAGTTTATGCTACAGTTAACTAACATTTAGTTTATGCTACAGTTAACTAACATTTAGTTTATGCTACAGTTAACTAACATTTAGTTTATGCTACAGTTAACTAACATTTAGTTTATGCTACAGTTAACTAACATTTAGTTTATGCTACAGTTAACTAACATTTAGTTTATGCTACAGTTAACTAACATTTAGTTTATGCTACAGTTAACTAACATTTAGTTTATGCTACAGTTAACTAACATTTAGTTTATGCTGCAGTTAACTAACATTTAGTTTATGCTACAGTTAACTAACATTTAGTTTATGCTACAGTTAACTAACATTTAGTTTATGCTACAGTTAACTAACATTTAGTTTATGCTACAGTTAACTAACATTTAGTTTATGCTACAGTTAACTAACATTTAGTTTATGCTACAGTTAACTAACATTTAGTTTATGCTACAGTTAACTAACATTTAGTTTATGCTACAGTTAACTAACATTTAGTTTATGCTACAGTTAACTAACATTTAGTTTATGCTACAGTTAACTAACATTTAGTTTATGCTACAGTTAACTAACATTTAGTTTATGCTACAGTTAACTAACATTTAGTTTATGCTACAGTTAACTAACATTTAGTTTATGCTACAGTTAACTAACATTTAGTTTATGCTACAGTTAACTAACATTTAGTTTATGCTACAGTTAACTAACATTTAGTTTATGCTACAGTTAACTAACATTTAGTTTATGCTACAGTTAACTAACATTTAGTTTATGCTACAGTTAACTAACATTTAGTTTATGCTACAGTTAACTAACATTTAGTTTATGCTACAGTTAACTAACATTTAGTTTATGCTACAGTTAACTAACATTTAGTTTATGCTACAGTTAACTAACATTTAGTTTATGCTACAGTTAACTAACATTTAGTTTATGCTACAGTTAACTAACATTTAGTTTATGCTACAGTTAACTAACATTTAGTTTATGCTACAGTTAACTAACATTTAGTTTATGCTACAGTTAACTAACATTTAGTTTATGCTACAGTTAACTAACATTTAGTTTATGCTACAGTTAACTAACATTTAGTTTATGCTACAGTTAACTAACATTTAGTTTATGCTACAGTTAACTAACATTTAGTTTATGCTACAGTTAACTAACATTTAGTTTATGCTACAGTTAACTAACATTTAGTTTATGCTACAGTTAACTAACATTTAGTTTATGCTACAGTTAACTAACATTTAGTTTATGCTACAGTTAACTAACATTTAGTTTATGCTACAGTTAACTAACATTTAGTTTATGCTACAGTTAACTAACATTTAGTTTATGCTACAGTTAACTAACATTTAGTTTATGCTACAGTTAACTAACATTTAGTTTATGCAACAGTTAATTACAGTTAACTACTGTTACAGTTACTACTGTTACCTTTTTCTAATAGCTCACCCCTCTGTATTAATAGAGACTCATTCCTAAGTTAAAATTAGTTAACTCATCCCCTTCCCTCATTTTCAAGGACTTATATCTCAGCACACAGCAAATATTTAACATAGTTTTTTTTATTTTTTTAACTTTCATTAGTTGTACTGATTCAATTTTTTAGATTTTGTATCAGCTATGCACCTAAAAATTTCGAGTTTGACCACGAAATTTCCGATTTTCAGGGGGTTGAAAAATAACTCACCTAGGTGAGCTATTAGAGAAAATACGGTAAATGATTTCTTTTAATGAGAAAAAAATTGTAGTTTAGTAACACTAAAACTTTAAGGATTTAATTTCACATTTTTTTCGTTGCTTTTTGGTGTAAGGTGTTGGCCTGTTTATTATCTTTCTTTAGCTCAATATATATATCGTGATAATAACCCAATTACATATGTGGGAACACTACTCCTTCAAAGAAAATGTCGTAAATAACTTTAGTTTGTTATTGTTAAAGCTTGCCATTTTACAACAGTAAAAATACTAGTCAGTCCCAAAATAAATCTTTTCGTGCCAAAAAAAACATTTAAATATTTCTCGTGATTGTAGAAATGTGTAATGATTATAGAAAAAATACGTGATTTAGAAAAGTGCACAGTATTTTTTTCTTATAACTTTCTACCAATTTTAACGCCGTATAGAGATTAGTCATTTATTTAGGGTATCAGGGCGAGAATGTTTTCCTGCTTAATGTTTGTAGCTGACAATATATTGATTATTAAAAGTTTCCGGGGTTTTTTCTATCTCATTTTTAGCAATAAATTTCATATTGCAAAACTAATCCAGACATATAGATTTGTAGCCCTTTTCTTCTTCTTTCAAACGGTATATAAAGTTTATTTAAAATATTTCAGAATAGTAATTGTTTGGCTTTAAACAACCATGTGGTCATTTGGAAAAGTTGGCATTTTCATCACTTTTAACTGAGAAAAAGTTAAATAAAATTTTAATGGTTACAACAGCATCTTAGCACCACGTTGTAGCGCAGTTCAATAGCTACAAAACGCATTTCCCAAAATAATTTTTAAAAATTTAAATGTTGAGATATGGCCTTTTGAAAAAATCAGTTTATTTCAAAAATGACCAAAAATCCGAAAAATTAGAAAAAACTCGGAATTTGGTCATTTTTGAGAGAAATTCAAAAGGCCATATCTCAGCATTCGAATTTTCGAAAAACATTCTATAAAATGGGTTTTTTAGCTCTTGAACTGCGCTACAACGTGGTGCTAAGATGCTGTTGTAACCACTAAAATTTTATTTAACTTTTTCTCAGTTAAAAGTGATGAAAATGCTCTCCAACTTTTCCAAATGACCACATGGTTGTTTAAAGCCAAACAATTACTATTCTGAAATATTTTAAATAAACTTTATATACCGTTTGAAAGAAGAAGAAAAGGGCTACAAATCTATATGTCTGGATTAGTTTTGCAATATGAAATTTATTGCTAAAAATGAGATAGAAAAAACCCCGGAAACTTTTAGACCACCCCTCAGTATTCTTTTTTGTAATATAATTTCTGAATTAACGTGAATTAGTGACCTGAATTAACGTGAATTAGGAAACATTTTTTATGATAATCATTACCATCTTGAGCTCTACGCACATATCTTTTGTCTAAAAAAATGTTATTATTTTTCAAACCATTCCTAAAATTATCGACGAACAAAACATTGGCGTTTCGACTCAACAATATAGCATTACTACAACTATTTTCTTTGTTTTGTTATGACTCTTTTTGCTTTGTTTTCTAGGTTACAATGTGTGTTTATTTACCAGGGTTCGTGTTTTCGCTGATTTATCAGCAAATCGATGACGGCTTGATCACCGATTTTATCTAATCTCGAATTAAATTACATTGCCGATTTTTTTCAATTAGTGCCGGAATATATACATTAGCATGCCTGAAATTATGATTATGAAAACATTTTCATTTACGGTGTCAAACGCGTTTTGTGAGTGAGTTTTTTGGATGGATAACGGAAATTTTCTAGAGCCATAATCTGTAAAATGTCAACTCCAAACTAATCTTAGTTTTAATCTCTCGAGTCATTTTGAATAATAGAAATGTGTTAATTGATTTTCGAAAAAGTGAGAAATATAGTATCCAAAATTTCTATGAATATTTGTTGTTGTATATTGTGGTGAGTAAAGGTTTTATTAAAAAAACTGATTTTTGGCCTGAACGAAAAAAAAATTAAAAAACGACTGGAATCAACCTTTTCCATTTGTAAGTAACACACAAAAAAGTAGAAATGCTTGAAAAATAAATGTTTAAAGTAGGGAAATGCAATACTTTACAGCTAAAAAACAACATATATTTTCTCAAACAATCTTAATAGGCTGCGTGATGTCTGATTTACCGTCGAATATACTTATCTGGTTGCAGTAGGCTAACGTGAAATATTTGTGTCTACTTTCCTTTTTATTTTTTAATGGATTTTTACATCTAATTTAACTCTTATTTGTAGCCTGTCTAGTATCTGAATCAAACCTCCACTTTCAAACGCTGCTCAGTCTCAGACTTCGTGCTCCCTATTACTTTTATTCGTCAGTTTGCTGCATCATTTATTTCTAAATGTGCAAGAGAGAGTCGATAGCACCAAAAAAGAAGTAATATAGCTAGAGATTAGGTTTGTAACAAGATCTAGACAATAGACAGAATGGCTAACGCAAGAGCTCAAACTTCCAATGCCAGTGCAGAAGCGCAGTATGACTGCACGGTGAGGAGTAAACTGTAAATGTTAATTGACTATGGAAATTATCAGGTGGAGGAACTGCGCCAACTTATGGAGTTCCGAGGCACCGAGGCTAAGGAAAAAATAGACCAGGATTATGGTGGTGTGCAAGGTAAACATGAAGCTTATATGATTTAAAATAGTAAACATTATAAATTCTAGGACTTTGCCAACGGTGAACTTGATTATTCGAATTTGACGTAGAGAGTTCACAGTTAACAAATAACTGAAAATTTAGACTCAAGACAGATCCAGCCAATGGTGTGCCGAACAGTGAAGCAGAACTTCAGAGGCGTAGGGTATCTAGAATATCAAAATTTATAATTTTAAAACACAAAATTTTATTTAGGCAGTATTTGGTGCTAATGAGGTGAGTCAAGGCGCATATGCAGTCAAACTTCGTTATAACGTACCCACTGGAAACCGGTCCTAGGGTACGTTGTAACGAAGGGTAACGTTATATCGGGGGTTAATTTGACGGAGTTTATTATTGAAGGGACCGACCCAAGGGGTACGTTATAACGAAGGGTAACGTTATATCGGGGGTTAATTTGACGGAGTTTATTATTGAAGGGACCAACCCAAGGAGTACGTTATAACGAAGGGTAACGTTATATTGGGGGTTAATTTGACGGAGTTTATTATTGAAGGGACCGACCCAAGCAGTACGTTATAACGAAGGGTAACGTTATATCGGGGGTACGTTATAACGAATTTTGATTGTAAGTAAAAACACCAAAAAATTATCTCCTGATT
This sequence comes from Ditylenchus weischeri, assembly GCA_029231635.1. Taxonomy (NCBI): domain Eukaryota; kingdom Metazoa; phylum Nematoda; class Chromadorea; order Rhabditida; family Anguinidae; genus Ditylenchus; species Ditylenchus weischeri. The sequence continues at coordinate 114,779 of JAMRYI010000314.1, forward strand.
AAGATTTAACACATTTTAATTTGGTTAAGGCTTAGGCAGCTAGTTAATAAATTCCAACGACAATTAAGTTTAAATATATTTTCCATAGTCAATTTACAGTTAACTTAAGCTAAAGTTAATAAAAAGTTATCTTCTGCTACAGTTAATCTACTGTGAGTAGAGTTAGCTGTAACTATAAATAATCGAAATCTGGTGTAAGGGTCTTTTAAATTTTCGTAAACGGCAATGGCCCTCATTTTTTGGTCAAAACTCGAGATAAAGTGCAATACTACTCCTACACTGCAGTAAGGGCAGTCAATCCATAGCTTACTGTACCAGTTTTGAGTACCAGTAAAACTATTACAGTTATAACGTACTCCCTGGAGACCAGTCCTAGGGGTATGTTATAACGAAGGGTGCGTTATATCGGGGGTACGTTATAACAAAGGGTACGTTATACCGGGGGTACGTTATAATCAAGTTTGACTGCATTACTATTATTATTAGTACACACAAATTCACGGTAAAAACATTTTTAGATACCTCCCCACCCAGCCAAGTCATTCTTTCGCCTTGTCTGGGAAGCTCTTCAAGATGTTACTTTGATTATTTTGTTAGTTAGTGCCATCGTCTCATTAGCTCTGTCCTTCTACAGGTAAATTAAAATATAAAAATTAAAAAATTTAACGCAAAATATTCTACAGTCCTCCAGAGGACAAAATGAAAGCAGATGAGGGAGAAGAGCATGCAAGTTGGATTGAAGGTTATTAATCAAACACATGACATTTAAACAAATTAATTCAACCAAATTAAGGTGTGGCTATTCTCATTTCTGTAGTTGTTGTGGTTTTGGTGACTGCTCTTAACGATTATACCAAGGAGCGTCAATTTAGAGGTAAAATATTTTTAAATGCCCACACTATTATGCAGTTTGTTTTTACGAAAACAAATTACGTATTTCATTACACGTCAAATACGAATATTCAAAAAACACCGAAATTTGACGTGAAAGTGCCGTATTTGGGTGTCCCATATATGGGACAAGTCATTCCCGCCTAGGGTCCGGCACTTTTTAACCTTTATTTTTAAAAATTTTCAAGGATTTCGATTTTGCGGGTTGTTTTCAAAAATTCTGCAATTTTCTCACACCCACGATATTTTGGAAAATAGGGTGTTTGCTTATCAAAACAAATGGGTCTTAGTGAAAAAATTATATAATTTTGAAAAAACGACTGGCGAGATCGGAATCCGTGCAATTTTTGTGACTTGACTAGTATTTTAGACCAATTTTTAGTGAGTTTTCAACAATATGTTTGTTATTTTTGTGTAACTAAAGATTTTCATCCTTTTTCTTGAACTTGGTGAAAAAAATACTGAGAAATGAATAATTTGTAAAGGAAAAATGACGTCTTCAAATTTGTCCCATATGTGGGATAGTGCGCATTTAAGGGTTGATAGACAACAATATAATTTCCTGCGTTTCAGGTCTACAAGCCAAAATTGAGACAGAGCACAAATTCGCAGTGATCAGAGGTGGAAATCAAATTCAAATTGTTGTCAACGAGTTGGTTTGTGGAGATGTGGCTCAAATTAAATATGGTAAATTGTTAACAAAAGTCTAATAATGCTTTTTAACTTCTAAACATTTAGGCGATTTACTTCCTGCTGATGGTGTGCTCATTCAAAGCAATGATTTAAAGATAAGCCACTTAATTTTAAAATTATTCAAAAACTAACGAAATTATGTTTTACATCGATGAATCCTCTCTGACTGGAGAATCTGACCAGATCAAGAAATCGCCAGAGACTGATCCTATTCTTCTTTCTGGTCAGCTCAATAATAAACCATTCAAATATGCTAAATAAACTTTGTTCCAGGAACTCATGTAATGGAAGGAAGTGGCAAAATGTTAGTTGTAGCTGTGGGTGTAAACTCTCAAACGGGTATTATAATGACACTGCTGGGAGCTGCTAAAACAGCTGTGGAAGAGGAGAGAAAAGCAGCCAAGAAAGAGGGTTGGTTTAACTTAATTAAGCCAACTTATTTGTAAGTTTAAAATAGAATGGAATTACCGTATTTATTCTAATGGAAGGCCATTGCTTTGATCGAATGAACTTTCCGCTAGCGAGATGGCTTTGACACTTGGCTTTCAACCTCTGACACAGAGTCGCAATATGAGTTTCCACCGCTCGGGTTGCTATCAGAGTTTCCACCGCTCGGGTTGCTATCAGAGTTTCCACCGCTCGGGTTGCTATCAGAGTTTCCACCGCTCGGGTTGCTATCAGAGTTTCCACCGCTCGGGTTGCTATCAGAGTTTCCACCGCTCGGGTTGCTATCAGAGTTTCCACCGCTCGGGTTGCTATCAGAGTTTCCACCGCTCGGGTTGCTATCAGAGTTTCCACCGCTCGGGTTGCTATCAGAGTTTCCACCACTAAAGTTATTTTTCGCCACTTGAGCTGACCATAATTCTTTTACAACTAAAACGAAAGACGCATAATTTTACATCAACTATTAACTAAATAATGAGCGACCAAGAGTATCACAGCCGCCTTCCAAATATAGCACGACTGATCGATTCCACAATAAATGCACACATGCATCGTGGTGAACGCATTCACGACAAAACAAACAACTATTTGAACACAACATATAATATAATACCTATATACAGCAAAATTTCTCGATATTATCTATTTTGGAGCCACTTCGAGCGGGGGAGGCCTTCTATTGGAGACTGGCCTTCTAATAGAGACTTGCCTTCCATTAGAATAAATACGGTAGACTGAAGTTTACAGTGGAACTATTAGAGTAAATGGCCAGACGAACCTGGGCATTGACTACTAATAGATTGGTCAGGAGCTGTATAAAGTTGTGTAGCACAATCACTAAAATAACCGTCCCCACTTACATAGATGACAGGAGTGATACTTACTATAGACTTACTCAAAAAACCCCGAAAATAGTTAACTAACAATCAACTTGTGCTACAGTTGACGCATAGTCAAGTTACAGTCAACATATTTTGACAGTCAACATATTTTGACATAGTCAAGGCAGTTTATTTCTAGTTAAATTTAATATTCGACTAAAGTTAATTCTGTCCATTTTACAAATTTTTACCAAACATACATTTGCAGAACGTCGATCCAGGAGGAAAAGCAAAACAGCATCAGGTAACTGATGTTATAATTATGCTATCTCTACAAGCTTTTTTCTCAATCATTTCCTTGTAGTATTATATTTCCTACCATTTTCTGCAGTTTCGGTGCTCAATATATGTTAAAAAAATGCATTTTTCATCATGTAAGCAACTTCTATTTTTCTTTTCCTTCAATTCCCGTAGAAATGAATTGTTGTGTAAATTGTTTCTTCTGATCGTAAATCTGAACCTTAGAAGACCGAAACTTTTTTTATTGTATAAAAATTCTATTTTTGACTGGTATCATCTGAACACTTTCAATTTGCAGTGAGGATACGCCGTTCAATTCCTTATGCAGGAGGATCTTTTGATGGTAAGAGTTATTGAAAATTCTTACAAATTTCGAAACATTAGAAAAACTGACCTTAACTTGCTATTTTTTCTGAAGCACGATCTGTAAAACACTGTTGTATTGTTGGTTGTAGGAAGCTTTTTGGTTTTGCTTCCTTTGTATGGTATTACTTTCTCGTGAATATTGTGATTAGTGCTTTAACTCTGTTGGTAACTCTATTTTTATCGTCGCTTCTATTAAATTTTTTGACCAGGCTGAAGTATAAAAAGGCAGTACTTGAAACTGAAAACCTTTGATTCAGGATCTAAATCAAAACTTTTACTATCACAGCACAAAAATTTATCAATCCAAAGTCAGGAAAAACGCAACTATTAGAAAAAGTTTCAATTAATTGCTCTATACTTTAGTAGCGATGCCATCTTTTTATCTTTTCAACACAATTTTTGCTTTATTTGTACTGGTGTTTTGCTCTTTATTGTTGGTTTTCATCTTTCAGGTGCCAACTCCAGCAACTTGGAAGCTGGCCAGATTATGCCCCCCACTATTACGGTAGAGGACAGCACCAAACAGGCTCTGCTAAATAACGATGAAAGTAGGTGTTTTAGCTAGGCTTAAGTTAAATGTGTTGAATAGTTGCCTTGACTAGACCAAGCTTACCCTGTAAAATGCCTCTGGGAGTTTCTGCTGCTGTTTTGGTGTTTTTTTGTTGATTTGAATATTGTGGTACTCGTAGGTAGATAGAACAAATATTTATATTAATCGGCACTAGACATCTTTCGCACCTTTTATTTAAAAATATACAAGAAAAAGGCAGTTTTGGAAATATATAAGGAATAAGACCACCTTTTGGGACCCACTATTATGGTATTATATCAAGGATATTTTTTTTATCCAGAATGCACGGTATACATTCAAACCTCGATGTAACAAACCTCTGGGGGACGGAAAAATGTTCGTTATACTGAAGGTTCGTTACATCGAGGCTTTACTATACTTAGTTTTTTTAATAAAATTTTCTATTTTAGACACTAAATATGAAAATAGAGAAATTTAAATACGAGAAAAGGTGTTATATTTTAGACGCAAATGGTGGTGTCATGTCCGGAGGAGGAGCTCAAAAAGAAGAAAGCGAAGGCAAAAAGGTTAGTTTGAAATTTCGTCGCTCATTCGCTTAATTACAATAAAATATTAGGAGCGAAGTGTTTTGCAAGCCAAACTGACCAGATTAGCCATTCAAATAGGTTATGCTGGATCATTTGTAGCGGCTTGCACGGTGGTAAGTCATTTAATTAAGATCGAGTAAGACAATGTCTACAATCTGTAATCTTCAGCTAATTCTGGTGATCCGCTTTTGCATTTCCCGTTACATGGTAGATGGCGAAAGCTTTAGGTGAAAAATTTCAAACTTTAACCAGTTAAAATGATAAAAATGTGCGTCAACTTGTCAAAAAATCGCATTGTTTTAATAAAATTTAAAACAGCTAGTAAATAAATCTCAGCTATGGATGCCGTCTGTGCTTTAATCCTGAAGCAGTGATTTGCTAAAAACAGTCATTTTCACATCTGATTTCCAATTTCAACTGTAGAAAAATACAGTTGTGACAAGTTCAGCGTGACAAGTTCAATTTTTCGGATACATGATTCGTGTTTCACTATTATTTGATCGTTACAATGTTAACAGTTGACTAGAAGTCAACTGTTAACAGTCCGGTCAAAATATGCTGACTGTCAAAATATGCTGACTGTCAAAATATGCTGACTGTCAAAATATGCTGACTGTCAAAATATGCTGACTGTCAAAATATGCTGACTGTCAAAATATGCTGACTGTCAAAATATGCTGACTGTCAAAATATGCTGACTGTCAAAATATGCTGACTGTCAAAATATGCTGACTGTCAAAATATGCTGACTGTCAAAATATGCTGACTGTCAAAATATGCTGACTGTCAAAATATGCTGACTGTCAAAATATGCTGACGGTCAAAAACAGTCAGCGCTGCGTCGAAATAATTCGTGAGTGTTGAAAAAACTTGCTGATCACAGGGAGGTAAAACATTAAAAATGGACTAAGCTCATTTTTTAATGAATCCGAAAATTTTATAGCATTTTATAATTTAGTTTGGCCGATTTCCAACACTTTATAAACTTCCTGATCATTGGTGTTACTGTAAGTTTTAGTTACAAAAACGTCATTAAAACCAGTATGAAAACCACTTTTGCGTATAGGTATTGGTAGTTGCTGTCCCGGAAGGTCTTCCCTTAGCTGTTACCTTATCTCTGGCCTACTCCGTCAAAAAGGTAAAAATTAATTTGAAAAAAAAAAGTTACTTTAAAAAATATTTAAGATGATGTTGGACAACAATTTGGTGAGACACTTGGATGCATGTGAAACCATGGGAAATGCCACTAGTATTTGCTCTGACAAAACAGGCACATTGACCACCAATCGGATGACGGTTGTTCAAAGCTACATTAACGGTGAGATATTCGACAGAGTAAAAAGCGCAACTTATCCAAAATTTATTGAGACCGGCTGAGTTTGATATAATGTACGCCTAAATCAGAAACTGAAAAAAGTGACAAATTAAGCGATTCACGTCATACAAAAGGATGATTGTGTAGGGAAATGTTGAAAAATATTTTATCTGGTGGCATTGGCCCTATTCATAGTCGGGGTCAACTTTTTCTTATGTTCAAAAAATGTCAATATTTTTCTTAAAATTGTTTTATTTTGATATTTATGACCGTAGAGCAACTTTTTGAGCTCTACACAAAAATTCGTACAGTGTTTCCGCGTGATTTATGAATATTTGGCGTATAAAAATCTGTGGGTGAAAAAAGTTAGGGGTCAACAAGGGTCAACTTAGGGGTCAATATTTGCTAAAATTTTGTAGGAGACAAGATTTTAAATTTCTGTTAATGCCATCTTGTAGAGCTCAAAATTTGACTGGGTGTCACAAATATCAGATTTGGCACTTTCTCTTCAAAAAATTGATATTTTACCACTTTTGAAAAAAGTCGACCCCTTAAAAGTTGAGGAGTCAACTCGACTATGATTACAACCATTAGTAAATTCGCAATACTTAAGCTAAAAATACAAAATATTTTAACGCTACTTTACATAAATATATTTTAGAAGTGCACAACAAAGAAACCCCTAAATGGGAACGCTTGAATGAAACCACCAGAGATATCCTCATAAATTCAATCGCTATCAATTCTTCCTATTCTTCACAAGTACTTCCTCCCAAAAACGCTACCAATGGTATTGGTGAACAAATGATGCAGCTGGGAAATAAGGTATTAAAACCTAACAAAAATATAATTTTTTTCAACAATTTAAATCTAGACGGAGTGTGCTCTATTAGGATTTGTACTAGGTTTGGGACAAAGCTACCAGAAAATCCGCGACACTTTTCCGGAAGAAAAAATATTCAAAGTTTACACATTTAACTCTGTGCGCAAGTCAATGTCAACAGTAATCGAAAATAAAGAAGATGGCAGATTCCGAGTGTTCAGCAAGGGAGCATCAGAAATTGTGCTTAAAAAGTGCAAATGGTTCCTCGGCAAAAACGGTCAACTCACACGCTTCACTTCAAAAGACTTGGATCGATTGATAAGGGAGGTTATTGAGCCGATGGCTTCTGATGGTACGAGGAATTCACTTTTTAAATTGGGTTCAGTTTTACAGTCTTTGTTTTTTAAGGTTAAGAACCATCTGTTTGGCATATAAAGACTACGTACCAGGAAATCAGGCCGAAGAAAATGAGGTTTTTTTTAAACTTTTTGAGTAAAATTTGTAAAATATATATGTATCTTCTTGAGAACCTTGTTGGTAAGGCCATTCTTAGCAAAACGTTTTATTTAAAAAGACATGCCAGGGCGTTACACGAAAATAAAGATAAAGGGACCAAAGTGCTTTTCGAAATAGTTTTTATTAAGTAATTTTTATATCCATTGTATTCTATCTTTTTAAAGTTTTCTGCCTAATCTTAATATAAGGTTTGTAATGGTTAAAAAACACTTGAAATCGCGCATAAGAATCCATGAGAATGCCCCTTTGAGAATGCTCCTCCTGCCAGCTTGGCACTAAAAAAATTTTGGCTATTTTTTCAGTCACAGTTAATTTGACCACAGTTAATTTACAGTTGACTTGTGCTACAGTTAATTTATAGTTAACTTTAGTTAAAGCTAGCCATAGTTGACGTATGAATATCACGAAGCATGACAAAGCTTTTAATTCCAAACATTTTTTATTAATTTAAAAAGTTTAACTAACAAGGAGAGTGCCCGAGGCGTGCTTTTGAAAACGGGAGATGATTTTTTTTATTGTGTATTCTTATGGAACACCCCCAACTTACGTGTGAAAGTGGTTGCCCTGACTTTGCGTCAATTTAGAAATAAGCAAAAGTAATTCATGTTTGAGCGTGTTTTGCAGGTAGAGTGACGTAAAACGTTGTTAATGGACTTGATTTTGCTTGTTACTAAATAATTTTATATAAACATTTACACTTTTCACTATAATATGTTCGCTAGATTCTAGTGGTCATTTTAAGTACTAAATATATGCAACTTAAAATAAAGCTGTGTAAACGAAACTATAATAGAATAAAAATTTCAACAAAAAGCATGATGCGTGTATCATGGGAAGATGGCAACTTCAATGACTTTTTTCTCAAAATTTTCATGATCACGCGGAGTCGGTGAAATCATGTTTACACGTAAGTTGGGGAAGCTCTAGAAGAATACACAATAAATAAATGTCATCTCCTGTCCTCAAAAACAAGCCTTGTGTACTTCCAACTAAAAGTAACATTGCAGATCAATTTTGCTGGCGCACCCAGTGACATAGATTGGGATGATGAAGACTCTATTGTAAACGATCTTACAGCAATCGCCATTACCGGTATTCAAGACCCCGTGAGGCCAGGTGCCAAATAAATATTCAAAGCACCATCATTTAAGCCATACTGTAATATTTCAGAGGTACCCGATGCAATAGCCAAATGTCAGCGTGCAGGCATCACAGTTAGAATGGTCACTGGCGACAACATCAACACTGCCCGCTCTATTGCTACCTCATGCGGCATTCTCAAGCCAAATGAAGACTTCATTGCTCTTGAAGGAAAAGACTTCAACGCTAGAATTAGGGATGAGAACGGGGAAGTTAGCCAAGCAAAACTGGATCAAGTTTGTTATTTTTTATAATTCTTATGTCTCAAATGATTTTTGTAGATTTGGCCTAAACTGAGAGTGCTGGCTAGAGCTCAGCCCACAGACAAGTACATCCTTGTAAAAGGTATCATTGACAGCAAAATTTCCGAAGCTAGGTAAATAAATAAAAATCAAATTCTAAATAAATAAAAATCAATCCTAGGGAAGTAGTTGCTGTTACTGGTGACGGCACTAACGACGGACCTGCCTTGAAAAAGGCGGATGTCGGATTTGCTATGGTAGATTATTGGGTAATAACCAGGGCTTCCAACTCAAAATTTTAAAATAAGGACATTTTTATGAAATAAAGGACATTTGGAAGCCCTGCTAATAACACTTGCACTATACTTTATATGAACTCTTGTTTGAAGGGTATTGCGGGCACAGATGTCGCCAAAGAAGCCTCAGACATTATTCTAACAGATGATAATTTCACTTCTATAGTCAAAGTGAGTTTGCTAGTGGTGTTAGCATTTATTACGATTACTTTGTAGTATGGAAATATTTTCGTGTCTGCATTGAGCAAAAATTGTGCACAAATTTAAATTGAGCAAAAATGATACTAAAACTTCAAAAAAATTATTCATAATTTTTTAAAAAGTTTATATTTCTCTAAATAAATAAGAATGGGTGGTATTTAATTTGGCCCCTAATTTCTTAAAAATACCCGCTAATTTTTTATTTGCGTTTTTCTCTCTACATTTTTCTTTGAATTATTTAAAACTTTAAGCATTATAGTGTAGCCCAAGATCTCAGCTTTCTAACGAACTATCAAACTTCATCGCATGTTTTCAGAAATCTGGATATTTAGGGGTTGAGACGAAACAACACCTATTTTTTTGAAACCCCTAAGTCTTATCATTTCTGAAATCATTCAATACTGTTCGGTAGGTCGTTGGAAAGCTGAGATCTTGCGCTACACGATAATGTTAAAAATTTGAAAAAATTGACACAAAAATGTTCAAAAACAACACAAAAATGGCAGAATTAAAAAAAATCAATCTCCTTCAAGGAGGACTTTATAGGAACTTTATGAGATATCAGGTCATACGGAAAGTATTGACACAAAATTTCAAATCCTTGTATCTCGCTCATTTGTTAACATTTTGTGGCAATCTTTTTTTTGTTTTGTAGCCCTGAGTCTACTCTATGGGAAATAACTGAACTTTATTCAACAATAAACAAATCATTCAACAAAATAGGATCCTTCCGCATCAATAACTTTTTCCCATCTTTCTGGCAATTTTGCAATTCCTCTAGCAAAGAAATTCGCTGGCTTTGACTCAAAGAACGCTTGCAAATCCGCTTTCACTTGTTCAACGTTGTTTCTCTCTGTGATAGTTTTGCATTGACAAGAACAGGTGAAAATCCGAAGGAGCCAAATCTGGAGAATAAGGCGGGTGCGGCAGAATCTCCCATCCAAGATCAGCGATCTTGTCCTTGGTCAGTCGAATTTACAGTTGTTGAAAGACAGTTGTTGAATAAAGTTCAGTTATTTCCCATAGAGTAGACTCAGGGCTACAAAACAAAAAAAAGATTGCCACAAAATGTTAACAAATGAGCGAGATACAAGGATTTGAAATTTTGTGTCAATACTTTCCGTATGACCTGATACAATTTTAATCACAATTTTAGGCGGTTATGTGGGGACGTAACGTCTACGACTCGATCGCCAAGTTCTTGCAGTTCCAACTGACTGTGAATGTAGTAGCTGTTGTTGTTGCCTTTGTTGGTGCTTGTGCTATCCAAGATACTCCTTTGAAAGCTGTCCAAATGCTCTGGGTCAATCTCATCATGGATACCCTGGCTTCGCTAGCTCTAGCCACTGAAATGCCAACTGAAGATTTGTTGAAAAGGAAGCCATATGGCAGAACGTCTCCACTTATCTCAAGAACTATGAGCAAAAACATTCTGGGTCATGCAGTCTACCAGTTGACCATACTCTTCTGGCTCATTTTTGCTGGTATGTGACCTTGAAAATTTGAATAAACTTTGTTCTCGTAACATATTATTATTGCTCTGTTTTAGGAGAGAAATTTTTCGATGTGGACTCTGGTCGATGGGCGCAACTGCACGCTCCACCCTCTCAGCATTTCACTATTGTCTTTAACACGTTTGTTATGATGACATTGTTCAACGAAATCAACGCCAGAAAAATTCATGGAGAGAGGAATATTTTTCAGGTTAATTTTTAAATTATCGAGGAAATCCTCAGAAAATACGTTTTTTCAGACACAAATGATTGTGTAAACATGCGTTTCCACTCATTTGTTCTATAAGCAGACAAAATTAAAAATAGGGGTGATAAACCCCCAAAGATCCCAATGATTTGAAGCTTTGGGTTGTCTGGATGTTTGGGGGTTTTTTTCACCTCTGGCCACTATTATTGATTTTATCTGCTTTCAGAAAAAACTTTTTACTATTGATGTTTACACTCATTTGAGTGTCATCTACAAAGAGTGAAATTTAAAAAAAAGATTCACTTACAACTTTTTGTAAGATAGAGCTCGAAAACAAATTAAAGTTGGCAGGAACTGAGTCGGTTGACTTGACAACTTTGCATGCCATGTACGAAAATTTTTACTCATATCCACCATTTTTTCGCCCATTCCAGTGTTTTCGAAACTCAGGCTCAAGGTCAAGGTAAACCTTGAGTTTAGTAAACTCAAGTTCGTTTTTCTCAGTTTTTTGTAGGAAAAATGGGTCTGATTTTTTTCCCTATCCTTTAAAGTCAAGATTTTGCGCTGAATAAAACGTACTTCGATATCTTTTTTTAAAGATGATATATAGCCATTTTTAGGCCGAAAATCACCTTGAGTTTACCTTGACTTTGACCCTGCTGAACTCAAGGTAGACTCAAGGTGATTTTCGGCTTAAAAATGGCTATATCTCATCTTTAAAAAAAAAATATCGAAATTCTGAAAAGCACGTTTTATTCAGGACAAAATCTTGATTTTAGGGGATAGGGAAAAAAATTCTGACACATTTTTCCTACAAAAAATCGAGAAAAACGACCTTGAGTTTGAGTTTCGGAAACAGGCCCATTCGCATTATTTATAAGGTCCTCTACAACTTGTAAAAAACGTCAAAATCAAAAACCTGCCTGTCTGAAAAAAACAGCTCGAGATTGTCCCTTGTGATATACAGGGTGTTTCAAGAAATTCTAACACTTTTAAACGGCCATAACTTTTTGTATTGACACAATTTCGAAATTCTGTAAACGCAGATCGGTTCCGTTTGCTCTAACAATTTTTTTGGCATATGATGCGTAAAAAATTTTTTTTGATCAAAATTTTCAAAAATTGCCTTGGTCCCCCCTGTGGTCTAGAAAATGACCAAAACTGGGTAATTAAGAAAATCGATTTTTTTCGCCATATTGACTCCAAATCTATCATTACTTTATTCCGAACCAAGTAACAACGGGTACGGAATTGGCGCCGAACAACACTTGGACTCCCTTGATTGGCAAACAAAACAACACAAAAAGCTTTTTCTTGAGGACTGAAGTGCATCTGAATTGTTTCTTAATTACCCAGTTTTGGTCATTTTGTAGACCACAGGGGGGACCAAGGCAATTTTTGAAAATTTTGGTCAAAAAAATTTTTTTACGCATCATATGCCAAAAAAATTGTTAGAGCAAACGGAACCGATCTGCGTTTACAGAATTTCGAAATTGTGTCAATACAAAAAAGTTATGGCCGTTTAAAAGTGTTAGAATTTCTTGAAACACCCTGTATAATCATGAGCAGAGTTAACTATGAAAACACAGTTTGATTTAATAATTGTGAAAAAACTGTCTACAGTTAAACAAATAAAAGTTTGAAAATTGAATAACCCACAGTTGAAACATTTTCAAAATAAACTTTTAAAAACCATGTTTTTCCTATGAAAACTTGTCCAAATTTGCCTTTGGGAGGACTAAATAAAAAGTCGGTCTAAAGCTTTAAATTTTAATGCGGTGCTTTTTTGCAGGGTCTGTTCACTAATCCCATCTACTACTGCATTTGGATAGCCACTATGGCTTCTCAGGTGGTGATTGTACAAATTGGGGGCAGGTCTGAAGTTTAATGCTATAGTATTTGACACAATCTTTACTTTTACCATGACCATAGGTGGTTTTCCACAGCGGCCTTAAACCTCGAACAATGGCTGTGGTGCATTGCTTTTGGTTTGTTTTTTGTATAAAGCTTAATTTTCAAATAAATTCGACCTTTTTATTCTAGGAGTTGGAACACTACTCTGGGGACAGGTAATTTTTTATTAAAATTATTTATAGGTTGTTTTGTTGACCGTTCAGAAACTTTGGTTTCTACCACGAAAAACAGTTAACCATAACTTTTATCAAAAAATTTTTAGGTAGTCACCTCCATTCCCACCAAGGGACTGCCCAAAAACCTGACAATAGGCGGCGGAGAAGTTGAGTCTACAGACAACATATTCAACGGAGAATATGATGATGACGAAACTCACGAGAAGAGAAGCGGACAGGTGACTAACTTGAGCTTGATGCAAATAGCAGTAGGCTTGTTACACAGTCAACTCGAATTTTCGAAAAAGTTTGACCTATTTTGTTGTTTTTATGTGAATTTTTTCACAGTATTTTGAGCATTCGACCCCGCAACGGGAAGCCTAGGATAGTGGCTACACAGTGGTATAAAAATTTCTTAAATCAGTTCACAAAAATAGATGTATTTAATTAAAAGCAATTTCGAGTCAGACAACTCGATTTCGACGGAATTGCTTTTATTTAAATACATCTATTTTTGTGAACTGATTTAAAAAATTTTGATACCACTGTGTAGCCACTATCCTAGGCTTTCCGTTGCGGGGTCAAATACTCAAAATGTTGTGAAAAAATTCACATAAATACAACCAAATAGGTCAAACTTTTTCGAAAATTCGAGTTAACTGTGTAACAAGCCTAAATAAGAGCCCAAATTTATTGTGCTCTTTTCCAGATTCTATGGATCAGAGGTAATAGTTTTATTTTTCATGAGATGATATTTATAAGCTCGTAAATTATTAAAGGTTTGACAAGATTGCAAACTCAGGTAGGCTCTTTTACTAAAAAGACCTGTGTCTATGTTTCTATGTGTAGCCGCATTTGTTTGGAGAGCAGCGAAAACAATATTTTTTGTAGTGGCGAATCTTTTTGCGCAAAAATGGTTCAATAAAAAATTCAGACTTGGTCTCGCTGAAAAAATAAGCAGATTTTTTCGTTGAAATACCATTTTCAACGCAGCAAAGACCGTTTGTTAAAGGAGTAGCGTTTTGTTTAGAATTTCATAAAATTATTTTTTGTGTAAAATTTTTGCCTTTTAAGTCTTAGTCCACCCGGCACTTCTGCTGCCAAGTAAATTTAGATTCTGATACCGAATACATGTTCAGCATGATGGATTTGTTAAAAAAACTACTCTTTAATTTCAAAACTCACTTTTGAATTTCACCCGAGAAAAATAATATGACTACCGTATTTCCTCAATCACTGATTCAAGTTTTGACACTTTTGATCACTTCTCTGGCAAGTTACCGCCCATTTTGTAGCCAGAAAGATGAGCTATTAAATGGGCGGTAACTTGCCCGAGAGAAGTGATCTAAAAGTGGGTCAAAAACACAATGCCAAAAACACGATTTTGAATCAGGGGGGTGCGTTAATTGGAGGAAATACGGTAAGCTACATCGCACTTAAAAAGCAAATAACTTTTTTAGTAAATCTAGTAAATCTACAGCATGACCCATGACAAAATTTCGGTGCGTTAACGTTTCCGGTTTTTTTTTCAAATTTAAAAAAAAACCGGAACGGCAAAAAGTGATATTTTTGAAAAAAATTGCCTTGGTCCCCCCTGTTGTTGAAAACGCCAATAAGCAAGATTTCAAAACAACAGGGGGACCAAGGCAATTTTTTTTCCAAAATATCACTTTTTGCCATTCCGGTTTTTTTTTTCATTTGAAAAAAAACGGAAACGTCGCTTTACCATAATTTTGAACAGAACGCTACCCTTGTAACAAACACCTCTTTTCGTGTTTAATAATAAAAGTGCCAAAACAATTTGTGTTGTTGCAATAGCAAAAAGATTTGCCTGTTATATGTGTTTTGCCTTGTTACCCCACTGTTCGTCGAGCCAAAACTAGAGCTTATTCTAGGGCTCTGTTGGTTTATTTTTGTTCCCAAAAGTGGCGTCGAGAAATAGGAATAGCACACAGCAAGTCACTCAAAAAGAGTTCTCATTTTTTGCTTTACTCTCCAACAGTTTTTTTGCTCCTTGCCATCATTTCCAGGCTATACACACACAGACAAAAATGTTTTTGGAAAAATTTGTTCAATTTTCACTTGAGAACTCCTCTCCTCTGTTTGATTTTAAGTTGTTTAGTTATTTTTGCTACTTACTACTCACTATTCTCCTTCATATAAGTTGGCGTGCCGAGAATAAGTTTGATCAATTTAGTTGGGTTGATCTCTCTAATATCAATATGTTTGTTTGTATACAAGAACATCTTCTAAGCACATGGTTAGTTACCCAACTTGCCAGTTGAACATCTTAAAAAACTTATGGGATATATAGCCATGCCTATACTCATTTTAGGACTGTACAGTGGCTGTTAATAACAGCTCCAGTCCACTCTCGATGGTCATTTAGACCGTTCGGAAATCTGTAAGAAAATTTAAAGAGAAGTAGCAAGAAATTTGAAGTCAAACACGGCAAAAGTGCCGCTCGGCCTTTCTTTTAAGAACAGCGATTGGCCGGTCCCTGGAGTGTCCTGAAGTCGAAAGTGGGGACTTGTGCACCTGGGGGGCCCCTCTATGTATTAACTGCAAATACAGCTGTAACGTCTCCTAAATAATTTTCATACGCTTATAACGATAACAAAAAATTCTTTTCCAACGTCCGCCCTACGAAAAAGTAGAGTTTTCAAAAAAAAATTCGTTATAAAAATTTGATTTTTAGTAAACGTTAAAACACTATTTCCAGTGAATATAAAAAGGGGCTTCCAGGTGCACAAGTGTCCTGCAAAAATTTTAGCAATGGCTTCAAACTTACTTAGAACAAGTTTCAAACAAACAACTGCAGTCAATTCTCGATTTAGTGCACACTCTGAGGAATTATATATAGGACCAAAAGTTGTGTCCACACTACATCGAGACAGGACTGTTAAAAGACCATGGCTTTTGCGCGCAGCTGCGTTCGGATTGGCGGGAGACACTTCTCTTTGGTCTTTCACTCTACTCTTTTGTGACATTTCGAGTGACTGGAAAGAGTACAGTGTCACACAAAAGGGAACTGTCCACCGCCCATTCAAATTTTTTACACGCCGCTGCGTTCAAAAACCATGTTTCTGTAAGTTATTTATTGGGTTGTTCGGAAAGTCATGAGAAAAACCACGTGATTTTTTTTTCGTTCAAAAGACTCAGAATTTATTATTTTTAGACAAACAAATTTTTTTTGGTAGTGAAATATTGAAAAAATTCTCACCTTGGTCCCCCAAGCTGATTTTTTTATTTATTTTTAATCAGCTTGGGGAACCAAGGTGAATTTTTTTTCAATATTTCACTACCAAAAATTTTTTTTTAATTTTTCAGTGGAGGGATAGTATCCATACGACAATACTCTTTCGTCTAGCAGCATACTCTTTTGAGAAATTTCAAAAAATTTCAACGACTCAAAGGAGTAAAGTGCTAGGCGAAAAAGAATTTTTCCCAACCAATAAAAATGTTGGAAACATTGCGCTCAAAATTAGTGACTCTTTGAAAGTAATTATATGAACTTCTGTAGCTAGTATGTTTTAATTGTAAACAAGCACTAATTGGTTGCTTCATTGTAAAATTATGTCATAATTTTGTGATGATTTTATGGTCTAAACAGCCATGTTTGGTTAATCGTAAATTCAATTGATGTGATGTCAGAAAATTATTGTGAAGACTGTTTTTAAAAAAAATCAATACGTTTTTTAAATATTTAAAATTATTTTTGCTAGTCCGCCAGTAGTCTTGAGTCAGTTTTCAGTGGTTTTAGTGGCTCCTAACCGTGTATTAAAAGTTTATTTGCAACAAATAAACTGATTAGTCGAACATTTTGCGTGACGGGTAAGTACATTTTTTAGAAAAAAGTTATTTGTTTGTTTAAAAAGGCTTTTGTCTAACATTTTGTTCGTGTGCCCCACTAATGCTTAATGTATGTCTTAACAATGCTTTCACTTTCAATAAATGTGCTTCCATATAACCAACATCTACTCATACGTATTCGCACCATTGTGAGTTAACTACAGAAAGTTGGGTGTGTACACTCCATGCACAATTGCTGCTGTTTTTGTCTGATGGAGCTATATGTGTCTTTCGCACTAAATGCACACTGCTTTTTGAAAAACACCTGCGTAAAATACAGGGTGTGCCAAAAATAACTTGACCACTTTCAAACTTTCATATTCGTATTTCGTGCTTAGGCTTGGTAATATCTTGCTAAGCACACACTCCTGATAATTGGCTTCGCGGTAATTTTTGCTTACAGTTGCAAGACTTTTCGGATGTCGCAGCTGTTTCACAGAAATTTTAAGTGAAATTGGAGATTTCCGAGAAATAAGTCCTGAAAATTCGGGAATCGACCCAGCATACCTATATTCTCTGCTAACTGTCCCCTGTCCAATCCCCTGTCCAGTCTCATCTTTGAGCACCCAACTCAGAGGCAATATTTATTGCATTTTCTTAAAGGAAACCGTTTGCAGCTACTTTTGGACATTGATTTCTACTATGTCAAAAGGACTATTTCAGTTGCCATGTTTTAATTTTCTATTTTCAAAGGGCATTGTGACAGGTGTAACTGTTGATATTTTTGCTATTCGAATGTCCTTACGACCTTTCGGAGGTAGAAAATAAAGACGGCGACTTAAATAGTCATCTTAACATAGTAGAAATCAATGTCAAAAAACAGCCGTAAAAGTTCCCCCTTTGACTGCCGCGAAAAAAATCTCGAGATCAACCTCCGATTTTCGAGGAGTTGAAAAATCAAACCCCGAGAGTTATTAGAGAAAATACCGTAGGCCTACGGAAACCTTTTTTAGGTCATCAGGTTTTTGACACACCCTGTAGTAGTGAACAAATTGATATGTTTAGTTGACTAAGTAGTTGACTGTGGAACAATTAACTAGATTACCTTTTCCGTTTGACACTTTTACACTTCAAGTGGTGACTGTCATCTGACTTTTGTTTTTATTAATTTTTTAAGTTTTATAAAAAATACCGGTTAGATTTAAAAAAAAATCTAGATTTTTTTAAATCTATCTTCTTTTTTTAAGAAGACAAAAGTTTAAAAAAGAAGTTTTAGACCATTTGAATTTTGAAAAAATGCGTGCTTCTAATAAAGTCGGATAGGCTATTAGAGACTGAGCTGACAACTATAAACAATCATAAGACTTTTCATGCGATGCGTTTTTCGAACTGTCATTGTTAGTGCTTTTTATGTATTTTTAAATTTTCGCAATGTCTTATATTCTTAGTGGTCTATTTTCATTCTGCGAATAATCCAATTACCGTAATTATTCTAATAGAAACCCCGTCTCTAATAGTAACCACCCCGCCCCCTATTTTTTGACTAAGATTTCAGAGTTAGGGTTATTTTTGATTGACAATTTCAAGATTTTTAGAGGATTGAAAAATAGTAACCCCGGGGTTTCTATTAGAATAATTACGGTACCTTCGCTTTCTTTAAATGCTTTAATATGCTTCTTGAGACATTTTCTTAATCTTCGTTAATTTTTTTACATTAATTCTTACTTTCTGCGTCTATTGTCTAAAAACATAGGTCTGGAAATGGTGCATCTAAAACACTATAGCAAAAACAACCCATTAACCTATTTCTCACCCCACTGCTTTTAAAGCAATCTAATCATATGTTGGTCGAATGTGATAAGGAAGTATAACAGTAGACTGTGGCTAGCAAAAATAATAAATTACCAAAAAAATCAGAAGAGTCAGAGCAAAACTTTTTGTTTTAAAAATAGTTATCGTAGAAGATTCGATTCACTTCATGACAAATTGTATAAGCTTATTTATAATTTTATCTAAAAACTTATTTATGAAAAGATATTGATACTTTCTTTTAAGTTATTAAAGGATTTTTCAGGTATATAAGTGATTAAATTAGTTTAATTAAGCTAACTATGGCCTAGGTTAATTGTATATTAACTATAGCCTTATTTACCGTATTTACTGTATTAACTCCCCTACCCAAAACACAGAATTTCCTTTATTCGTTTTTTTGTTTTTGACCCACTTTTTTATATAGACTCTTGAGCATGTAGCATACCAAATGTAGCCCAAATTCCCAGCTACATTTTGGTATGTTATATTCTGAGAGTCTATTAAAAAAGTCGGTTAAAAACAAGAAAAACAAATAAAGGAAATTCCGGATTCCGGGGAGTTAATACAGTTTATACGGTAGTTGTAGATTAACTGTAGCATAAGTTAATTGTAGATTAACTGTAGTATAAGCTAAATGTCAAATAACTGTAGCTACAGTCAGCAACCCTACTGCTTTCCATAGTTTTTCATGAGTTCACTGTAAATTAACTGTATGATAAGTAAAATTTAGATTAACTGTAGCACAAGTTAGCTGTAAATGAAGTGTAATGACTACCGTACTTTTCCTATTAATCGACCCCACTCTAATAAGCGGTTTCCCTCGACTCTTAGTATCCTAATCTCAGCTCGGAATCAATATTCTGCAAATGTTTTTTTAGTTTTCTTAAGTCCCAAAAGCTCTAACAATTCCGCTTTTTTTCATTCTGGTTGAGCACCCAAAAAGTATCTCGAAATGAACCGGATTTTTTTTGAATCTTGTGGGTTTAAAAAATAAACGGGCGTACTTAATCAATGGTGCGGATACGGCGGCAGAAAAGGAACAAACACCGGAGGAATTTTTTAGAGCCTTTTATGTATGTTTGCTTAGCAATTTGTAATTTCTGACATTAGATTCGTGTCCAGCATGATCGCTTTGCTTATAAAAATGCTCTTTAGTCCCAGAGCCCACTCATATTTTAAATTCCACTCGAGACAACAAACATTCAACTCGTCCTCAATTTTTTTCGAAAATAGATTTGAATTTTTGTTGTCTCGAGTGGAATTCAAAATATGAGTGGGTTTTGGAACTAAAGAGCATTTTTATAAGCAAAGCGACCATGCTGGACACGAATCTAATGTCAGAAATTCTAAAAGGCCGATTTTTCCTGCCGCCGAATTTTCATTCGCCGAAAGTTCTGCCGCCGTTTTTTCCGCCGCCGAATCGTATCCCCTCTAAGATGTGTGGATTTACTGTTTAACCGACTGAAAACTAGGAAATTTATTGGCTAGGTGTCTTGATTTTCAGGGGCGTCGGTTTAATAGAGAGTGCCTGTTTTTTTCAACCCCTTTGGGGTGTCGGTTTATTGGAGAGTGATGGTCTATAAGAGAAAATACGGTAGTCACAGCTATGTTTTTACTACTTTTAACTTACTAAACTCAAATCTTGTTATGATGCAAGTCTAAAAATTTGAGAAAGCCAAATTCTGAAGATGTATTAGAAGTTAAAAGGTTAACAAAAAGTTTTGCTCTAAGTTTGCGTAAAAATTAAAATAGTATTGTGTTGTAAATCCACAAACCCTTTTAAACATTATCTTTCATTGTACAGCTCCGAGTGGTCAAAGCTTTTCGAACTTCCATAGACGAAGATGAACGTCGTTCTATTGCATCTACTCAATCATGTCAATCCATGAGAGGTGCTTCCTACAGATCTAATACCAATAATGATCATGCCAATCACAGCGGCAGTGCCCGCAACAGTTTTTTGATGCAAAGCGGCAGTACCCCGCAGCCTTACCCTTACTACCACAGACAACACCAACTAACTAAACCGACCATCCAAGCACCATTAACCCCATCATCGACTCCATCTTCTGCAAGTTGCTCTCCGCAAGCAATAGTGTCGGGCAACTTTGTTGAAAACGCAGGAAATGGTGGCTGTGTAGCCTTTTTCTCGACAAACAAAGCCGGAAGCACAGCTAATGATAGAATGGAAAAGATTCCACTGGTGCAGAAATGGAGCCCCACAGGGGTGGAGACAGCAAAAGCTAAAGCATCGCCCAAGGCCGGCACTAAGTTAGTTCAAAAACATCGTCAAGGCATAGGAAAATCCATAAGTCTCGACCAGCCAGTGTGCATAGCGCACGTTTAGAAGTAGATTATTGCTCCGTAAAGCTGTTTACGTGTTATTCTGAAAAAAACGCTCCTGGTAAAATCGGAACCTTTTTCTGTATTTCAAAAAGCTCTTTTTTAAATTTTGTATAATACGCCTCTAAACAAACTTTTTTCATATTTCTAGGGGGTAATGCTCCCCGTCAAGCGAAAATCCTAAAATCCACTTTTTTACTGGATCAACAAACTAAAATTTTTTCCCCCTTTACTATAGCTCTGGCTTCTGTCTGTCACAAAAAATGTTTCAGTATGTTCCGCTTATCGCATCGGAAATCTGTTAACACCATTCGACGCGGAATGGTCGATTTACTTTAGCAAAAAACTATCAAAAAATCAGGTTGTTCGACTCAAAAAAAGTTACAGCCACTTGAAAGTTGTCAAAAAGCACAGGGGACGAAGGCATGGTCAAGGGTTCAACGCGTGTGCCCTACGCACTGTCACATTTGTGGCAACAACATATTCTAGTTTGCTATGCTCTACGGGGAATTATATAATTAACGACTCAAGGCGTATATTATATATATATTTTTATTCTCAAATAGCTGAAAACAACAGCATGTCTATTTTCGAAGGGCGATTTTTTTCAGAAGCTGTAAATGATTAATAGCTTTTGAATCTGTTTAAAATAGGTCTATGGCGGAAAATTGTAATAATTTCTCATTGACATTGAAACTGCCAAAGAATTGTCTCATTTGTTTGGATGTGGACTATAGCGCACAAATTGTCGTAGTGCAAAAAACATGGAATTGTTGTTTTGTTTGTGGTTCCAAAGACTTTTTCTTCTCCTCCCTGTTTCACTTTTGTGCATTACTTGTGCTAGTAGTTTCTGAAGTACTAGCAGAGAAACTAAAATAGTGGCACTTGTCTCCATACTAGCCAACTTGGGAGTTGTCTTCCACTATATAGGCTCTATGATCTGCAGGTCTTTTCGGCACTTTTGTACTATTAGATTTCCACAAAAGGCTCAGTCTAAACATTTTTATGTAAAATTCTGCTAAAAAGCACAAGGAATTTATTACAATTCAGATCGAAAATATTGACCCTTGGTGCAATTTAAAGTGCAAAAGTACCTACCTTTACATTTGTTTACTGTTCAACCGGGTCAGCAGCCTCATTGTATAACTACTGCGCTGTAATTTTATTTTAGTCTAGTTTGTTAATGTAGCATAGCTTTAGGCTAAAAAGCGAGCATTTATTAATATGTATCCAGTTTTTTGTGCATTTCGGTACTTCTGCTGTTCCCCCTTCCAATTTTTCAAAAATGACCTGAAATCACTTCCTAAGCTTTTTTTTGCTCAACAAGATAAAAGAAATATCTCTAAATACTTTCTCAATTCAAAATTTTGTATTTTGTAAAAAACACAAAAAATCAGCTAAGGATAAGATTTTGGGCCAATTTTGAAAAATTGGAAGGGGGAAGAGCAGAAGTGCCTGCATTTCTAGTAGCATTGTTATTTCTAAGTGCATTTACACTCTATACCGTATTTTCCCTATTAATCAGCCAGGTTGCCCAATGAGTACACCTGGGAGCCGTGTTCTATGCCGAGATATAGGTTTGAAATTTGTTGATAGGGGCCCGATAAATAGAGAAAATACGATTTATTTAAAATTCTGTTAAAAGGCACAGTGAAAAGAATGTTGGCTCTATATGCTCTCTACAAAAAAGATGCCTTGGTCCCCCCTGCTGATTTTTTTCGAAATTTGTTCTCTCTCAAAAGCCTCAAAAAGTGTTTATTTGCACTTTTAAGCATTTTCGTGAATTTTTTTTACCATTTTCTAGAGATGCGAATGCATATAGAGCCAGAATTTTTTTTACGAAAAACGATTCTGAACTCTAGTGAAAGCTGCAGCTATGTAGTTATACAAATTACAGATCTTCTTTTGAAGTAGGTAGACATTTTCTAATTTTTTAATCGCTTTAACAAACACACTACTGATTGTTTCTTTTTGGAAAATATTTTTTGTGATTATTGTTGTAACAAAAAGTAGAGAGATTTTATTATTATATCTTTGTTATTTTTGGTGCAAATGTTTTGTAGAATTTGTATTTTTACGTCATTAAATAGTTAAAAGAGTGATTTTTACAAAAAAAGGATTAAATTAGATTAAAAAAGGTTTCAACTGGCAAGTAGGGAACAACTGAATCACGCAGTAGACCTAACACTTGTTGTGTCTCAATGTGTCGAGTGTTGGTCTTGGGTCGTTGTAGTGGTCAGTTGCTTATTACTCACTCACTTCTACATTATTAACATTTTATACCTGCATTTTAAATGCACTTTTACACTTCACACTCGCACGCAACTCCTATGGAAATCTCTATAATAATAGTAAATTATTATCTCGTTAATTATATATATAATTATGTGTATAAATCATCGAATTTTCAAAACATTCAAGTGTTTTCTCAAAGTCGGTTTTTAGTACATTGAATTATACACTAGTTTCAAAGGGGCAAAACTTTTTTTGTCATAGATTCACCCTCTGCTAGTCAAAACCACAGGGGGACCAAGCACTTTCAAAATTGGCTATTTTTTTCTCTCATAATGGCCTAATATTTTTTCTATGACGTTGTTACCATGTTTTGAGCATTTCTGCCATTTTTGCCTTGGCGGACCAAGGCGCACCAGAAATGTGACCTTGGTTCCCCAAGGAAAAATTTTTTGCGAAAAAAATTATTTTTTGACAGAAATGCTCAAAACATGATAGAAACGTCATAGAAAAAATATTAGGCCGTTGTGAGAGAAAAAAAAATTAGCCAATTTTGAAAGTGCTTGGTCCCTCTGTGGTTTTGACTAAATCTGTGACAGCAAAAAGTTTTGCCCGTTTTGAAGTTCCCGGAGAAATAACATTAGAAAAGAATTATTAGTGAGGTTCATTTGCACTTGAATGGCTGCTTGTCGTCAGAATTTAGTCCGAACACGATGAAAGAAAAAATAATTAAAAAGGTACTATTTGAGGATCGCTCGTTTGAACCAGCCAAGACCTAATTTTAATGCATACAACTTGAAGGAACAGCCAAACATTCCGACACTCAGTTTGTGTTCAGCATAGCAAATTTTCTAAACATTTAAACTTAAGAAAATTTGGTATTTGAATAATTGTTCTTTTGATGGTCATTCAAAACAAACAAAGTCAATGTCAGAATTTTGGGGTTTTCAATTAAATCTGCATGAGCAGAAACCAGGTGTTGGCTGGTTCAGAGGGGAAGCTGGCCTTCAAATACAGTCAACTCTCTATTTAACGAAACTCTTGGTATAACGAACCTTCTTTTGGAATTCCTACTGATGAAGTCACTCTCAATTTAACAAACATCTCCCTTTTATGACTCTTTGGCTGCTTAGGCTATTCATTTTGCGTATACAGTAAACTCTCGAGGCTAGAGAGCCTAAAATACAGGGTGTTTCAAATTTTTCTGACACTTTTAGGCGGTCATAACTTTTTTTAAAGGCCGTTTTTTTTGAATTTCCGTGAACGCAGATCGACTCAGTTTTTGATGAAAATTTTTTTGGTATATAATGTGAAAAACACGATTTTTGCTTGATCCCTCCTGTTGCTTTGGACTTGCCCATGCAAAGACCACCTACAGACCAGCAGCCAAACAACAGGGGAGACCAAGCGAAAATCGTGGTTTTGACCTTATGTACCACAAAAATTGTCATCAAAAACTGAGTCGATCTGCGTTCACAGAAATTCAAGAAACAGCCTTTAAAAAAAGTTATGACCGCCTAAAACTGTCAGAAAAAGTTGAAACACCCTGTACACTGTACCCTTACCTGAAATACTCTTACAAACAAAAAAGTCAAATTTGACTAGAATATTTTTTCGCCGAAAAGTGTCGACCACCGCCTAAAATCATATTTTAAGCATAAATTGACCGCTTAAAATGAACGATTTGAGGCGTTTTTGAGCTAGATAGTACAGTACCCTCTTGACAATCTTAATTTAATGAACAATCAAGGTCGATTTATCAGCGAGCTCTCGATTTAAGTGTCAGCTCCCAGGGGTTCGTTAAATCGAGAGTTGGCTGTAATACCTTTTTCAATTATTTTTTCACCATCCCTTTAAATTCTGAGTAAATCGCAACAAATAGCCGTTCTAGTGTTCAGTTAAAGTCAGTGTTATCGGAACTGAGAGTGAGGATGCCATAATTGGGAAGTTTTTCACAGTGAGAATTCGACAGAGTTTTAGTTAAAGTAAATTTCTCATTTTTACATTTTTGTAAATTGCGTGCTTGTTGTTTGTATTACAGATTAACCTCTTATATAAAACTATTCCGAAAGAAACTTTTTAAACACAACTTTAGAAGGTGAGGTCAAGAAAATGGACCTAATATGTCTGATTGGAACTGAAATTTTAGTCTTCTATCGGTTTCTTTACAGGTTATTGGTGGAGAAAGACACCTAACCTCGCATTTGATCCCAGTTCCACACTCATCAAAACCAATAGATCAAGCGGTAAATATATCTATACAAACCTTAACAATGTTTGATGGAAATAATCCTTACTTGGGTCGTGGTTTCCTACTTTCTGTGCTTTCCAGCTCTCTTTAAAAAACTCTATATCTATATTGTTACCCAAATCCATAATTACCGTATTTCCTCTAATAGACACCATTCTCCAGCAGAACACCACCCTTTAGGGTCAAAACTAGCTGGGTAAATTATGTTTTATTGCATTTTTATAGAGCAGCAAAATAGAGCACCATGGTGCTCTATTAGAATAAATACGGTATATACATATCAAGTCGCAACAAAATTTTGCAGCGTCTGAAAATAACTTGCTTTTAAACGCTGCATTTTTTTGTTAAAAGCTGATATATAGCACATATACACTCATATTCACTCCACTTTCGACTAACATTAACATTTTAAAAGCTATGTTTGTGAGGTTGGCTATGCATATAAACAAGGCTCCGATCGTAAAAATTTTAGAAAAAAGCGTTATAAGGAAAAGGGTTATTTTATTCAGTGTATATTTCCATTTTTTCCAAGCGAAATAAATATTTTGACCGAAATTTTCGAAAATAAAAAGATATAGAGCCCAACAAAAGTGCAAGTTTTTAAAAAGCACAGATCGTAGCCTTGCTATTAACTAATGCTTTATTAACTTATTGATATATGTATCAGTTAATCGTTGTGATTGCAACTTTTTGATTCATAAAGCTCAAAAATACGCTAATTCAACTACTTCGCAAACCTTGCTAATTTGGGACCTAGAGGACGATTAAAGTCAGGTTTGACTGAATAATCTTACTGAACTTTTTCTCCGACTTTCATATTTGAAATTAGAGTGCCATCACCTACCATGATTATCCAAATTATCTTTTTTTAAATGTAGTTCCGAGTTGAGGCTTAAGTGTTTAAAAGTGTTTTAAACGAAAATTTTTCAGAAATACAACTTTGCTTTTATATAATCTGCACTTACTGGGCTAAGCACTTTTTTTTAATGTTTTCAATGCTTAATTTTGAGTTTGTGGTGTGCGTTTGAATCAATGTTGTGTAGAACGATAATAAAATTCAATAAAATTAAAATCATTTATTTTCCGGTCTTAAACAGACTACTTCCTTTATTTTTTAATTTTGAAGTGCTCCTTTTTCTGTGGATACCTTATTTAAAATTTTTCCATCACACTAATAATTTTTACACTAATTATTCAAATAAAGTCTAAAATTTAAATTCTAGAAAGCTATAACTATTTAGAAGTTTTAATCAATATTTATATTTTTAAGCTATTTTCATACTAATAATATTTGTATCTAAACAAGAAATATAAACTTTAAAGTTTACCCAACTAAATGATTTTCTTTTTTCTCTGCCTCATATTTCATTCTCTCGCTTTCTCGCTCGCATTAGCAGATTTTTAACTTTTCAATAAAATATAAGAAACGAAATCAGTGATGATTCCCTAAAGGTGAAATTTTGCTTAATTAGATTACGATTATTTTATATAAACAGTTACCGTACAGCTTCTAATTAAATCCCTTAGGAATATAGTTATCACCTTATAAAAATATTAAAATTGTCAATTTAAAATGATCTTTACTCTATTAAGTCATAGTCAAAATAAAAGTTCTAGGCTTTTATAGGAGGGTGGTTTTTTATTAAAGGTTTTACGGTAACTGTGAAAAACTATGTTATGAATGATTAAAAACACAGGTCAACTATAATCTAAGTTAATTGTACAGGGTTATTCAAGAAATTGTAACACTTTCAAACTGCCATAACTTTTTATCCCGGCACGATTTCAAAATTTTGTAAACGCAGATCGACTCAGAATTTCATGGCAATTTTTTGGCATATAACACCCGAAAAATTTTTTGCAAAAATTCGAAATTTGCCTTGGTCCCCCTGTTGTCCATCCAAAGGCCACCTACAGACCAGGAGCCAAACAACAGGGGACCAAGCAAAATCGTGGTTTTGACCTTATATACCAAAAAATTGCCATGAAATTCTGAGT
This sequence comes from Ditylenchus weischeri, assembly GCA_029231635.1. NCBI lineage: Eukaryota > Metazoa > Nematoda > Chromadorea > Rhabditida > Anguinidae > Ditylenchus > Ditylenchus weischeri. The sequence goes on from JAMRYI010000314.1 coordinate 142,144, forward strand.
CGATCTGCGTTTACAAAATTTTGAAATCGTGCCGGGATAAAAAGTTATGGCAGTTTGAAAGTGTTACAATTTCTTGAATAACCCTGTAGATTAACTGTAGCATAAGTTAACAATAGATTAACTGTAGCATAAGTTAATTGTGGATTAACTGTAGCATAAGTTAATTGTGGATTAACTGTAGCGTAAGTTAATTGTGGATTAAGTGTAGCATAAGTTAATTGTAGATTAACTGTTGCATAAGTTAATTGTGGATTAAGTGTAGCATAAGTTAATTGTAGATTAACTGTAGCATAAGTTAACTATAACTTAACTGTAGCATAAGTTAACTATAGATTAACTGTTGCATAAGTTAACTATAGATTAACTGTAGCATAAGTTAACTATAGATTAACTGTAGCATAAGTTAATTGTGTATTAACTTTAGCATAAGTTAATTGTGGATTAACTGTAGCATAAGTTGATTGTGTATTACGCGTAATCATGTTTTACTATTTTCATACTCTCTAGCGAAAGTTAGCTGTGAATTTACTTTATCATAAGTTAACTATAGATTAACTGTAGCAAAAGTTGTTTATTAATTACCGTATTATTCTAAAAAACATATTTCTTATATGTAATACCTAAGGATGTCAAAAAATGACCTAAATAACAAAAATGTATCTAATATGTAGTTTTAACTTCATTTTTAACACTGCATAGCCCGATCGTTACAGGTATACTTATAGGGCTAAAATTTCACGCTGAACAAAATGGCGCAAACATAAATTTCAAAAAAACTGTTTTCGGGGTTTTGACACCAATTAAAAAAAGTGCAGTTTTCGAAAATGAGTTACTGCATATAAATGACTCCGACTCAGCTTGATAGGTGTATTTGGAAAAGCTTTATAACTCATTGAAACCGCGAAGAGATGGGCTTTCCAATGTGCTATTACACTATTGCACTTTGCTTAAAAATTAAAATAAATTTAAAAAAAAAGCAGAAAAACAGTTTTTTTGAAATTTATGTTTGCGCCATTTTGTTCAGCGTAAAATTTTAGCCCCATGTGTATACAGGTATAGCTGTAGCGATCGCGCTTTGCAGTGTTATAACTGAGACATAAGTTGACTGTAGCAAGAGTTAGTTGTAGAGTAACTGTTTAATTTAATGGTGGGCTTAAAGCTACTTAAGTTTGAAACCGTGGCCACGGTGGCGCAGTGGATGTGCCTTTGTGTTTCATGGCCCAAAATGATGCACAGGTTCGATTCCACCTGGTATTTGGCTTACTTTCGGGGTAATTCGAGAATAATTCGGAATTCGGGAAGAGTAATTTGGAATCAGCGACCCTAATCACCCATAGATATTGTCAAAAAAGTCAAAATAAGTAGAGTGCAACCAGGTGGAATCGAAGCTGTGCACCATTTTGGGCCAAAAAACACAAACGCACACCCACCGAGGCCACTTTTTCAAACCTAAGTAGCTTTTACCACCACTGGCCCTTTACATATTTTTCAAACAAAACATCACAGATTTTGGGTTCCGACAAAAACTTAGCTTTTGCTCTTTCAATTTAGTTTGCGTTGCTTTGATTTTACTATTATTCTTCCTATTTGAGCACACAACCTTTGTTACCCAGCTGCTTGTCTTTATTTTCCAATCAGAGTATACCTACCGAAAGACAAAAGCAAGAGTAGCATTTTGTTTATAAATTATAATTTTAGATCCGCGTTGTTAAGGCCTTCCAGGTTTTATTATTTAACATACATTATTGATTGAAATTATTCAATTTCTTTATAAGTCGCAGGCAGGAACCGATAGAGAGACCTCCGGATTAACAGGACCAAGCGCAGCAAGGTATACAAAGTTTTTAGTAAAAATTCTTTTTACTTTTAAAAAATTTCATTTTAAGGCTGCGAGAAATCAGCAGACAACTCAAACTGCAAGTTGAAGCTGAAGGCAGAGGTTTTTTTTCAATTTAAATTAAATATGAGCGCAAGCCCTTTTTACTATAAATTCTATAAATCAAAATTTTTTATATCTACAGCTAATGTAGTAAAAAAATATTTTGAACAAAAGTAGGAATTTGGTTATTAGAACTAAACCTAAAATTCTTACTTCCTTAAAGGGATATGCGAACGCTAATAAGTCCAACTTCAAATGTTTGAATTGCGAGGCACCAGTTTTTCCTCTAAAGACAAAACTAATTTAAATTTCGATAATCACTGCGACCGTTTTTCGTAGAGTTGCTGAAATGACCGATCATTTGATAATCCGGTCAAATGACAGCAAACGACCAAATATCGGTCATTTTATAGGACCAAGCATTTTTGTGTCATGTGATCAATTTGTCAACCATTTCTTCAAAACTTTTGTAATCAAGGTCAATGAAAAGCATCTTTATTCTACATAACAATTCGATAATCAACCAAAATCAAAATATTCTACTTCATCAAAAATTTCCTCTTCAATTTGTGCCTCCTGTTCTTGTTCAGATTCTTCCGCGGCTTTCTCCCCTGCAGATTGCTTGAAAAGACCAGCGTTCTCCGGCATCAAGTTGTGTTTGATGAACGTCACTACAGAGGCTGTGTCGACCTTCATCCTTCAACCGAACAATATACAAACCAATGTCGCGAGCGGCCACGGCCACCAGCTCGTGAATTGGAAAAAGGGGAATGGAGGGGATATTTGATCCCACTCCCTTTGGATCCGCAGGGAATCGCCTTAACCAATAGGCCACCAAACCCCAGGCTGGGAAAGTGAAGAATTTTGTAGACATCACTTGCGTCGAAAACGCAACACCAAACCACCAAAATAATAAAATCCACAAACCTGTTCCGATGCTTGGTGTGAATTTCGCCACGAAGAGACCAGTTTCTTTCTGTTGGCGCAGCTGAGAGGGGGGGGGGTTGGGTGTACGTAGTTCTCGGCACTCGCTGGTAGTTCGGGTGCATCTTTGTGGTTGGTGTACCCGCTGGTAGTTCGGGTATATCCACGTGGTTCTGGTATCCGTTGGTGGTTCGGGTACCCGCTGGTAGTTCGGGTATATCCACGTGGTTCTGGTATCCGTTGGTGGTTCGGGTACCCGCTGGTAGTTCGGGTATATCCACGTGGTTCTGGTATCCGTTGGTGGTTCGGGTACCCGCTGGTAGTTCGGGTATATCCACGTGGTTCTGGTATCCGTTGGTGGTTCGGGTACCCGCTGGTAGTTCGGGTATATCCACGTGGTTCTGGTATCCGTTGGTGGTTCGGGTACCCGCTGGTAGTTCGGGTATATCCACGTGGTTCTGGTATCCGTTGGTGGTTCGGGTACCCGCTGGTAGTTCAGGTATATCCACGTGGTTCTGGTATCCGTTGGTGGTTCGGGTACCCGCTGGTAGTTCGGGTATATCCACGTGGTTCTGGTATCCGTTGGTGGTTCGGGTACCCGCTGGTAGTTCGGGTATATCCACGTGGTTCTGGTATCCGTTGGTGGTTCGGGTACCCGCTGGTGGCTTGCTTGTGGCTGACATCTCTACTGAAAGTGAAGGAATAGTGACTGACGAAACATTAAATGACATGAACTGCTTTGAATCAAAACTCAATGTGCAACAATATTTCGTTGGAAGATCATAAAATTCAAAATTATCATTTGACCGAAATTCCCTTGACGGTCAAATGACCATTCAGCAACCCTAGTTTTTCGGTGTTTTTTATCGTTGAAATTCAAATTAATTTTGTCTTTATAAGAAAAAATGGTGTTCGGGAATTCAAACATTTGAAGTTGGACTTATTGCATGCCCCTTTAAAGCAGTTTAACGCTCACTTTACCATGGCTGAAGATTGCGTCTTCTAATGAAAAATTGCACTATACGAGCATGTAGTGGGGGAATCGTATAATGAAAACTGTAAAAGAGATAGTCTCGAGACCAAAGTGTGAATCCAAATCTTGTGTTTTTAATGGGGTTTTAGAGTTATATTTTGTTGACAGCCCATGCAATTTTAGTGCAATTTTTAAGCATAGTAAGACGAATGTTACAGGACACTATCAACTTCTTGCATTATCTAAAGGTCGACCTAAAATGACTCTAAATATCAAATTGACATTTGATTTTTTAGGTTGATTCTCGCTGAAAAAACTGCTTAAAAATATTTTAGGATTAAATTTGTTGTTTTTAGCGATGAGCCGCAGTCGGAGTGCATCCAGACAACAACAGAACAATGAAGCAATCAGCTCAGTTTAGTTTAGACACAATCACACAAGAAGCTAGCCGCACACATCTTAAAACAATCTTACAAGAACTCTTAAAAATTGCTCTCATTTCTTACTAATAACTGTTATTATTGTTAACTAATTTGTTTTGCCAGTTCTCTATTTGCTAAATATACAACCTATTTAGCTATTGAAGCCTCTTATTGTTATTATTCTGAAAGTTGTATTTTCTGTCGCCTAATCATTTCTTTAACTATTTTTAAAATAAACGCTTTTGAATATATCAAGCAGGGTTGCTTTTCTGCCCGGACAGAAAAGATTTGGAAAGTTAGCCGGAAAGTTTTAAACTTTCCGGCTGGCGGTGAGAAATCGGACAGAAATAACACAGTACAGGTGGTAGTATACAGTTAACTGTACAGTCAACTGTATAGTTAACTGTACAGTCAACTGTATAGTTAACTGTGCAGTTAACTGTACAGTTAACTGTATAGTTAACTGCACAGTTATCTGTAGTTAACTGTTCTGAACTTACCGATTTTCGGTAAGTTATACAGGCTGTAGTAAGTCACCGTGCTAACTTGCCGTCTAAATAACCCCAGTGAAAACGCATGAAAACGTGGTGTAACACGGGCTCGGCCCACAGAGAGTTTCTCTTCTCCTGTTTTTATTTCTTTCCATTTTTTTGGAAAACTTTCCGCGTTTTTTTCGAAAGTTTTCCGGAAAACTTTCCATGCAGCAACCCTGATATCAAGCTAAACAGCTATAGTAATTGTCAAGAAATTCATATATAATTGTTTTGTCTTTTTAAAAGCTGTTCTGTCTTTTTAAATTTGTTTCAGTGTTATTTTTGCGTAACTAAAATGCTTAAAACACATCGATAAACAAACAAATATTATCAAAATATTTTTGGCAGTAATACACAGTTTAGCGTCAATCTATCTAAAAGTTGTGTTTCTTTCCGGGAATTCTTCAGTTATTTAGTAATCAGAGGCGAAATTTAGAGCCTAAAAATTAATCAAAATTGGACCAGCAAAATTTTTTTTTCATCATAACTCGACCATGTCTTTAGATAAAACAATTTTAAAAAGTAAAAATTCCATCAATTTTTTAGTTATTTGACATCTAACCATGTTTTTGCGCCTTTCTTTTTTTACTGTTTATATTACATTAAGATCCTAATGATTTTTTGTAGAAAGCACTCTTAAGCCAAAATTCAAATTTATTCTGAAAGTTGATCCATATCCCAGCCGTAGCGGAGAAAGGTTTTAAAAGTTTGGAGCACGAACCAAAATTTTGAAAATCCGTGGCTCGAGGCGGGGAGTAATAGGAGCAGATTTTCCGAGTCTGACCAGCACTGCTCCTAGGTGCAGAAAATAAATGATCAAAATCTATCTACAGGCAAACCTCGATTTAACGAACTCTCGATTTAACGAACCCCTCGGCATGATTTGGCTGGTTTTTTTCTTAAAAAAGGTAAAGCTTACCCTCGATTCAACGACACTTTTTTTTTCAAACTCTGCAAAGAGTGTCACCCTTGATTTAACGAAACCTCCGGTTTAACGAACATATTTCTTCGTATCGTTAACCATTGATTTAACGAACATTTTTCATATCCCCGCATAGTTGTCCCTCTCGATTTTACGAAATTGTAAGCTATATTTCTGCTAATTGAGGTACATCGCTATGCTTGCTCAATGTATAGCTTACCTATTCCTCCAGATAAATATATTTGCTCATCGATGGTCTTTTTCAATAAAACTAAAGCTGCAGAATTCTATGAAAAATCAACCTGCTAAGAGGAAAAGGAATGTATTTGTCAAAGCGAGCAGGTCAGCGATACATATAACGAACTTTTTTGCACATCAAATTCAGCAACAATAGTTCGCAGCTCATGTTGCAATTCACATGAGGTGTTCTAATAGGGAACCTTAGACACTTAAACACGGATATGGTGGCTTTATTAAGTTTGGAAAATTTTGAAACCTCAACATTATAAATAGAGCCGTGGTTCTTTAGACTTCAAATACAGTAGCTTTTCGGAACACTGAGGGTAGCCAGTATATCGAGGTTTGACTGCCTCGGCTCTGCCTACTAAAGCTGAGAACCACCAGTTTTACCACTTTTTAGTTTTACCAATAAACCAATTTATGACAGAATCTCAAATGTTTACCGAAAAAGCTTACATTATTGTAACAAAACCTGCTACTTTACATTCAGCTATGATCTTTTTAGTTAAAAAATAAAAAATTTGGGATTTTTATGCAGTTTGGAATCGAAAGACGGAGTAGAGAATTTTATGTACCATTTTGGTACACATCGGCACAAATGGGTTAATGCACCATTTAAAAGTTACGGTACCTTTTCTCAATTCTTTTTGATTCTTTATTTTATCCATTTCGCCGAATACCAAAGCATAAGTGATGCACTAGTGGTTACGCCTTCCACTCTTTGTTTCTTCATTTATTTGACATTTGCAGTGCATTTCAGCAAGCAACATGCCTGCCTGCCACTTCAATAAGTATCTCTTATCAGCAACATTGCCTGCCTATCATCAACAGTTACAACACCCACAGCAGCGGCGGCAAACTTAAAAGGACCCGCTTATTTGAGGAGCAGCACCCATTCCGAAAGAAAGGAGATTAAAGTGACAGTGATGGCTCGCGTAGCTAAACCGATTAAAATTCCTTAAGGGAGGAAAAGGCAAAGAAGAAGGGGTGCCTAATTACCGATTATCTTTGGAAAGGAGGAAAGACTGATTTTGATACGATTATGAAAATTATTTTGTTTGAAGACAGCAAAAGGCCACTCTGCTTTTTTCTTCGTTTCCTTTAACAATATTTAATGCTATTATGTGTAGAAAGAAAAAGAGTAACTGAAGCAATCGGCTTGAATTATTATCAAACAACAAGCAGGCATACATAACAAGCACACCACTTTACTTTAAGATGCTAAATTATTTAACTACTGGAGTTTTTGAAGTAATTGCATTTTTGTGTTGTTTGCAAAAAGAAAAAATTTATTTACAAAAGGTTTCTTAATTTTTTACATATTTTTGGCAATGAATGTGTATGAGTATAAATTTAAAGTTTACATAATTCTTGGTTAAAAGGAGGCTAATTCGCATCTTTTTTATTTAACGCAACAGGATTTATCCACGGTAATTTTGTCTATGTTTAGTTTACAGTTAACTTACGTGCTACAGTTAGCTTTGGCTACAATGAATCGACAGTGAGCATATGCCATAGTTGAATCACAGTTAACACAGTTAATTTAGAACTGTGAGTTCACAGTTAAATCACAGTTAACTTATAAATGTGAGTTCACAGTTAAAGGGGCATGTCCGTGGGTACCGGACGTTCGACGGCCCACTAAATTGACCGCCAGCATATTAAGACCGATTTTTAGATCTAATTTTTTTAATTTTTTAAAAAAGCCCTGAAGTATCCCTGAATACCTGTAGCCCTGAATGTAAGCTACATTTTGTTACTAAAACTTCTAGAAAAACTAGAAAATTTTAGATCTAAAATTTAAAATGAGCTCAGTCGGCGATAAAAAACGTTTCAGAAATCACCGACTGAGCTTCTTTTAAAGTTTAGATCTAAAATTTTCTAGTTTTTCTAGAAGTTTTAGTAACAAAATGTAGCCTACATTCAGGGCTACAATGTGGTCCCAAAATTTAAAAAAAAAACTAAAAAAATTTATATCTAAAAATTGGTCTTAATATGCTGGCGGTCAATTTAGTGGGCGGTCAAACATCCAGTAACCATGCCCGTGCGTTTCAAAAAAGTGAGGCGGGGACCAACACATTTTTTTGAATCATTCCATTTTTCACTCGTTTTTCATCAAATCTGATATAGATGACCATATACTACTTTTAAAAACTAAGCAGAAAACTTAAAAAAACCTAAATGAGAAAGCATGTAAAATTATTTCGAGAAAGAAAAAAACTGCTGGGCCCCCTCCGCCTTTTCTCCGTGCCCCTTCAAAGGGGCGTACTAGTACTATTTCCATTATTATTATTTGATTTTTTGGCCAGCGACTAAGTAAAATGAAATTGTAAGCAAACATTTCTGTAGTACTCGTTAGTCGACTGAAAATTTAGCCTAGAATTTTTATCGGAACTGAAATATTATATATTCGTCAAATGTCATCCTTTTTTAAACAACTTTCCTACCTTGCCCCCATCAACATTAATTCAGTGCAAAGCCATTAAGTCGGATTAGCATCTGATGCCACAAAAGTGCAAACAAAAGCCCCTTGAGTAATCTAAGAAATACCTCTCTTTGTTAAACAAGCCTTCACAAAGAAAGACTTTACACACCTTTTCATTGTGCCCTTTGATATTAAAAGAGGTAAATGCGGCACTTCTTTGCGTGCATTGTCGGCACCACAGCCTTAGTCACTATTGTAAGTAGTAATCAGTCATTCAGGCTATATTTGCATCTTTTCTTCCTAATCAATCGTAAATCTGCCTCTTCCTCCCTTCTTCCATAAATTTGCCCAAATAGCCTTTGAGACAGACCCGGTTACGGCATTTTTGATCTTTTACTCTCTTTTGATTTTTGTCTTTTTGCTGGCAGAAGATAGATGAACAAATTCGTGAGGATTTAGTTGTGTATTGCACAATGGCAATACCAAATTGCTATTGAAAGGTTTCAGCAATGAACCATGTTCGAACTGGTTAAAAGCAATTTAAAAAGTGTTTTACAGCTTGAACATGCGCCACTGTTGTGCTTAGACTAGAGTTGCTGAATGGTCAAATGACCGGTCATATGACCGCTTTAGAAAATGACCGGTCATTTCAGCAACTCTAGCTTTGACCTTTCCTGGAACTGCAAAATCAATTTTTTTTTTGAAAAGTAATTAATAATCATTTGAGATGCAAAACTCTATATGCGTTGGAATGTCCCTCGAATTTTTTTTCTTTTTCTTTTTTCTCAAAGTTTTCCCTCAATGATTTTTTCGAATTTTTTTACAAAAATACATTATAAACATCTTCTATCAAATATTTGGTAATAAAGTCAAACCTCTCTAATTGGGCACCTGTCGGGACCAAGAAAAAGTCCCAATTATAAAGGTTTTACAAAAAAAGCTTTATTCTACCAACGTCAACACCAAATCACTCTAATCCAAAACTCTCCAAGATGGTCGGTTGACGTGAACGCTTTCTCCCGGATCTCCTGCATCTTGTCCTCCAGCCGGTCGCACGCTTGCATCACGATGGGGTCGCTACTGTTGGTCACCAGGAACTTCCGGACAGTACTCAATGCGCGTTGGGCTTCTTCGAAATGAACCGCTGGCTCCTCTTCTATTGGCTCGTCATCATCGCTTTTGTTTTCTGCTCTGTGCAGCACCTCCTCCGCAATCTCCTCTAGCGTAAATGTTCCACCAGTTGCAAGGCGGTAGAGAAAGTCGGCCAGCTCGATCTCCTCATCCTCGTGCATTCTTTCTTCAACGGGTAAAGCCATCCACAGTTCGGCGAGTTCAGTATCATCTGGTTCATTTTGAATCTCCTAAATGGGGTTCTATTCAATATTCAATTCCACCACAAGATAAGTCAAAACAAACCTCCTCAACAAAATTGGCCTTTGCGAAGCAGTTCCTGATCGTTAACGCACTGACCCGATTCCAAGCACTCCGGACGAAATCCAGCGCGTCGAGCAGGTTGAACTTAAAATCCTTTCCTTCGTCCATGGCCTAAAGTCCACGTCGTAGCAGGAGCTTCTTGTAGTGTCGCTTGAGATTTTCAATGATTCCCTGGTCCATAGGCTAAAAGCAGCGATAAGGTTATGTATGCGCTAAAAATCAATAAGAAGCCCACCTGAGACATGGCTGTTGTATTTAAGGGAAAGAAGATCACCTACATGTTGTTCAGTTCCAGCTCAGGAGGATGCCCGGAGAAGTTGTCGAGAACGATTAGCACACGCCGGTTTTGTTGCTCGAGCCTGGAGTCCCACGCTTGAAGAACCTCTTCGAAGATTGTAGAAGTCATCCAAGCCTTCGAATTTGACTTGTACTTCACCGGAAGATCCTTGTTTTTAAAGCAGCGAGGTCTCTTGGATATGCCAATTGCCAGAAGCGGGCCTTTTCCTGAACAACAAAAAAATGCAAAGGAAGATCAAATTAAGAGGCTGAAAAGTTACCTTGTCACCACTAACCGGCAGATTCTCACCTCTCGCTTGCTTGACCCATTGGAGCACCGCTTCATCCAGTGTCGGGACGTGAGCCTGGGTCAGTCATTTGCGCTTTGCCGAAACTCCCTCTTCAATGGCCGATTCGATTGCTTCCTTTGCTCGAAGAGTGTTTTGGATCGTCTGTCTGGGAACGTTGAACTGCCTCGCCAGCTTCGATTGATTCCCTTCCGTCTTTGCTGCGTTGATGATTTCCCTTTTCTTTGCCAACGTTAGCTCAGTGTGTTTACGTTTTTCCGTCATCTTTGAATGCTAAAATGTTCAACCGATTACACTTCAAATCAAAATCTAAAAGTAGGGAGAAAAACGTTAAAATAAAAAGCGCCAATTAAAAAGCTATATCGCCATGCTTTACCGTATTTTTATAAAATTGGCGCGTTTTTCGCCCAACAATTTTAAAAAAAAGTGCCCAATTACCAAGGGTTGGGTGCCCGATTAACAATAATAAAAAAAGAAGTTTACTGCTCATTTTGTCGGGACTGTAAAAAGTGCCCAATTACAGAGGGTGCCCAATTAGAGAGGGTTTACTGTAGATATGTCATCGAAAATATGTTCAAATTTCAGATGTTTTTTTGCTTAGGTTTAGGGGCAGTGCAGGCCAGAGTATGCTAGGAGGGACTCGACAATGATTTTCTTACTTTTTCAAACTTAGAAAAACATTTTCGAGTTCCTACCCTGCCCCTAAGCCTTAACCAAAAAATTCGAAAGAAAATAACAGGGGGACTAACAAGGGACCCTATCGGGGTGTCACGTCGATTTTTTTATTGCATATTCTTGCTAGCAAAATCGGGGCCTGGAGGTGATATTACCACAAAAAGTGGTACAACCATGCCTGTGCACGGGCCCTTTTTTTCACGGTCCGGCCCGCACATTTTTTCTCTGGGACCGGCCCAGCCCGCCCCAGCCCGCCCAGAGCTTAATTTTTTATTTGGGCCCGGCCCGTATAGTAAGCATAGTCAACTATTTGAATCAGCGGTAAGTGCAATACCAAACATATTCGAAAAATCAATCAAGAAAAAGGGTGTGGGTAACTTCGTTATTTAACATCACACGAACACAAGAATCTTTTTATCAAAGACTTCCTAACACAAGCAGAGTCAATTTATTCCGCAGATATACTTTCTCGACTCTCTTTCACCAATTGACGAGTGGCTGTAACTAATTTCACCCGTCAAATTACTGATTTAGCCAGTCAAGTCGTGAAAAAGTTTTTCTGTTTATTACTTGATCCTTTTTTTGGATGCTATATCAGAATATGGAATAAAAAACTCTACGCAATAGGCTCCTCAAAGGGGGGTTGTCCCGTGTGAGACAACTTTTTGGGGGCCACCTCACATATAAAAAGCCGAAAACTTTATCCATTTTCGGTTCAAATGGTAAAATGTAAACCACAAAATGATCGATGGGAAAGGTCAGCACAAATAACCAGCAAAGAGATAATCTCCCAACCCTTTGTCCTAAAGACTAGGCTTAGGCGCCCAGGACGGAACTAATTGTTGTTTCAAACAATAGAGAGGGCGTTTGCAATTAACATATCAACAGAGAAAGGATGCTGCTAATCCTGATCTTTACGAAAAAAATGGTATGTTTACCAAAAGTTTTTAAATGGGTTTTGTAGCTCTCTGTTTATCCTCTTTCAGATATAATATATAGAGACTATTAGGAATATTTTGGAATAGTCATCATTTGGCTGCAAACACCTGGCAGGTCATTTTGAGAAGTTAACAAGCATTTTCATCACTTTAAGTGGTCAAAAGTTTATTTCAGGATTCAACGCTTTTCAAAAACGTTTCATTAACTAAAACATCAAAAAATGGCTAAAACAAGTTTTCAGGCGACTTACATAAAATGGAGTCTTGCCTCAATTACTCTAAAAATACTTTTAAAAAACGAAGGTTCCAATAGAGATAGGAGATCAGATGTCAAGGGCTTTGAAGTGCCGTAACTCAGCAGCAACTCCCAGTAACTCTGCGAATTTTTAACATGTTCATATATTCTCGAGGGGGTGTTCCTTTAAATAAACTAATTTTCAAAAAATTTTGACAGAAAAAGTTAAAAGTAGAATCAGAAAGCAGACTTAAGACTTCTTTACTTCCTATTTCGACATTGGTTGGAGCCACGTCATCAGTCGTAAAACTGCACAGAGTATTGAGTTAATTAATAGCTTTTGTTTGTAAGAGCGGAGATAACATCCATTTTCTCACCCATAAAACACACTCACTTGAGCAGTATGGAGCTCGTTAAACAAACATCAACTTGTTATTTATGCCCCTCCTAGATCTCATCTCTTTTTTTAGTCGGCTCTTTTCAATCATATTACTTATTTTTGCTTCCTCTATCACATTCTGACCATCAGCATACTACACTCATCCATCAAATATACGGGTGGTGCCATTTTAAGTAGATTTTACTCAAGGCGGCAATAAGTGTCATCCAAAAGAGATCATTATCAAACCTTGATTCCAACAGTTTTATTATTTATTTGATCACTTTTCAAGCATTGCAGAAACTTTTGTAATCATTAACTAAAATCGACGCTTTTATTATCTAGTTAAATGAGCAAATTCCAAAGATCAATGAAAATCTGGTTTTTATTTTTTAAAAGCCAAATGTCTGAACTTTGGGGCTACTGAAAAAATACCATCTCGTTAAGTTCAAATTTACGTTGTTAAATTTTTGTAAAGAATTATAAAGACAACAGCTAAACCTCACACATATGCTCATAACTTACTTTTCTATGCTCTACAATCCTCATCACAATAATTACTGGAGGATTGATGTTGGGACTGGGACCAGCCGTACACTAATGAGAGGTGTGCACTATTGGGAGGTTCGACTGTATGAGATTTAATTGTCGTGATAATGATTATGAGAAAAAATAAATTTTAAGTCAGGGTCAACATCGGCTGCAAGCGTTTCGATGCTGTTTTTATTTAATATAAAAACTTATTTCTAAAAACTGGGTCCTGACCGGCTCAGGTCGTATTCTTTTTTTGTTGTCTAGCCGTGTAAATCTTGGTGAGGGTTGGCAGAATAAAATTAAAGTTAAGTAAATTAAATTAATTAAATTTACTTATACTAAAGTTTGTTGCACAGTTAACTAATTCTACAGTTTGTGAAAAGTTAACTAATTCTACAGTTTGTGAACAGTTAACTAATTCTATAGTTTGTGCACAGTTAAGTAATTCTGCAGTTTGTGAAAAGTTAACTAATTCTACAGTTTGTGCACAGTTAAGTAATTCTGCAGTTTGTGAAAAGTTAACTAATTCTACAGTTTGTGCACAGTTAAGTAATTCTGCAGTTTGTGAAAAGTTAACTAATTCTACAGTTTGTGCACAGTTAAGTAATTCTGCAGTTTGTGAAAAGTTAACTAATTCTACAGTTTGTGCACAGTTAAGTAATTCTGCAGTTTGTGAAAAGTTAACTAATTCTACAGTTTGTGCACAGTTAAGTAATTCTGCAGTTTGTGCACAGTTAAGTAATTCTGCAGTTATTCGACAAAAGATAATCATCGTAAATATTTTTTTTATTGCGCAATTATTATTTTATTTTTCAGTCTTTTACTACCTTTTTATCAGTTGCTTTTAATTTTTCCTTTTTTTAATTACCTACTTTTATGAAACCTTACACTCCTGATAGCTGAATATATTTGTGTGGTTTTCGGTGGTGATAGGCAAAAAGAAAACAGTCAGAAGGGTAACAAATTTATAGTTTTGCTAGTTAATCAGAGAGTGTAAAACTGCCTTTTCTTTCTTCTACTTGAGGGTTTTATTGCATTTGCCGAATAAATACATTAATTTATTATTTTACTGCCGGTTTTAGTGTCATCTTCGCTCCCTGCTCCATCATTAACCGTTGAAATTATAGGAGCAGTAGTTGAATGACTAAATTTATTACTCAGTTGCCTTTATTTTATGATAGATAAAATCCTAGTCATAAAAAATTTTCTAGAAAAAAGGAAGCCGACAAATTGGGTGAAGACAACTGCTTGAATATTGCTAAGTCAGTGTGCTTTTAACAACTGCAAATACCAAATATTAATTTTATATTTAAACTTTTTTAAATTCGTATCTGTAAAGACACATAAATACGTCATTTTTCTCACATGTAATCTTGCGCTTTTGTAACACATACGCTTTACTGATACGCTTTTCTAATTTTTTTTCAGCTTAACTAACATTAGAAATTTGGCTGATTCCAAAAATGCAATAACTGATTTCCAGGCATAATTATGAAAAAAGACTTACAAGGGACACTCCCGCGTTGTGATTTTGAGAAGCCTAAGAGGGCGCTTGGGTCTTAATGAGTTAGAGATCCGCGCACAGAATTACCTGCGACATAATTGCGAGCGAGAGTTTTAATCAAAAATGCATTTAATGAATTTTTTCCCAGCTTAAGTGATAAAAACGCTACAGAATACCTTAATATGAGGTGATTTGCCTTGGTCCCTCAACTCAAAAAGTCAAATTTTGGTCAAAATTTTTTTCCAAAAGCGATAGGCTCCTCAAAATGACATCGCGGGAAGGCCCTTGTTAGAAAAAATATATAAATTCTGTTTTTCTCGGCAATTTTTTTTGGCAATTCTTGATGTTTTTGTCTTGAGATTTGTATCAAGTTTTTAAACCAAAGAGGATCAAGGCATTAGGTACCAAGGTATATTAAGAATTCATTAATAATTCCTTCAAAAAACAAAATGTAAACTTTTTTAAGTGAATCTGCTAAAAATATTGTTTGTCTTTTTTTGGCCATCATATATTGGGTTGTTCGATAATTATCCAGCGTTTTTTTTAACTTTGGCAAAACAATTCATCAACCATTTT
Source organism: Ditylenchus weischeri (assembly GCA_029231635.1). Classification (NCBI taxonomy): domain Eukaryota; kingdom Metazoa; phylum Nematoda; class Chromadorea; order Rhabditida; family Anguinidae; genus Ditylenchus; species Ditylenchus weischeri. The sequence continues at coordinate 157,321 of JAMRYI010000314.1, forward strand.
TATTAATCAAATCAAACATAATAATAAATCAACCAACGGCGACGTCTACAAGGCGCAACTCGATCGTCTCCAGCGTGCGATCGAAAGCAAAAGACCGCTGTAAAAGGATGCCATAATCTTCCATCAGGACGGAGCCCGACCGCATATCAGAGCTGACTTTGTTGCCTCAATCGAAGACAAAAGATGGGAGCTGCTGCCGCATCCGCCGTATTCGCCAACAGAAGCACCCACAGACTACCACGTCAACCGCTCGCTCCACAACTGGCAGCTTGGGAAAAGGTTTGCAAACCTTCAAGAAATTGTTGATGACACAAGACAATGGATTGCTTCAAAGACACCGGATTTCTCCGCTCGTGGAATCAACCTTCTGCCGTACAAATGGGAACAGGCAATGGAATTCGATGGAGAGTACCCTCCGGAAGATTAGTTGTTGTTGTGGTTGATTTATTATTGTGTTTGATTTGATTAATAAAAATGGTTGATGAATTGTTTTGCCAAAGTTAAAAAACGCTGGATAATTATCGAACAACCCAATAGTTAAAAGATCATGCTCGCGGTGGTCTGGTGGGTCCGCGCCAATTCAAAAAATTTTCCTAATCATTGATCTTCTGTACGGATTTTTTTAACTTGGTTTCTAACAAAACTACACCTAAAATTAAATTCTAGGCCTTGTTTTGTTAGAAACTAAGTTAAAAAATCCGTACAGAAATCCAACGATTAGGAAAAAAATTCGAATTGGCGGGGACCCACCAGACCACCGCTTTATCACTTTTCAGATAAAAAAAATAACACTTTTGAATCTTTTTATTTACAACACTCACTTCCGCTTTTAATTAATAAGGTTTGCGTGGGAACATCCAAAACAATAATAGCAGTAATCTTAAAGAAAGTATTCAAAATAATACAACACTCCAACTTTCCACACCTCCATCAACCCTACCTACACAACAATCCAATCCATCAATTTTTATGGGAAACGCAGCGATAGCACTTCTACTCGTTTTGTCATCTTAATGGCTGCATATACATATACAACAATAAATCAATCCTTCAGTTCCCTTGCCCCCTTACCTCTTCAATCATCTATCCTCTCTTTGTGGGATACTCTTTTAAGGGTTTTGAGCAAATGGTCCATTTTAAACATTACTCATCTGCTTGAAAAACCCTGTATTGCTTCTTTTCGGAAGGGTTTTAACATTAATATTTAAATTTTTATGAAAGATTATAAAAAACTGAAAATTTTGTATCATTTATACTTTATATGCCGTATATTGGTTTTTAAAAAAACTAACTATAAACAAATTAACTGTAGGTCAACTATGAAAAAGTTACTTACTTTTTACAAACTTTTAACTATTTCTGGAATTTACAATAGTTAAAGAGGCATACCAGAGCGTGCGAAAAGCGGAGATTGGCAATGTTTTGTTTTAAGCGTTCTATCTGATCTAGAGCTGTGAAATTGACCGGTCAAAATCTTTTAAGGCACCATTTGGCAAACCTATATTTTTAGCTAAACAAAAAAGCTTAAGATAATCAGTCGTACTCCTACTTAGGGTTGCCATTTTGCCTTTTTAAAACTTTTCCGTTTTTGGAAGCCCTGCCTTTTTTTCTTGAGAATAAAAGAAGCATTTCATTGTATATGGCTTTTTTTCGAGAAAATTTTACATTAAATGCCTCTTTTTCAAAGGCTCATACCTTTTTTGCGAATCAGAGATGGCAACCCTGCTCGTACTTCGTAGTCGTACACGAGGGTAAAAATAAAAGTACATAGTACGAAAAAATTAAAAAATTCCGACCATTGGTGCTGATAGCTTACTTTAGCTTTCCAAAAGTTACCCAATTTTAATACATCTGTAATTTTTTTCTATCAGTTCAAAGAAGTTAGTATTTTTGTAGAGTCTCCGAAAAGTCCAGTAGTTTGACTTGTCCCCTGCTTGTCTAGCAAAATAATCCTGTGTAATCAAACATTTCGTCTTTATTCCCTAGTGTCAACAAGCCTCAGCTTGCCTTACCACTAAATCAAGAGCTTTTTAGTGCAAGCACTCAACCTCTGCTCCTTTCTCTGGTCCAATTATTAAAGGTCTGAGAGCAGCACCCTTCACTAATAATTAGACAAGAAGAGTGCGCAAACAGGCGGCAAATTACATTGAATGGGAAAGGGACACACATCCATCAAACAGTCCTGTCAGACTGAATGGTAGAGTGGTATTACGAGTGCTCTCTGCTACAAAACTCTTAATTGGCCACTCACAGTGCCCTCTTACCTGCTACTTACCTACTATTTACTTACACACAAAAGTGGCTAGCATTTTAGACTCAAGTGGGTTAGAAAGAGTGGACATTTTGTCTTTTTGATTACTTAAAGATATTTTTATGCATACAAATTTTTATAAACGCAATATTTTGGAATTTCCAACATCATACAGTGTTCAAATTATGAGTCATTGTTCTAAGGATTTTTTCTGAGGCACATTAGTAAGCAAAGTATTATTGAAAGTGCAATTCTAATTATTTATTTTTCTTGATCTAGATAAATGAGCAGATTTTTTTTTAAATTATTATTTTTTAAGCTTTTCGGGGTATAAAAATATTAGAAAAATAGGTATTTCTTGGGTTGGGGCACCCTTTTCCAAACAGTTTTAAAATTTTAAACTTTTCTCAAGTCCTCAGAGGTAAATGGTCTTTTAGGGTACTTCAGGGTCATTTTTCGATGATTTATCACCTTAAGGCTTAGGCAAGGATAAGCCAACGTATTTTAAAACGGACTTAAACCTTTTTTTACTTTTTTATGCTTGGCGCATGAACTTGGCATCCCAAAGTTTCAAAAAATTTAAAAATCCCAATCCCAAATCCTACAAAACATGAACTGCCAAGCCTACCCATATAATACCGTCTACCTTTGAAAAACATTAAATTTTAAAATTTGTGTTGCTCTCTTATTTTTCTATGATTTTTTATCATGTTGGGCTACTTTTGCTTCTACGAGGTTTCACCTGTTTCAACATTCCTAAAAAATTATTAAAGCAAAAAGTTAATTTAGCTGCTAATTTGAACTTCTTCGCCTTATGTAATATATTTTTAATTAGCTTAAGTCTAAATATGTTTTTTCTATTGTTTGTCGCCTTTTCTTTTTGGTAATAGCATCTTTGTTGAGTATGCTTGGGTAATAAAGTTCTGTAATAAGAGAGCAAACATCTTTTGTTTGTCGACCTCTAGTTTTCGTGTTCACTCTTTGATCATCTTAATTATACATCTAGTGTTGGGTATGAAAGGCACAGCGAGTAATCACAGTGGTCATAAATATGGTTTCTACTATGGCGCTTGTTGTTTCAATCAAAGCCTTTCTGCCTAAACAAACACTAAAGGTATATGGCACACACAGGTCAGATTTACAAAAGCGGAATAATCTAATCTCTGGGTTCTGTTTGTCTTTTGCCTTTTTGTATATTTAAGGTTTGTTTGCCTAAGAGAGCATAAAGAAGAGGTGAGAAAGTTTTGCTTTCAAATTCTTTCAATCAAGCATTAGAAATTTTAGCTAACATGTTTGCCATAAAGACTTGCGGGTCTCGTTAAACCGGCCCCTTCTTTGAATATTTGGTGCTATTTTATCGAGACCCGCAGATATTGATGCCAAATTTGGACGTTTTTGGAAAAACGATCGGTGAAATCGGAAACCTTGCGACATTTTGCAATACCGTATTTACTCTATTGATTTCCCACCCCAAAATCCGGAATTTTTAATTTTATGGTGTTGCCTATTGACCTACTTTTTTAAATAGACTCTTCAGCATGTACCGAAATGTAGCTGGGAATCTGGGCTACATTTTGGTATGTTACATGCTCAAGAGTATATTGGCAACGCCATAAAATTAAAAATTCAGGATTTTGGGGTGGGCAGTTAATAAAGTAAATATGGTAGGCTGGCAAATCACATTTGACAAAATAAATTCGAAAAATAGGGTGAAAAAATTGTTGGATCCCTGGGCGCGAACGGACTTCAGGTGTATGCCAGTTAAACGAGAGTAGACTGTATGGAAAAAAGATATCTAAATGTTTATTGGATTTAAAAGTGATCATTGGCCAATTTTTTATTAAAATACACACTTCTGATTGATGTGCGCAAATGTCGCTCAAACCATAATAAGATCAAAAATAAGCTATAATTGAACAGCTAAATCTGTCGATTTGCATTAGAGTTGTTGCTCTTTGGTTTTCTACAGCGGTAACTATTCAACCAAATATTCAACCAAACTGTTTCAGTCTCTATACCCTCTTTCGGCACTCTTTCTTTGAAGCAAATCATTGGGCTGCAAAGGCCGATTAGAGCCGTACAGCTTTGATTGACAAAAATTGAAGCAGTTATCTAGGCCTGACACCTGCGTCTAAATTATACAACATTTTGTATAGTAACATTCATTTTAGCTGACATCTAGAAGTGCTAAGATTCATGGGAAAATCCATATATTTTCGACAATTTTATCAAAACATCAAAGCTCAAACAACATATTTATACATTAAAAGAACTAAAAAAGTTATTTTCAACATTTTAATTATTTATTTACTTAATATATTTTTAAAATTTAAGTTGAGCCAGTTTTGACTGTGGATTAATTGTAGCGAAAGTTAACTGCAGCCAATTTTATGTATTGGTTAACTGTAGCATGTGTTAACTGTAGCATGTGTTAACTGTAGCATGTGTTAACTGTAGCATGTGTTAACTGTATGTATGTGTTAACTGTAGCATGTGTTAACTGTAGATTAACTGTATACAGTTAATATTGCGTTAACTCTATAGATTTTCCTAATTATGAAAAAAATTTTATATTTTTATATTTAAGCTTCCTTCTCTCAGTCATATGTCAACAGGATTTTTCTACTGCAAATTCTCACTTTACAACGATCCTATCTCGATATATGAACTGTTTATGAGTAGCCAAGTTCACTAACAAAACACCGAAAATGGCACTTCAATATTTTTATAATGGATGTTTAATATAATTATATTTTTGTAGAAGTCATGGATTTATGTAGCTAAAATTCCATCTTTCTAGAGTCATCTCGTGAGTTCTCATCCTTAAATCCATACAAAGGTCACCTTTAGTTGGTTTTAGCCTATTTTTGAGACAATTTGGCCACTCACAACCACGGAGTGATGACAACATAATAGATGGAGTAGCAGCTCATATATGCATCTTGATTTAACCTAATCTGGATTATCCTTTGTTTGATGCAAGTCTTCCTCTCTTTTAGTTGTCATTTTTCCAAAAAAGGTTTTATCCGCTTGTATTTTTCAGCAATGCCTTCCGCCATTACCACTAAATCCTATTCAAATCACATTACAAATCGCGTGCTGTACTATCCGAGCAGGATAAGATAGAGCAGGAGGATAAGCTCACAGTTGGTTGATGATGCAATTAATCTCATATTCTAAATAGGTTGTGGCTATTTTTTGATTGCGAAAAAGCTTAAACTACCTTTTATGGTTTCTTGTTTGTTATTTTGGAATTTTTTAATAATGTTTTGAAAAAGGGTTTTTGGTGTCAACCATATGTTGTTGTCTGCGGATGAATAAAGAAGCTACGAAGGTAGAAAAAACCTATTTTTTACCCATTATTACGTCTATCATTTCGCTCTAGCAGGTTCACCATACCTAATAAATTCTCACAAACTTACGTGAGGAGAGCCAGAAAAATATTATAAAATTTTTTTTACGATTTTCTTTTCCGTTTTCGATTCTGTAGAAAAAAACATAACGCTTTTTCAAAAAACTATTATGTTACATAAAGTTTTTGAGTTTAATTGTGCAGTTTAACAAAAGTAACTGGCATACCAAACAAAAAATTGAATTTGTTTTGGTCTTCGGAGATCGGCTTATAAAGGAGGTCATCTTACAGGGCGCTTCAACTTTTTCACCCACATTTCTGTTGTCTATAACTTTTCAAAATTCGCGCCCAAATTATATGTACGATCACTCATTCAAGAGTCCTGAGTCTACCATTTTGTTTAAAGAAAATTTGCTTCATTACGTCAATTTTTTGTTGAGTTATGGGCATTTTTGAAAAAAAAAGATCACTTTATTAAACAAAGAAAAGGTCAAAATTAGGCCTTTGCTAGAGCAAAGGAAGCACTTAATTTTGGAGCAAAGTACTTTTGTTCTACTTGGGCTATAGCAACCACCCCCCCCGTCAGGATTTTTAGCCTATTTTGACCATCCTACCTACCACTCCCCCTTCCCCCATGTCAGAAAATCCTAGGTACGCTTCAAGGGTCTGTACGCTTCAAGGGTCTGTATCTCAGCCAAAAATCAATGTTTCTCAAATCTGTTCATCCAATTTTTTTAACTACTGCGAGTCCTATCGATTTCACTTTTTGGATATTGGTTGAACACCCGAAAATCTAGAGATTGACCTCCAATTTATTCATTTATGCACCCTCTGATCGATTTGACTTATTTGTTTATTGCCTTGGCTGTCCACTAATTCAAATTAATGAGCTTTGTTGGCACTTCCACTTGCTCGCTGACCAGCCTTGAAGTCAGCCAGTAAGATGGACTACCATAATATGTTTAGTGTTTCATTAGGTTATATTGTCTTCTCCCATTTCCACACTCTTCTCACCCAAAGATAGGATATAAATGGGTGGATGGGTTGCAAAAAATTAAATAATGGCCTTCCCATCATTCAGCAAGAGAAATGGCAAAAGCAAATTTACTGCTTACTAGTACGAGTAATTCATCTTCTTTCACTTGCCCCTCCACCAACAACAATCCCATCCATTCACATATCTAACTGAAGAGATAGGTCTGTTAAAGGTTTTAACTGCTCCCTTCTGCCTCTCAACTACAAAAAGATGCCGCCGTCAGGGTGCTGCCGGTATTTTTTTATTTATTTTCCTTTCCATCATCAATCGTCTGTTGTCTCCTGCTGGTGGGGTGCTGTCCATTGCAAACCAAGCGCCCACCCCCATGTAGCAACTAAAACAGCAGTTCACTCTACTCACTCTCTTCCTCGTATTTCTGTGCAAATAGTACAGGATCGGTGTTGTTATTGATAATATTTGTATTTGTTAGGAATAATTTTTTAAGGTTGCTAGGTTAACTATAGTTGGAATCTTTTGCAATATTTTTCAGTTAACTGTATGTTAACTATACCCATATTAACTGTAGCATTAGTTAGCGCATATATGACTAGATATAGGCTGTAGATATAGGTTTTTCGGCGCTAGTGTTCTATAACACCACTCCCACCACATCCCACCACCCAACCCAACACCCCAAACCCTCCGACAACCAACACAATTATTTACTTAGGCTTAGGCCTGTAGGCATAGGCCAGGGCTTAGGGCCTGGCCATTACTAACAAGGGCTTTTGCATACCCTTTTTTTAATGGTGGTTTTAGGTACTCCTCAAAATTATTGGCACGGGGGTGTATGGTACTAGCTTTTTCGAGGGGGGGGGGTTGTGGTTTAGTTGTATACGGTTTTTTATAAGTTAACTGTAGTCCTATTGTTTTTGGCTTTTCTCAAACTTTGCCTTTTGATTGATACAATTGCTGAGCAGTGAGATAAAAAGTACACCAAGCGAGTTTTTAGCCGATAGGCATTATCAGACAGAGGTAATTAAAGACCTGTGAAAATAGGAAATTTTCATCTTTGATGGATTGAAAGCAGCCTTCTATAAATTGGTTGCCCTATTGTAGCACAGAGTGATTGACAACCTATCTTTACAATTCTGACATTCTGCTTTTTTGTGTTTCATCTTTTGTGTTCTTCCATTTATAGTATAGAATAGGGGTTTTTGCACTTCGTATTGTGTTTGTTATTTTATGGGGAAGAAAAAGGTGTGGGAGAAAAATAAGAAAAATGGGGCAGGGAGGACTAAAAAAGAATTAGTAGAGCAGCAGTAAAAGGCGTTTTTGGTCATCGGCTTGGCCCATTTATTTATTTTTATTGCCTTTGTCTTTCTTCCGCAATAAGTGGATATTTTTAAAAGGTTAGATTTATAATGATTTTTACTTTAGTCACTAAGTGTTAGTACAGTCGAATTTCGAAGTAAGGTAGGGTACTTAACTCAAAATTTTAAAATACAATACAAAAACTTCAAAAAACTCAAACTTTTTCTTTTAAAAAAGCAATACCTCGATACAAGTTCACCCCTCATAAAACAGGGTGATATCGAGAAATAGGGCGACCTTGTATATTTTTTCTTCTTTCCTCTCTAAAAGACTTTATTTTCTTTTACAATAGTATTTTGACAGTTTAAATGAAAACTTCGGCGCTATTAACGAATGACCCCCCCCCTAAGAATCTGACTTTCCCAAAATCGCTGCTTGCAGCATATTTTTTATTAGTTTCTGGTTAATCATTTGCTGGCTAAGCTTTAGTGGAAGAGCTGTAAAACAGTCATTCTTCATTTGTCAGTCAGACAGTCAGTCAGTTGCTTCCTTGATTCATTCATTCAGCCACACTACCAAAACATATTTTGCCAACCCAAATGGTCGAGCCATCCATCAACTTGTCCCTCCCCTACAACCCATTCAATCCATCCATCACTCTAGTTCCCCTCTCCTCTGCTTTAGATGGATGGATTATCGTTTGAGTAGGAAAAGAAGCCAACCCACTCCATTCCACTCTTTCAGCCATTGTTGCTTGCCGCCGTCGACACATCGCCTCCAAATATCAGCGCCAATTACTACAAATTGTTTAGCTCCTAATTTGCCCATCTCCTCTTTGGGTTGTATTCTATTGTCCTATCTGCATCTATTTAATAGCCCTTTTATTGCTGTCGGCCCATTTTATTCACCCACAAATTATTGGCTTTGGCTATCTTCGTTAATTAAACTACATTTATTATCCCCTATTACCTTTGGTTTTATGAGTTTTATGAGAAAAACAAGGAGTATCTTCTGCCTTTTATTTGTGATAGCTTTAGTGCTGATTATTTTTATTTTGCCCAGCTGTTTATTAAGTATTTTCTTCACCGTATTAAAAGTGGCTTTTTTGTGTTGTGTCATCATCCTTTTTTGTCTTGATGGACAGGTGATGGAGTGATGCCTTCTCAGTGTGATTGCAAAAAAAAGACGAGTATACGGTAGCAATGTTTTCTTTGTTTCGAGTTAGAGAAATGCCGCTGTTTAAAATCTTAAAAGTCTAAAATCTGCATACTGACCGCATCAAGTAGTCAACTGTTTCACAGTTGACTATTATAATAGTCAACTGTTTCACAGTTGACTATTATAATAGTCAACTGTTTCACAGTTAACTATTATAATAGTCTGTGTTAGACTACCGTATTTCCTCCAATAACGTGTTTTCGACCCACTTTTTAATTTCTTCTCCTGGCAAAATCCACCTATTTTGTAGCTCATCTCACTGCTTACAACTGGGATAGTATTTTGTCTGAGAGTGGTATGCAAAAAATGGGTCAAGAACACAATGCCAAGAACATGATTTTGAACCATAGAGGGCCTTATTAGAGAAAATGCAGTGTTACTTATTTTACAGTGTTTTAGTTTTGAAAAAAAAAAATAAATCTTTGAGTTCTGATCATATGATGAAAATCTCACCTACTGGTCAATTTTTTTAGCTTAACCAAACAAAATATTTTCAATACACTAAGTAAATAGAAAATCGTTTTGGTTATCTCTACATCTTAGAGCTGTTTTTGTGACGCGAATCTCTCGTTTTACAAAAAATTGTCAAAGATTTACTTTTTTGTTTGCATTGTCTTCTTGTAAAGCACACTGGCTGAGCAAGCATTATGTTAACCCTCGATAAAATCTTTTTACTCATTAATTAGTATGGTTTTGATTTATTACATTGAAGAAAAGAGTGTGAGAAATTCATCTCTTAATTTTTCCAACACCCTATCTTCCCCCTTTTAGCTACTGTTGCTGACGGGCGTGTGAATGATGGAATAGGGTGTTTGGCGTTGCTGTAATCCTATTTCCCTTCTTTCTCTATTTTGTTTTTGGAGTATATATTTTTAGTGTGTGCATATTAGACACGAATTTTGTATCACACAAAAAACGCAAGTGTATATTCTAACACTATGAGAAAAAGTAGGCGCTGTTCATTTTTTTAAGACAGTTCTTTTCTTCCCCCTTTTGCATTGCTGAAGGCTTCTGCCTCAGAACTATATATCAAATCAGACCATCGGCCTTCCCCCTTTTTTTTTGCTTCTATTATTCTTAAAATAATATTGGTGTTGCTTTGGTGATATTTGCGTGAAAATGATCTTTACATACCGTATTTAGTCTAATAGGAGCCCCCTCTAATTGTAGCTCCCTCTAATAGTAGAAACCACCCCCACCCCCAATCAGCCTAAAAAATCAATCTTTGCACAGCCCCGGGGCTACTATTAGAGTAAATACGGTAGTTAACTGTTTCACAATTTCAAAGTTGATTATAGTTAATTATTTCAAAATCCAGCACACTGTAAAGTGTTGATGTTTATACTAGTTTAGTAATTTTGCATTGTTTTCAGCATTAAATATAGTGGAGTATTTTTGCTATTTTTCTAACACTATGCAAATGGACAAATCTCCGTTGGCAATGCTTGCTAAAGCATGTGAAACTATAGGCTGCAACAGTGATTCATCGCCTAACAAGAGCAAAAGTCATTCAAAAAATGGAAGCAATGGAAGTTCAAAGTCGACCAACAACCGACACAGCCTACAAAATTCACCCCACGGTTTGTTAATTGTTAAAAATATCATGTGTGCATCAGAATAGTAAATTAAAAATATTTTTAGGTAATCATGCAAATGCATATTTCGACAACATGAATGGCAGTGGTCTTAATGGAAAACACATAAAGAAGGAGAATGGTCAACAGCATGCCAGGAAGGGAAGTCCACGAGCTAATTTCACTGGTGTCAACGGGGTAAGTCATTTCAAAAGTATCGCTTATTTACTTCCTTATCAAAAAAATCTCTATCATAATTTGATTTCGACTGACACGGGAAAGGCACGACCCGGGTGTGGCCTATTAAAAAACGTTATACAGGGTTATTCAAGAAATTGTAACACTTTCAAACTGCCATAACTTTTTATCCCGGCACGATTTCAAAATTTTGTAAACGCAGATCGACTCAGAATTTCATGGCAATTTTTTTGGCATATAACACCCGAAAAAATTTTTTTTTGCAAAAATTCGAAAATTTGCCTTGGTCCCCCCTGTTGTCCATCCAAAGGCCACCTACAGACCAGGAGCCAAACAACAGGGGGGACCAAGCGAAAATCGTGGTTTTGACCTTATATACCAAAAAATTGCCATGAAATTCTGAGTCGATCTGCGTTTACAAAATTTTGAAATCGTGCCGGGATAAAAAGTTATGGCAGTTTGAAAGTGTTACAATTTCTTGAATAACCCTGTATACCAAAATGTAGCCCTAATTGAGCTAGTTAAGGAACCGTTCGCAGAATCTGCTATGGATCAATCTACGCTGAGAAATAATCTTTTTAAAATTACAAAAAAATTGTGTTGAAATATAAGTCAAGAACAACCCTTTTCAAACATGTGAGTTGGTGGCCGAGTGGATGAGTGGTGCGGCGCCGAACCTATTTCTTTTTTTTCGCGTGCACGTCTTTTTTATTTTCGGTTTTTTTAAAGCTTCACTTTCCTACACAAAATGACACGGGGAGAACAATAAAAATCGATGTGGAGGAAGATGACGATATGGAAATGAATGCAGACAGCACTGATTATTTGGAAGCTGATGATGGGTATACAACAAAGTTAGTGTATTGTTTACTTTATTATTATTATGATTATTCATTCAGTGACTGTATCGAAGCTCAAGCACCAAATTCTATTAGATTCAGCGAAGGAAGACTGGTCAAAATTGATGATGTAATTGATGAAAAACCGAAAATAAAAAAGACGTGCACGCGACTGGAGTCGAACCTTTCCCGAAAAAAAAGAAATAGGTTCAGCGCCGCACCACTCATCCACTCGGCCACCAACTCACATGTTTGAAAAGGGTTGTTCTTGACTTATATGTCAACACAATTTTTTTGTAATTTTAAAAAGATTATTTCTCAGCGTAGATTGATCCATAGCAGATTCTGCGAACGGTTCCTTAACTAGCTCAATTAGGGCTACATTTTGGTATATAACGTTTTTTAATAGGCCACACCCGGGTCGTGCCTTTCCCGTGTGAGCCATGTGGCCTTATACGAGAATCGGTCTCATTTTCGGCTTTGTCCCCCTGTTGATTTTTTGTGATTTTTTAGGATCAGTCTTAGGTTTAGGCAAGGGTTGGCTAGCGTATGTTAGAACGGACTCAAACATATCTTAGACTCATGTTTGAACCTGTCCTAACATAACCTGACCAACCCTTGACTAATCCTATAAAATCAACAGGGGGGACCAAGGCAAAAATGGTACCGATTCTTGTATAGGGCCGACCACTTTACCCTAATTTTAATTTCATGTAATTCAGGTTCTAACTTGTGAACCCTCCACCTCCTCCCCCTCGAACACTCAGCAACAGCAGCAGGGACACCCACTGAATATGGCAAACAATGGCGCGTTTCCCGGATTATTACAGCGTTGCTTCCCTGGTGGTATGCCCCCTAATGGCATGCAAATGCCTAACCAACAGCAGCTAGGAATCATGCCTGGCATGCCTATGCCCCCATTTCCCGGCTACCCAGTTGGTGCGAACCCGTTCAACATAATGGCGGCTATGGCAGCATTTGGGCAGCAAGGAGTACCACCGGGAATGATGCCTTCCACACCCACATCAAGAGTACCCAATAGTGGACCTAACCCGAACTCGGTCACAACTACAACCACTGCACTATCCGCTCCCATTCCAGCCACTTCCCAGCCTCTACTTAATCCACTGTCCAAAACTCCTCCTGCTACTAACCATCAGCAAAATCAAGCCAAAAGATCCAACTCTTCCGCCCTAGCCACCCCTACTTCAGCTGCTTCTGGCCAGATGAACCAGTTTTCAAGTCAAGCTGAAATGGAATTTGCTAATCTGATGGCTCAACAACAAGCGATGGCTATGTTTGGAAACCCTTTCGGAGCTTTTCCACCGGCTGCTATGTTTGGACAACCACAGAACGGAGCTATGCATCCAGCTATGATGCAGGCTATGACAAATGCCGCTGCTATGCCATCTTCGCAAGCATACTTAGACAATTCAAATGCTCAAGGGTAAGAAATTAAGACAAATAATTAATAAACTAGAAAAGTAGAAGATGTAAATATTTTTTACTTACCAGGGAGCCGTTTGAACTGTCTTCTAAAATCCCCCATATTTTTAGTCGCTATTAACATTTTTCCATTTTTTTAGATAGGCTGAAGACAAAAAAACAAACGTATATTCCACCAATATGCTTAAGCAATAAAATTGGGAGAGCAAGGGATCCAAAATGTTTGTGGTTAAGCGCGAGAGTTGCTATACGCCTGTCTTTTGTCTTCAGCGAATAAAAAGACGTGAAAGAATGCTGAAAGCAACTAGAAAATGGGGAAAGGTATTTGCAGAGGACAGTTCAAACGGTTTTCTTGTTAGTAAAGTATTAAAATTTTGAGTTTTGAGGGGCTCTAATGTAGGTTGGAATCGGATTTTTTATAGATCTAGTAGCTTTCATAAGTTTTGTGAAATGATACTATCTTAAGGATATTTCAATGTCACCCAAAGAAATAAATTTCTGGTAGTGGAACAGGAAAAATAAAAAGTATACTCAAAATAACTTATTCCCTTCTTTCGATTTCCTACATCAGTTGAAGAAGCGCCATGACAATAAAAACCTAACTTAGCACTCCTAATTTTTGATCCATTTCAGTTCAAGTGCCTCGTTTCAAGCCATGCTTATGGCGGCAGCGTGTGGACAGCAGCCCCGTTTTGTGTGCACCTACGCCATCAAAAACTCTAGCTGCAACAAGTCCTTCGAAACTGAGAGTGAACTGTTCGGCCACTACCGTCAACACATCTCCCAACTCACTTCCACTACCAATGCCTCCTCTCCCATACTTGTCTCCTCCACGACTACAGATCCCACTGTTTCCACGGCGTCGTCCGCCACTCCATCTACACCCAATCTAAACAGTAGCTCCATCCAACAGCAAAATGGTGGTGGGAAAATAAAGGTGAAGCAAGAAGCAAAATCTTCGCCTCCAGCTGCATCTCCCAAGCAAGCCGCTTCGCTGGCGCCAATGTGGAATTGGAACAACAACAGTCCATCAGGTGCTCAAATGGCTGCCCCTACCACAGCCGCAAATAGGTTTCACCCCTACTCCATGAAAATGCCTCACCCGCAACCGCCCATCTCAGCAGCCCAACAACAATTTCAACAGCATCAAGCCATAGCCGCCGCAATGAACAATGCTCAGCAACACCAGAACCACCAAAACATGGCAGTTATGCAGCAGGCAATGGCACTTCAGTATGAGATGGCAATGGCTGCTGCTGCTGGAATGCCGCCTCCGTTTGCAATGAATATGATGAACCCAGCTCAACAGATGGCTTTTGCAAATGGATTCATAATGAATCAAGGCGGGCAGCAACAAGTTGTAGAAAAAACTGTTTAATTTAAAAAAAAAAGTCTGTTTTTTATTGAAAAAATTAAAAAATGCTCACTTATTTGGCAAATATTGCTCAAAACCACAAATGGCCATTAGTTTACTGCTTTTTAATTCCTCGCTTGTGTGCCCTTTTAAAAACTATTGCCTGAAAAATTTTAAAAGTTTTTGGTTTTTTTTCTGTTTTTTGCCTTTCACGGGTATGCAAGAAGAATACACTGCTGTTTTTTGTATTGGTTTTGTGTTTAAAGTAATAATTTTTTTTACTCTAATATTGTTGCCATTATTTATTTTTGTGTATAGAGAGAATTTTATTTTCATGCATTTATTTTTGCAATAAATTAAATATATAAAACAGTGTGCTAAACGAAAATTTTTAATCTCAAGCAGTCTAGCAAGCAAAAGCATCTTAAGAAAAATAGACAACGCTAAACTGGCGATTATTAAAGAAGGCTTAATCAGCTTTCTTAAGAGGGGTCATGAAGTCTCATTTCAAATGTTGGAACTTCCACGCACCAGGTTTTCGTATGAAGACAAACAAGTGTTATTTGATCATCATTTTGATAAATTTCATGGTGTTTTTCAATCATCCATTTGACTTTTATTTTTCATATGAAAAACTGGTGCTCGGGAATCCTACCATTTGCAATGGGATTTATTGGCGTGGGCTGGCACTTTTCTAAAAGAGTTCTACAGTTGATTTACGCTATAGTCAGCGTACAGTTAACTCGAGTCATTGTCGATTATTTTATAGTTTACATATGTTACAGTTAATCCACATTTAACGCAGACAACAGTTAATCCACAGTCAGCTCAATTATGGATCTTCATTACGAAACTCAGAGAAAACAATCCGCCACATACCACATTTTTTTAAAAGCTTCGCTTGATTAATTCCCCTTCAACTTTGGCTTCCTGCTCCCAACTAAGAACACAAATTTAAATACACCATCATATCCATCAAAAAAGAAGAGTTTGATCGATTACATGTTGAATTGTGAGAAACTCAAAAATAACAACTTACAAAAAATCAAGCTATTTTTATGAAAACTTTTTTTAAATTTTTCTTCGTAGCACAAAACCAGAAAAATAAAAAAGGAAAAGCTTCGGAATTATTATGTTTTAATTTAAACTCAAAACTTTGGTGCGCGGTCCAATTAATATGCGACTCTCTATCTCGAGACAATTCGCTTACCTTCAAATTTCAGCTACAGTAAGCCCATAGAGAGATCTTAAAAGATAGTAGAGGCACAGGTGAATTATTATTTATTAGGTTGATTATCTCTCCCCTCTATTATTTCTTTGATTGGTTTAAAAAGGGCGATTGGTACTGCTGCTAATCCATCATTTTACTTATTGGTTATGTCAGGAGGGTTGCCTTCCTAAGGCCTACGGCAAAACTCAATTTATTTTGATCGAGCCTGCATCTGATAGTGATTGTTATTATTATTATTAATGGATCATTTGCCTGCAAACTCAACAATTCTGATTTCAGTTATTCAAGGTAGATCCATCACTTTATTGTTTTGATCTTTGGGAAAAATTCCGACGCCCACTACTTATTGGTTCTGGGGTGATTGATTTGGATTGGGGCTTCTTCTTATTTTGCTGCTGAACGCAGTGGTCTTATCATGGAGTGATTGATAATAGTCAGAAGTTGGTGGAAAAAACTCAAGTATTATTTTAATAGGGGGGTAATCAATCAGGACTTGCTATAGTGAAGTAATGGCACAATTGTTTTGGAATATTTCGGATTAATTGCTGATTTCTGGTTTTACTTGGGCAGGACTTCGTTTTATCGCATAACTGAGAATCAAGTTTTAACTCGTTTTTTAGACGTTTTAAGTTCTGCTGTGTAAAGAAAACGTGTTTTTTGAATTGGGAAAGCGGTTTTTGAAGAAAATTTTTTTTGCCTAAATTTGACCAAAATTTTCATTTTTAGCAACATTTTGGTCATTTTATCTCCACTAAACGACCAAACTAACTAACTAACTTATTCGCATCGGATCCTTACAGATTTCGTGAAGTCGAATCAGATTCAGATACATAAAGAGCTATAACAACGTAATGAATTAAACAAAAGTACACGACCAAAAAACACAAAAACTAAAAAAAATAAAAATTTTAGTCGAAAAAAAAAATATTTTTTTCAAAAACCGCTTTCCCTATTCAAAAAACACGTTTTCTTCACATAACAGAGCTTAAAACGTCTAAAAAACGTGTTAAAATTTGATTCTAAGTTATGCGATAAAACGAAGTTTAGCCTTTACTTGGTTTGTTTAAAAAAATCTGAGTTTTTAAAACTTAACTTCCTAAGTTTTAACTTCTTACAGGAAAGATTGTACCAATCCGATTAAAAAAACGTTGTTAAGCAAAAATTAACACCGTGTTTCCTCTTTTATCAGCTCTCGCTACAAGTGACAAAATGTACCTGGTATAAATTTTTAAATGTCCTTTTGAAGCCAAACTTTTCAAGCACGAAACACCCGAAAAAAGTTTGAAATGTTTTATATTGCTCCTAAATTTTGCGGGCATTTTAAATTTTTTCGCAACGTTGATATTAATGTTCTTCATCCAAGTTTTAATTTTTTCGCAGTCGTTCTTTTGGGTAATAAATTGGATAATCCTTTCGTGTCGAGACTATCTCCTTAACACAGGGTTGCCAAGTCCGATGACCCGAAAATCAGCGAAAATTTTTCAAGAATCAGCGAATGACACAAAAAATCAGCGAATTTTTTTGAAATCATCTTTATTAGCTAAACTTTCACAACAAATCGTTGAGAAAAAACCTAGATGTAAATCAATTGCAGCCTTGCCAGTAGGCCTTGCCATCTTCGCTGATAAATCAGCGAAGATGGCAACCCTGCCTTGACAGCTTTCACCCCTTCTTTAAGCAAAAAGCCAAAGTAAAATTTACTGGTAAAATTAAGTAATTTATTGGTAAAATTCACACTTTTGTGGGCTCGATTCAACTTAAGCTTTTAAGTATATGTAAAACTAGCTATAAAACTAGACCGAGTAACTTTCAAAAAATATTGAATCTCGATAACCCGCCACCACCCCCCAAGTTCGTTCCTGTCTAGGGTCCAACACTTTTTTTACCTAAATTTTTGAAAATTTTTGCCGAATGTTATTTGTCAGTCTAGTCCAAAATATTGCAAGGATTTTGATTTTGCCGATCATTTTTTTAAATGTTAAAACTTTTGCCACTGAAATCCGCGCCTCTCGATAACCCACCAAGCTGTTTTGAAAGTAAGGCTGCGAGTTATCGAGAGGCGCGGGTCTTAGTTGCCTTTTTTTCATTTTTAAAAATGACCGGCAAAATTGGAATCCTTGCAATATTTCGCATCAGGCTGACAAATGATATTCGACAAAATTTTCCAAAAATTGAGGGAAAAAAAGTGTCGGACCCGGAACTTGAGGGGGGTGGTGGGTTATCGAGAGTCGACTGTATTAAGATATTTATGGACAACCTAAATTTAAAAAAAATCACAAGGTTTTATGCACGCCATATGTAAAGATATGCTCTTTTGAAACTAGTCAAAAAAATACTCAAAAATATCTTAGTCTAAAATTTTTGACTAAAATACTAGTTGACTAGTTTTACTCAAGCCTTACCCCAGACTTAGGCTAAACACGAGTGCTGAAACAATCGTAAATTATTTAAATTTTCAAAGTTTTTATTTTCTTTTCTTAAAAAATTTTCACTAAATATGACCGCCAGATTATAGCGGTCATTTTGGCAACAACAGTCCTACAAAAAGATTTAAAAAATTTGGTGATTAAATCAATTTAAATGGTGTTTCGGGTATGGCGAAACATGCACCCGAAACACCATTTAAATTGATTTAATCACCAAATTTTTTAAATTGAGTGAAAAGCTTTCAAGAAAAGAAAATAAAGACTTTGAAATTAAAATAATTTACGATTGTTTCGGCACCCGTGTTTCGCCTAAGTCTGGGTCCTCGAAGAAAAAACACTTAACTAATCTGATTTATCAACTATTTATCAACCTAACAATTTCGCTGCAATACAACCTAGCCCTAGCCATACATATACAATTCAATCTTTGATGGATTGATAGATGGGAAGGAAAAGAGAATAAGAGAAGTTGAAAGGCAAGCAACGGCGGCGGCGAAGTTTTTAGAAAGCAGATGGAAGAGGGCATTTGATGGATGGGCAAAGTGAATGTGTAATGCACACTGCACAGCGGCTGCATGATTAATTGTACCTAAGTGCAGAAGAGAACTTAAAACAACAGTCAGATAGGGCACATACAGGGTGTTCAAAAGAAAATTGACCACCTAAAACATTTTGTGCAAGCGATTAAATTTAAAAAAATGCCCTGAGAGGCCGAATTTCTTGAAATTTTTAAGAACTAACTATTAGACATCAACAACTTCACTTTGGGTGGTGTACAACTAAATAGTTGTAACATATGGTAGAGACTAATATATGCTCAAAATGTTAGTTACAAACAAAATACCGTATATAATGTATTAATCCTGCACCCTGTAATAATCCCCCACCCTCTTATGTTCGATATTAGTTGCACCACAAATCCTGAGCAAGTATATTTATTAAACAGTTTCAAACACCTAAACGAAGGTAAATAAATCTTCATCATTAGAGTCTTCCAAGTAGGGTTGGATTCGGTCGGTTAACCGAACCGGTCGGTTATCCGAAAACCGGGGTTTTCGGCAAATAAACCAAAACCGAAAACCGGTTTCAAAAAAACCGGGAAAATCGAAACCCGGTTTCAGCAAAATACCGGTTTTTTACGACAAAAATTAACCGAAAAGCGGGTACAGTTCGGCTTGAAAAAACCGGATCCGAAAACCGGCTTTGAAAAAAAAACCGGTTTTTTTAACCGACCGATCCAAAAAAGACCGACCGAATCCAACCCTACTTCCAAGTTCGCTAACTGGTTATTTCTAGGGTTGGGATTTTTCTCGGTAAGAATCTTTTCGAGAATATTCTCGAGAATATTCTCGGCAATAATCTTTTTTTTCAGTAAGAATCGGTAAAAATCTTTTATTTCCACAATTCAACACTATCCAATCAAAAATCGTTCAGAAACATATCAATTTCATCGTTAACAACAGTTTCCTCAATTTCTAATTCCATTCCTTCCTCTGTTTCTTCCGCTGGCTGTTCCGCTCGCGCTTTCTTGAAGAGGTTCGCATACTCCAGCGTCAAGTTGTGCTTGATGAACGTCACCTGAGAGGCTGTGTCGACCTTCATTCTGAAATCATTCATAAAAAAAACTAGTCACTCCAACTACTAATACAAACCTGTTGCGCAGCTTCGTGTGGATTCCGCCTCAGGTGACCAGTTCCTTTCCGTCGGAGCAGCAGTGATTGGCACATTGTGGAGCATCTGGACAACTGTGGAAGAAGCGTGTCAGAGAAGAAGGCTTTCCACCAGGTGAGCGCATCCATCGTGTCGACTGCATTCCATGCGTAGCGGCGCTTGTGCTTGTCGAAGATTCCTGTCCCAGCCAGCCACGAAGCCCATTCCATTATCACCTGAAGAGGATATTATTCCACAATCCGCACAAAATCAAGTTGTTACCTGTCCTTCCTGCCGGCAAACACTGGATTCTTGAGGCACTTGTTTGCCAGGAGTTCGATCGCCTTTGCTTCTCCTCAGTTGTCAGCGCTTGCCCTTGGTCCGACAGCTCAAGTACATCCAGGAGATAGGCAACATCCGATTTGGCGAATTCTTCTCGGCTCCACAGAATCTAAGAAAATCTTTACGAACAAGAAGACTCTAAAAAATTGTACCTCCATTAAGTCCTCCTTCACTTCGTGTAAGAATTCGCTTGCTTCTACGGCTTGTTTGGAATTTGAGAAGGCTTGCCGTATGATCTTGTAACAGCTAAAAAACAAATCAGCAAATTCAACTCATTAAATAAGCTAACCTCCTCGAGTTTACTTCGTTCCCTTCGATCGCCGTGATTGAATCCGCCAGTGGAGAAAGAATCCTTTGCGCATCCTTCACATCCAGCCAGAAATCCTCACTGTCCCATAGCATCCGTCGAAGTCGTTCCGCTTCGCGCTTAAAACTCGCATCGTTAAGAATTCCCGGAGCACAGATGGCCGACTTGAGAGCAGTTTGATTCGAAGCGATTGACGAAAGAAGACGAGACCAAAGCCTAAACCAAATCCAAGTAAAAGGAGAACAAGAAGTAAATGTTTTACTGTAAAACCAACCCAGTCAACAAAACGTCAGCTCCTCTTGATCATCTTTGGACGTTGAGTCGAAGAACTGTTTGATGCTGGCCGAAGTTGCTTGAGACGATTCTTCCGCGGCTCCTGACACTCTTGGTTTCTTGGATGGTGGCGACATGCTTTGGCTACGACGAGCTGCAGGCTTCTTCAGCATCCGATCGATCTGCTTCCTCGCTTCAGCTCCAACTTTGTTACAGTTCTAAAGTCAAAGACAAAGCTAAAGGCAAAACTAAATATTTATTACCTTTAAGTGATTCTCCATTCTTGTAGCGTTAGAAACATATGGCTTGTTACAGAATTTGCAGCAGTAGACGCCCTTTTCACCATTCTTTTCATCGAAGTAGTTCCAGCACCAAGATAGCGGTTTTGTTAGCTTCGGCATAGCGGCTGAAAAGTTGGAGAGAATATAGGTAACAACATAAATCGGCAATTGATCAAATTGCAGCAAACATCTCATATTTTACGAATTCGTGTCAAGACAAATACAGTTTCCAGTACAAAAAAGTAGAAAAAGATTCTTCTCAATTTTGTTGGTCGGTAAGAATCTTGATTCTTACCGAGAATATTCTCGAGAATATTCTTGAGAATATTCTCCGAGAATATTCTTCGGCCAACCCTAGTTATTTCTTTAGCCGTCTTCTTCTATACCTGCACTTCAAAGTCATTTCGTGCGTCTTGTGGCTTTTGTTGAGCCCGAATGTCACGGATAATGCCTAAGCCCTTGGTGCCAATGGATCCTTCTGGCTTAAAGCAGGTGATTTGGTCATCTTCGGTCCCATCCGTAGCTGTGGTGAGCGAACCGGATGAATAAAAATTGCGTGAAAACAAACAATCGAAAACAAACCTTTGAATGATTTGACGATGATCTCCTTGGATATTTCTTGCCGGGGTCGGGTCGTGCGTTTTTCGCTAAGTGCAAAAAGTGAATTTTTAAAAAGCCAAAAAATTTATAGAAAAAGCACAGTGCAGCAAAAATATTTCTTGTCAAAAATTAGTTTAGTTATGAGACGACCTAATATTTTAAGATTGCAAGACGATTTATATTTCCTTGTACAGCTTAAAAACACAAAAAAATAAAAAATTTTCTTACAAACTAAAAACTGCTAGCTGGTCTTTCTTTTATGTACGTCTTAAGTCACGGCAAATTAAAAATTCTATCTAAAAACTTTTGCAAGATAGGATACTGATTAAACGAATATGGCAAAAATCCTTTAATTGTCCAAAAGTATTCAGACACTAGAAAGTCCGCATATGTAGGGACAATTGCTCCAGCCAGAAAGCCTGTCTTACCTTCTTCTACAAGTGCCTAATAAGTAGGTAAGTGATGGCAAGATACTGGCAAAAACACCTGCCTGTAGAGGGAGTCCTCAAATTTTATTATAATTAAAAAAACGACAAAATTTCTCACTTGATCGCCCTGTTCCAGAGCAGCTAAAGTGTAAATGTAGGGACGAAAGTCTTTGACCACATCTTTGTGAGAACTACTTCATCAGATCT
>JAMRYI010000319.1:0-177350 GCA_029231635.1 Ditylenchus weischeri
GTCATACAACAGAAAATGAGCGCTACTTTTCTAAGCTTGCCAGAGTTCTGACAGACTATCGCCAAGATCTTTCAGCAACTTCAGTATACAACACCCTTTATGCACATTCACTAACCAATTTGAACACCTCTCTTTGAATTATTATAATACAAATAAAAACATCTATTTTCATAAAACTGTGAAATGATAATTTTAAAATTCGAGAAATTCCGGGTTACATTAGATTTACTGGGCCAGGCCGCTGGCCTGAAGTTTTAGGCCCGGCCCAGCCCGCGCCGGGCCTGGCCTGGCCGGCCCGTGCCCAGCCCTGGTGCGGGGTCTTTCCGCAAATATTCCGTTTCATTCTTTTCCACCTATTTTCACCCACTTTCTCTTGTTGTTTTTGTTAATGCTTCTTATACCTTATTTATAGTTTTCTATGTCTGCTGGTAGGAAAATATCGTGGAGTTGGAAATACTTTAACAAGCAAGAAGAGGATCTGAATCAGACACGAGTGCCGTTCGCCTACTGCAAGTTCTGCTATAAGAAGGGCGCAAAGACTGGTCGTTATTTGAACAATGCCACAAAGATGAAGAATCGCTTGAAGGTAATTGTTGATTGCTTTCGTGTTTACTATTTGATTTTAGAGCTGCAATAAAGTCGGAGCCGAGGCAAGGAAGGAAATTGATCGCCTGCTGAAGAAACCATCCGTCAAACGCCGAAGTCAAAGCCAGTCGCCTCTTTCGAAGAAAGTCAAGTTGTCAGAATCCGCGGAAGTCTCGTCGCAAGCCGGTTCTGGATCAATCAAACAATGTTTTCCGAGCATGTCGAAGGAATCTCGACATCTTGTTGACTCGGGTTTGTTTTGATTTCTTTTTCTTGATAATCACTGTTATCATTTAGGGGTTCGCTACAGGCAGCATATCACCAAATTTTCTTCGACAATCCATTTTTCAAAGAGTTCATCAAGTCGCTCAATCCATCATACAAACTTCCGCATCGTCAGAACAAGTACGCAGAGGTCTTCATCCCAGTAGAATTCGATCGAGTCAAGAAGAATCTGTATGTATCATGCAACAAGGTTTGTTTTTCAAAGGCTTTGCAAGTCTTATCTACATGTTTAGGCCGATTTTTCGACGATTTCTTCGGATGGATGAACGAATGTGCGCAGCGATTCCATCATCAATTTCATCGTTCACACTCCAAAGCCGTTACTCTTTGACTCCATCAATGCAACGTCTTCTGAAGTGAATAGGCAGATTTAACGGACGCAATACACTGGTTGGTTTTTTGCAGATTTTATTGTAAGACTACTTTGATTTCAGGCAATTACATTTCCGCACTTCTCGCCGAAGAGATCGCAAAACTTGGGAAGCAGAAAGTCGTCGCTGTCGTGAAAGATACTTGCTGAACAGATTCTCTTTGAGAGGTGCAAAGCTCATGCAATCGATCTCGCTGCCAAGGACATATATGGAGGGACCAAGATTAAGGACCGTTTGAGTTATTGCGTTGAAGTGGCCAAGTTTTTCCGGTAAGGTTGCTTTGATTGTTTCTTTGTTATTGTTTCTTCATTTTAGAAAGAAAACGCCAGAATTAGTTCTTTCGAAAGCGCAACAAGAGGAGAATGTTTAATCGACAATCCCCAAATGGCCAGTCAAAACACGATGGGGAATGTGGGTTCGTCTAGTTTCTTCAATCGCTTCTAATCAAACAGCTCTCAATTCAGCCATTTGCACTCAGGGGATTCTCAGCGACGTGACACTGAAGAAAGAAGGGGAGCGTTTGCGCATGATGCTCTGGGACAGTGAGGATTTTTGGCTGGACGTCAAGGATGTAAAAAAGGTGCTCTCTCTGCCTGCCGATGCAATCACGATGATTGAAGGGAATGAAGTCGATTCGAGGAAGTAAGTTGATTCATAGGCTTGAAAGTAGCTGAACTGTTTGTTTAGGGCTTACAAGACAATTTGGGACGCTTTTTCCAAGTCGAAAGCTGCGGTGTACTCGAGCGAATGGTTTGATGAGCTGAAAGACGAATTGATGGAGGTAGGATTTTTTGTATAGAATTTGTTTGAAAAGATTTTTTAGATTCTGCGAAAACGAGAGGATTTTGCCAAGTCGGATGTCCCCTATCTGCTCGACTTACTGGAGCATCGGATCATAGACAAGCTCTTACCAATGAAGACAAGCAGGCTGCCATCGAACTATTGGCCAACAAGTGCGCCAAGAATCCAGTGTTCTCGGGCAGACAAAAAGAGGTAAACAATTTGGTTAACTGATTAAAGTAAACTATTCCGTTTTAGGTGATGTCCGAATGGGCTTTGTGACTGGCAGGAACGGGAATTCCAAGGACAAACGCCAATACGCCTAGGACGTCAGTGACGTCCGTCACCACGTCAGCATGCGCTGACGTTGTGGATGGCCTGGTTCGGCGATACTCTCCTGTCCAAAGTCGTGCAAATGCTCTACAATGCGCCGATTTCTGCTGCACCTACAGAAAAAACTGGTCTCTTCGTGGTGGAATCCATACCAAGCTTTTGTAGAGTTTAGGTTATTTTAAAGTGCATATTTAGTGTTAGTCTCCGAGGAGCAATCGATCGGGTCCAAGGGCGTTGCCCACCACCAACCACATTCCAGACTCTTTCCCATCGGCAAGCTTATCCCCCTCTATTTGTGTGTATTGCCCCTGTGTGTTAGCTAGCCGCTCATCACCCCACCACATTCTCACCACCTATCTGTGTGCCCCTACTGCCTATTTGTTTTAGCTTTGTTTTAGCTTGTTTAGCTTTTGCTATTTTTCATTATAGTGTTCTTGTACGAGCTAGCTGTATAGTTGCTCCCATTTTAAGCTTAAATAAACCTACTTCTCTTTATCCCCTTTCTACAACATAAGGGTTGGAACCACCCCCTCTGAGGAGATCCCTAAGAAGTATTTTTGGTGTCTGCAGCACCGGATTTACTATTGGTGGACCAATTTACTCTTCGCAACAGGTTTGTTTTGATGTTTAAAATGAAGTTACATTGGTTGATTTTAGAATGGCGGTAGAAACGGCCTCTCAGGTGACGTGCATTAAACACAATCTGTTGCTAGTGTACGCTCATCTCATCAAGTCGACCGCAAATGAACAGGAAGTAGAGGAAGCGATGGAAGAATCAAATGAAGAAATTATTAAAGAAACGCATTTAGGGATGAAGTTGATCTATTTATGCATGATTTTGATTGAGTTGTTATTGTTTTCTGTATAAAATTCTTTGTCAAATTTTCTCGATTTTTTCCCCACTTCGGGAACTTTCCCGGGAAATTTCCCGAGAATTTTACTGTGTTTGACTTTTCCTGGAAAACCACCAACCCTAGTTATAGCCACTTATGAATTTCTCTGTATACCGTAAAACCTCTATTAACCCACCATGGCGGATTATTTTTCAACGCCTCTCAGGAGGTGGCGGATTAATGGAGCGTGACAGATTATTTTTCAATTTTGTTTTTAAACCTGTTGGCGCCAAAGGCGTCAACGAAAGTTTTTGAAAAAACAACAAAAACTTATTTGAAAAATATTTTGAACTGAAATTGTTTTGTTTTACCCCAGTCTCTGATACCCCAGTCTCTAATTATCCCCCACCAACTTTGAGTGGCTGTATCTCGGAGCATAGTCCATATTTTACAAAGCTGTTTTTCACGTTTTCTTAGCTCCCACGAATTTCACCGATTCTGCCTTTTAGATATTGGATTTTCCCCCAAAAATCTCGAGATCGACCCAAATTTTTTCCGATTTCCGGGAGGTTGAAAAATTATATGTATATAGGTATTAAAGGTATTTTTTCTGTTAACATTTGATTTTGGTAAAAAGCAGTCGCGTTTGACTCTTAATATTTTGTTGTTGTACGTGACGGGGATGGTTAACTATGTTTTCACTCTGGCTATAACTTATTCTAACAAGGGAACCGCCATTTTTAAAGCCGCTCTTGTCATTTTTTCATATTTTTCGATGCGCCAAAGACCAAAAACAGGCGTATAGCTAACCCTGGGTTTAGCCACGAAAGTTTAATTTTTTGGATGCCTTGGTCCCCAAGCTAATTTTTACGATTTGTAATCTTATAAAAATCAGCTTGGGGAAACAAGGCATTTAAAAAATAAAACTTTTGTAGTTAAACCCAGGGGTGGCTGTACGCTTTTTTTTTGTCTTCAGCGCATCTAAAAACATGGATAAATGTCAAGAGCGACTTTGAAAATGGTGTGTTTGCAGAGGACAGTTCGAACGGTTCCCTTGTAAGACTCATTTGAACTCTTGAAACCACGTTTTTTAAAAAAGTGATGCATCCCGAAGCTTTTATAACTACTTTTAAATTAAACCATCGTGTGTTAGCTGGAACAAACGTGTATTCCTGTTCAAATGGGACAAGTACCGCATATTTGAGGCTCGCTTACAATGGAGGTAAAAACTCTGATGTCGTAGTCGGAAGTCGGTTGTCCGATTTTAATTTTATTTTTGGCACTATTCTTGTTGGTACCCCCAAATCATAGGATTTTTTCAAAATTTTTAAGCTATTTTTTGAATTTTTTTGAACTGAAAATCATTATTAATGCTTTTTCTCATGGTATGTTTGTAAACGCTAACATTTTATTTCATTTTTCTGTCACAACAATTTACGTGCACGCATATTCAACAGCTATTTGGCTCCATAAGTTGTACATAATATCAGGACCCGCATATTTCTGACGCCAGCAGAATTGTTCAATTAACCACACCATTGTTCAATAAAAAGCATTAAAAATGATTGAAATGAAATTTTATATTTGGCACTATTCTAAGCCTAAGCCTAAGCATTAAAAATGATTGAAATGAAATTTTGAAAAAAAAAAAATCCTATGATTTGGGGGGTACCAACAAGAATAGTGCCTTATTTTTACGCCAATCCTTGCAAAGTTTTTATTCTGGAAAAGAAGTCTAAGAATTGACGAAATCATTTTATAGAACGAAAACAATGATTAAAACTCGAGAGTTGCGGCACATAAAGACTTAGACATCCTACTTTCTATCTTCATTGTAATCACCCTATCATGGAGGATGGCGGATTATTTTTCAACCCTTCTCAGGAGGTGGCGGATTATTAGAGGGTGGCGGCAGGGTGGCGCATTAATATAGGTTTTACGGTATACCTTATTTTGCAAAATAATTTGTTGACTTTCTTAATTCGCGCGCACTCTACCGATTTTTCTACTTTTTAGATCTTGGTTGATCACTCGAAAATCTCGAGATTGACCTCAAATTTTTCCGATTTCCGGGGATTTAATAAATAAAAGGCTTCTATCAGGCTTCTATAGGGCCTTTTATTAGAGTGAATACGGTATAAGAATCCTATTCAAAAAAATCGCAAACAAATTTACTGTTTTAGCTGACAAGTGAAACATCAATGCTAAAACCCAATAATCTTTTTGCGATTTTACACCGTAGGGGTTGCACAAAGCCTTTTGCACAGCATCTTTATTGGTGAAGAACTCATATTTTCTGTTTTGCCCACTAACTACAACTGTGTGCACACGTCCATAAATAAAAAATTTGTGAAACCGACAAAAAATACAAATAAATAGTTTGTCAATTGCACACATGGCATCGAGATATTCAAGAAGCATTCAAATTTTTAGCTGTATTTTATAGTTTTCACTTGTTTTTCAGACGGCTAGGCGAAATTTGTCAAAAACGAGCCTTGACAAAACAAAACTTCTCATAAATTTGCCTTGGTCCCTCCTGTAGTGCAAATTGTAAAAAATACAGAAATGCTATGCTGAAAAATGGTTAAAAAGTGCGAGACTTTTTATAAAAAGATTTCCAAAAAACAATAGGGGGACCAAGGCAAATTTTTGAGAAGTTTCGTTTTTGACAAATTTCTCCTACCTTTTAGACAGTCAATTATAGATATTATTTTCGTTTGTTATCAATCAAATAAATCCCATTCGTTTGAAGAGAACCTTCCACCTCCACTGCCTCGACCACCCCTTTGCGCATTTCTGTTTTGTCGGTTTGAGCTTCCTTGTCCATTACCGACCGACTGACTGTTCCCTCGGCGAGAATTCTGGCCAAATCGTCCTCCAAATCCATCAGTGCGTGCACTCCCTCTGGGACATTGGCAATTACCTCTGCCTGGATTGCAACTGCCGCCAGAGCGTAGATGCTGTGTGCCATGATTAGGATGAATCCTATTAGTGACGGCGGAAGAGCCTTTAGGAGGGTTATCGGAAGAAGTGTCCTGTCTGCTGTCTTCAGTGTTAGGTGGGGTCGGGTGGCTTTCTTCGGCATGGTCATTGTCCGACCAGTCATTGCTACAACCAATGTTTCCCAGATTCCGAGCAATGGCTGCATTGAGGGAAGATTGATTGTTGCCTCGATCATTGCCCCAACGATTCTAAAAATAAATTTAAAAAATTAGGATTTATTAGAGGTGTGGAAACAAAGGTGAAACACGCAAATCATCGTGCTGTTATTTACATTGTTAAAAATAATAATTTCAAGGAAATCAACACAAAATATTTTAAATTTACTGAATTTGTCTTCAACTTACATTTCGGTGGTGTCTGTGTACATCCGAAACATGCAGCCTACCTCTCTGGTTGCCATTGCTTGAGGAAGTATTGGAAGCGTTGCTGTTCCTTGACCTTCTACGAGTCCTTCTTGGAGAGCTCTCATCTCTGTCTGATAAATCTGGCCATTCATTTGGGGCAGATGGTTGCAATAATGGTCGACTAGTCTCAGGTGGGTCCTCCTTCTTCGTAGGTTGATTAGACCCATTATTGCTGGAAAAGTAGAGGTTGCTGTCAGGTGTAAAGGCTGTGGAAATGTAAGTATGATCCTGTTGCTGAGCATTTCTGGGAGGCTGGTATCCAAATCGACCATTTGAAGATTCTAAAAATATGATCTTTAAACGTTAGGCTAAGTTTAGACTAATAATTTTTTTACCATCTCCGTTATTATATCAATTATAGCTCGCTAATTTTTGTCACTTATTTTTGGAATAGTGCGGTATACAGTACCTAATACCGTACCGAGCCGATTTTGGGTAAGCCGATGGATCTATTAGGTTGTTTGGAAAGTTCGTGCGATTATTTTCAAAAGAAATTTTTCTGGCATTCTGTTTTTAGTACATTTTTAGATCAGTTTTCTAAATTTGACCTTTCACTTTGTAGCTGAAATTCTGAGCTACTATTTCTAAATTTTTCGTTGGCGCCTTTGGTGCCGACAGGTTGAAAAACAAAATGGAAAAATAATCTGTCACCCTCAATTAATCGTATAAGTGGTCAACTTTAATGAAATGGTCGTGAAATTCATAAAAAACATAATGCCACAGAAATTTTCGAACTTTGCGGAGGGTAATATTTAAATCTGCCCGCTAATCTGTGAAAAATGCCCCTGATTCGAATTGCCCCTAATTACTGAAAAATGCCCCCTGATTCGAATTGCCCCCTAATTACTGAAAAATGCCCCCTAATTTCTGAAAAATGCCCTCTAATTTTTCGAGCTTAGTGGTCTTTTAAAAACTAGCCTATGATCCACGAAAAAACAATGTCTGCCACCACCAGGATTTGAACCTACACGTACCAATCAACGAAATAGTGTTCAAAAATAAGGCGCGAATTCAAAAATGGGACAAAAAGAGACAAACGCCCTAACGCCTATACGCCACCTCTTTTTGAAAATAGGATGGCGTATAAACGAGATTTTGCTTTTTAAATAGCTAAAATTTATAATTTTTAAAATCGGCAAAACGGAATTCTTGCGACTTTTGGGACTGGACTGTCCAAACAGAACCATCAAAAAAGTTCAGAAATCGAAGTAAAAAAATCCTCGTACTCTAGGCGGGAACGAAGTTTTTCGGGGTGGCGAGCAACCGAGGTTTGACTGTACCGAAACCGATACCGAAATTTCAAATTTGTCAAAATGACCCAGAGATGCCGAGGTACATTTTGAACCGTACCGACTGATCCGTCTTGGACAAATATAACACACCAAACAAATATACCACACGTTCTATTTTATGCTCGTAAAACAAAGAAATAGGGTTCGAAAATGACGTATAGAAGAATTTTTACTTCTAAGGTTGTAAAACGGGGATATTTTAGAGAATATTCCTGGACACATTAAG
Organism: Ditylenchus weischeri; assembly: GCA_029231635.1. Classification (NCBI taxonomy): domain Eukaryota; kingdom Metazoa; phylum Nematoda; class Chromadorea; order Rhabditida; family Anguinidae; genus Ditylenchus; species Ditylenchus weischeri. Next base: position 8,113 of record JAMRYI010000319.1, read on the forward strand.
AATATTCCCCAAATTTTAGAATATTCCCCAATAATTTTGGGAATATCTCTATATAGTATTTGGCATGTGTCCGTCCTACTTTTTAATGGACATTTTGACCACATTCAGGCCATTTTTGCTTATTTTTCCGATTATTTTCGGCAATGTCTCGACGGAACCCCAAACTTCAGACAATTCAGCGTCTTTTTATGCCGAGACCCAGGAAAATGTCTTCGAAAAAGAAAAACTTTTGTGGTCCCTCAAAATTGGAGTTGGAGGATTTTGGGGTAGGCCTGGAGGATGGTTTTTCTGCTTCCAACGATGGCCATTTTTGCGATGTCTCGAAAAGAACGTAGACGTAGATAGACGCGTAGTTTTTCACGATGAATGCACTATCGAAATTTCGAAATACTATAGAGGCGCCGATAGGCGCCTGTGGTCCCTTGTTCCCAATATTTCCTGAGATACGAAAATTTTCTTTCAAGAAAACAACGAAAAACTGGTGCTCACGCAAGTCCTTGAAATAAGTCCAAAAGCTACCCTAAGTAGGCATATATTTTTAACTTAAATATTTAGCTTCAGTAACTTATTTAATTTCAATTATGAATATACCTTGGCTGTTAATTGAGTTGTTAGCAGAAGAATTGGCAAACCCAGGTCTTCTCACAGTCCCACCTGTGGATGTATTGCCGTGTGAATCACCAAAATCATTATCTATTGTTTGCTCACTTGATTGGCCTGGATTAGGAGCAGTGGCTGCCCTAGCAGGGACTGGTTGTGGCACAAAGGGTGTCCAAATGTTTGAGGGCTGGCTCTCCCAGTCATCGTTCTCAGCCTGCTCCTCCATCACTGCTCGATTGTTATCAAAAGTAGAGCGGCTAAATGCAGAAGTATAGGAAGGTCTGGCTGCGCGAGGCTGTCGACCATACATGCCTCTTCCAAACCAATCCCTTCTGCTACTGCCAACAGGAGCTCGATTGTTGATGAAAGTGGTGCGGTTGGGATAATTATAACCGCCGCCAAAATCATTCAGAATCAAATGATTAGCACTAGACTGGGAAGTAATTGTAGGCAAGCCGCTCTGAGGATTAGTGACTTGAGCATTTCTGAAATAGGCTGGTTGTTATATTTGAATAGGCAAAGCTGCTTTGGCAAAACTAAGACAATCGTACATTTTTCAGCCTTTTTCGGGCACATTTAATTATCTTCACCCACAAAAAATTAAAAATTTGAGTCCACAGCAAAAGTAGATGAATTTCAAATGCCGGAGGTCCCCCATTGATTCAAAATAATGTTCTAGCTTTTGCATACCTCTATTAGACAAGTTACCACTCAAATTGTAGCCAGTGAGATGAGCTACAAAATAAGTGGTGACTTACCAGAGAGAAGAAATCAAAAAGTGGGTCGAAATAATTGAATTAGGGCGCAGCTTATTAGAGGAAACTCGGTAAGATTTTTGGATGAGTGCATTACTTTGATGTGCTTGAAGCCTGCGCTGTGTCAATTGGGTTGGTAGTGCTGCTTCCCCAACTGGCACTAGCCGTAGCAGCAGAATTAGAAGTGTTGCCCAGCTCAAAAGCATTGCCGTTCTGCAGAGCATGCAGGATGATATCTCTGTCTCGCTGTCTCTCAGTGGCATCATCTTCATCCAATTCCCAGGTTAAAGCATTGATTTGAGCTGGCTGAACGCTGCTACTGGACGTCCGATTTTCAGCTGGTGCGATTTCGCTAGGAGAGGCTTGATTAGCCCTGATGTATTCTCTATGACGTCTTCCATTGATGTGCTGCATCGCATTTTGGTAGGAGTACTGAATAACCACATTGCACAGGTAGCATTCCACTTGGCTGATTTGGGTGTTATCACTACTTCTAGTGAGTACCTGAGCAAAATGTTATTGAAAGTTGATACTTTACAAATAATCATCCCACATAAATAAGTTTCTAATACCTACGAGGTTACCCTAGGGTTGGGTTATTGCCCGGGCAAAATATTTTTGAGAAATTTATCGGGCAATTTCTCAGACAAAATCTTTTTTGCGGGCAAAATCGGGCAAAATCTTTTTCATCAACTGAGTACTGTACGTCGATAACTATAGAATTTGTCGTATATTATACGAGAAATTCTACAGTTATTAACGTACAGTTATCGATTAAGTTTCATATTATACAAGAAATTTTGCAGTTATCAAAGTACAATTATCGATGGGGGAAAACTGACTCAGGATAATAACTGTACGTCGATAACTATAGAATTTGTCGTATATTATACGAGAAATTCTACAGTTATTAACGTACAGTTATCGATTAAGTTTCATATCATACAAGAAATTTTGCAGTTATCAAAGTACAGTTATCGATGGGTGAAAACTGACTCAGGATAATAACTGTACGTCGATAACTATAGAATTTGTCGTATATTATACGAGAAATTCTACAGTTATTAACGTACAGTTATCGATTAAGTTTCATATCATACAAGAAATTTTGCAGTTATCAAAGTACAGTTATCGATGGGGGAAAACTGACTCAGGATAATAACTGTACGTCGATAACTGATTTTGCCCGATTTATAATATACCGGACAAAATCTAAATTTTGCTCAAAAAAAACCGGGCAATTTCTTGAGAATTTTCTCGTTGGCCAACCCTAGGTTACCCTTGATTGTATCTCACTATTCAACTACTCACCTACTCAAAATCGTGTTTTCGGCATTGTGTTTTTGACCCACTTTTGGAGACTGCTCTTATACATGTGACTTCTCATTTTGTCGCCAGTGAGATGAGCTACAAAATGAGCAGTTGCTCGACTTGCTCAAGAGCAGTTTACAAAAAGTGGTTCAAAACACAATGCCACAAACATGTTTTTGAATTCAGGGGCGTCTATAACAAAGGTAAATACTAGGGTTCTTAGACGTCCTTTTTGAAAAAGATTTGTCCTTCTTATTGGGACTCCAAATCTTTTTTATTTTTAAAATTTCTAGTCAAATATTTTTTTTTCGCCTAAAGATGGCAATAAGCACTGGATAAAATGACATTTTTCTTCAAAATGGTCAAACTTTCCTTTTTTACCCAAATGTCTTTTTTCTCAAAAAAATCTTAGAGCCTTGGTAAATACGGTGTCCTGTGTGTACGCAATTCAAAGAAAAAGAGCTGTTGAAAAACTAACCCTAATGAAATTAGCTGACAAAAAGACGACAATTCTAGTTTCTCTGGCTATTCGTGAGCTGGGAAAATCATCATCTCCATCAGATGTTGCCCAATCGTCCTCGGAAGGTCTAAAGCTAATTACACGATATTATTTATTCAAACCATTTTATATATCAAATTACGCAGATAAGTGCTCTTCACTAACGTCTCCAGCAAAATCTGTAAAGCTATACGTCGTCCTTGGTAAAGATCGAGTGCTAGGGTCTATGGTCAAAAAATCTGTTCCGCGACCACTGAAAATAAAGTGGTTGCCCAGCCAGGTTCTCAGGTTGTTAGAGTTGCTGCTATTTTCAGTGCTTGCGGCAGCTGTCTGCTGTTGGTTGTTGTTGGTGGACTGTTGCTGAGCTGCAGCAGTGCCCGTTTGGCGAACAAGTTGGTAGAGTTGGCGGGACTAAATTGTATTAATAATAGATCGAATTGAAATTCCCATAATGTCTACATTTTTGCCCACTTTTGTTATTTATAGATCTCATTTATAGATCCCAAATTTACATTGCCGGAGACGGAGATGGTTTTTTAAAAAGACTTTTCAAGAGGTCGTTGGTCGTTTCAACTGGTCGTTTCTAATTTTGCCAATTTTTTTTGCCAATTTCTCCCGCTATAACGCCACCCTCTTTTAAAAAGCCCTCTTTTTTAGGAAATGGTGTGGCAAAAATATTGTTATTTTCAGAAACGAAGAAAAATCGGAATCCTTAAGTTATTTTGGACTCGACTGGATGATCTATTTCGACAAAAGACCGCAAATTTTAGTGTAAAAATGGTTGGGACCTGAGTTGGCACGGGATTTGAAAATTTTAAAAATAAGTGGTAACTTTAAATTCAATTTTGTATGAGATCAGCTAATTTTTTTATTTTTGGTGACACCCGATACCCGGATCTCTTCATTTAAAAAATACAGACCAAATTTTGGAAATTAGAGAGTTTATGAAAGTAGATAAAGAAAAGGCGGCTCTACATGTGTTCATGCCGACGCCGGAAAAAATATACCTTGGTCCCCCCTGTTAATTTTTTTTTTGCAAAAAAATCAGTTTTTGCCTTGGTCCCCCAAGCTGATTTTTTTCAAAAATTTTTTTTTTATTAATTTTTGATTAAAAACAATAAAAATGCACTTTGCGTGTTAGAAATATAAATTTACGAGACTACTCCTAAAGTAAATCGATTGCTATGTAGGCCTGTATTTGCAGGAGCACGACCAAAAACAGCACATTTTCCATTGAAAAGGATCAGTATACTTATAAGTTAATCGAAAAAACTATTTAATTCAAACACAAGAACTAAAATGCCTGCAATTAAATGGTTCACGGACAATTAGATGAGCAAAAAATTTGCAAAAAAAATTAACAGGGGAGACCAAGGCATATTTTTTCCGGCGTCGGTATGAACACATATAGAGCCGAAAAGGCTCTATTTTAACCACTCTCGGTTCCTTTTCGATTTTAATAGAGCCTTTTCCTTTTCTACTTTTCTAAACTCTCTAATTTGGAAAATTCGGTTTGTATTTTCTTAAAGAGCAGATCAGATGTCATCAAACATAAAAAATCTCGCTGATCTCATATCATCAAAATTAAAAATGAAAACAAAACTCATTTTCAAAATTTTGAAACCCCGTGAGTGCGAACGATCTTGAGGCGCTATAGGGAAAGTTGACTGTATAATTTTTTTTCCGTTAATTGAAAAAAAAAGCCTAGATTTTTTTACTTACTTTAGCAGCAATGTTGCGGAAACTAGCTCTGTCGCTCCTCATTCTTTGCTCTACCTGCAAATTCGATTTTACTAATCATTTATCAAAAAATCCGAAATTTTCATACCCTTCCCATTTCCGACCTGAGCTCCTCCAGCTGCCTGTCAAAGTCATCGTTTCTAGCCACTCCTCTTTCGAACCCATACAACAGATCTTGGATGTTTTCCAGTTGGTCATGGAACTCTTCTATTTCGTCCACAGCTATAGAGAAGGAGTTGAAGTCGTTGGGATAGGCACCTCCATCATACCCATCCTCTTCAAAGGTGCTGTCTGTGTCATCTGGGTCACTCCAATCATCATTTTCGGCGTGCTTGAAGATCCTCTCTACTTTCGACTCAGGCTTTGCCTTTTTCTCTTCTTCCACACCCAGAAGTCCGTTCTTCTCCAGAATATCTTCAAACAAACATTAGATCAACATACTCAATAACCTCAATAACCAAAGGACGGGGCGTCAAAGGGGTAAATCTACTAATCAATTGACTTTTTGGTGGCTGTCGAAAAAAAGAAAACCTCGTTAGAAACTAGAATTACGGATTAAATGATGATGTTACCACTTTTAAAAATGGGCAGATTTATGCTTTTTTAATTAAAAAAAAGAATAAAGTAAGCATTTTTAACAGTGGATGGACAATTTTTTGCCAAATGTGGGCATTTTTACAGGGTGGCGCAACTTTTTCGCCCTATTTAATTTTTGCCATAACTTTTTGAATTTTTGTTGTTTTGACGTTTTTTTTTTGTTAGATAGAGAAGACTCTGGCAAAGTTTTTGGTACCAAACATTCATTGTTCGCCTGACTTGACGCCATGTGACTTCTTTCTCTGGGGCTGGATCAAAAGCAGGGTCTACACAACACCAATCGCTAATATGGATATGCTCCGGACAAGAATCGAACAAGCCTTCGCCGAGCTGCCTCAGGAGATGATCAACAGAGCAATTGGAACCTATGAACATCGTCTAGAATATTGCCTGGCCGTCAATGGAAGAAGCACAGAGCAAGAATGCGCAGATTAAAAATTTGAACGTTCTCATAAATTGTTGTTGATTCCTTTTTGTTGATTTATCATCATCATGAATAAAATGTTATTACAAATGTTTGGTACCAAAAAATTTGCCAGAGTCTCCTCTATCTAACAAAAAAAAGATCTCGTCAAAACAAAAAAAATTAAAAAAGTTATGGCAAAAATTAAATAGGGCGAAAAAGTTGCGCCACCCTGTACTTCTTCGTACGATTTTTTTCCAAATATTGAGTTGTTTTGAAAATCTGTGCCGTTTAAAATTTAAAAAATCAGCTTAGTCCACTGGTTACCTATGCATTATTTATTTTGTTATTGACCAAATAAACTTCTCGTCATTCTCTGCCGAGAAAAGCCAAGAGAGACAAAAATTGACAAAATTTTGAGTCAAAATGCTTGCTGATACAACCGATGTCACTGCCTTTTATATAATCGCTGTATCAGCTCACCTATGAGAAGAAAGTTTTTGCCGAGTCGTTTGTGGCTAGAGAAGGTGTGTTTTCGACAAACTCCACACATCTAAAGATTTCAAAATTATTTTTAAACCTTTTTTACATGGAAAAATTAACTATGCTGGACTTCTTTTTGTTCATCTTCTTGATGCACATCACACAAAAACTATGGCCACAGTTCAGAGAAACGGGATAGCGGGTCTCTTTTGTGAATTGCTAAAATTGAAGAGTGTGGGTGAAAAAAGCAAATAAATTTGGCAAACTTAATTAATTTGACAAACCTATCAGATATTTTTTAACTAGTCTTAATAATATTTTGGCTTTAATAAGATTTTAGATTTCTGGCAGTACTGTGTAAGTTATGGGCCATTACGGACCTCAAATTACGGACCGACACCAGATGTTGCCGGGCAACATTTGGCAGTTTTGGTAGCTGATGCTATCCTGTCACCGCAGACAATTTTTGGGATGTCTGGAGCCAGTGCCTGCGGCTCTTTTTCGAGCCCATTTATGGGCTTGACATTTTTTACACAAAAAATCGCATGGATTCTAACGATGATTTCTCAAAAATTTAAGGGTTTGCAACTAAGTCTCATTAACCCAATGCCGAAATTTGTAAAAAATTGCGATAAAAAATTGTTGGGCCAAGCGAGAAGTTAAAACTGAAAGAGTGTCAGGTTTTTGAGTCTCAATTATACCAGGGCTCGCCGATATGCTTATTTTTTGAATGGGTGCCTTAAAAATTAGCCTTTGTTTTTTTTTGCAAAAAATGAACTTAATATCAGGTTGTATCAGGTTATCAGGTATCAAATATCAGGTTGTAGCACTTTGTGTGCTACAATAGTGCTGAAATTTAGTGTGGAGATTATTGGTTTATTTAATCGAAAATATCTGTTATCGGTAAAGTTAACCAAAAATTTTGGTTTTTGGTTAATCAAAACCGAAAATTTCGGTTAGGAACTAACCTCGGAACTGACTTTTTTGCACTTTTAATTTACATGATCATTTATAACCATATACTGAAAATGACGCCAGGAAGCAGTGCTGAATTTTGAGTGTAAGGTTGTAAATGATCATGTAAATCAAAACTGCAAAAACGTAAGTTCTTTGAATAATAATGAAGAGTTCTGGGATAGCCCTGGGTAGGATGGCAAGGAATTGGGCATTGTTGAATGTTTTTCGAGTTTTAATCGTGACTCGAGTTTGTTTTTCTTTCCGTATAATAGCTCAAATGAAAGCCTGGAGTCTTGGCTGCATTTTAGTGTATGAAACATGTGAGTTGTAGAAAAAAGTCACAAAATTTCAATGAAACCAGTCAAAGAAAAACCCCCAAAACTATCGATTTTCGGAAATTCGGTCTATTTCAGCCTGGATATAAGCTTCAGTAAGTGTGACGGCCTGCGCTGATGATCTTGTTGGATAGCCAATAGTGTGAGGATCATTTTAACATCAAATTTGTAAATGAAATGGCATAAAAAATAAGGGGAGCACCCAGTGGTAGTCGAACCTGTGTCCTGGGCGATGCGCATATAAAGTCCCCCTTCAAGATCATCTAAATCAGAATTGCAAAATTTCTTCGATAAATCCCTTAAAATTTTAACTTGATAAAAATTAGAAAACAAAACACTCGAAGAATAAATGTTACACTGTCTCGTCTAATTTTTTCATAAATTTAATTATGATATTAATTTTAACGACGACGGTCATTTTGTCCCCAAAAGCCGCCAATTTAAAATTCGAGCACATGTTTGAATCCTGGTGGTAGCAAAGATATTTTTTTTTTCTTGAACAACAGTCATAAATTATTTTTTTATGAGACCGGTGAACCTCAGGTTGGGTAAGAGAACCTCCTGGTACCTCCCTAAATGGGTATCCACCTCCAGAATCCGAAATATCGGATTAAGCTGAAAGTAATTAAAAATCAGTGTACCCTATCCAGAATCGTGTCCTGAACACGGTTTGATAATGCTAAAAACAGCGATTGGAGTTACAGAAACACCAGTTCTGAAGAAGTTTCTTATCCCCAAGGGCAACCATGTGGTAGTATGGAGATGGTAGTACCGAGAAAATGCTACTCAGGTGGAAGTGCTTGGATAGTGGCACTTGGGTGTTGGTGGATGGTAGTTTCTAGGTAGTTATACCTGAGTGGTGGCACTCAGTTGGCAGTACTCAGGTGGTAGTAGGAAGGTGGTCGTATATTAGACCATTGTTTGAAGTGGATCAGACTACTTTTTTTCTTCTAAATGTTGGGACGTGAATCACTACCTAGGTAGTTAAACTTGCATATTAGAGCACCGCAGATTAGGGTTGGCCCCTCCCCGTGATTTTCGATGCGGAGAAGGATTTTACAAAATTTTTGATGCGGGGACGGGGAGAGCACGTTTTTCGATGCGGGGAGGGAAGGATAGAAGACGAGGGCCAGCCTTACCTCAGATATAAAATCATCCTGGTCCAGTCTCGAGGGATGCTCTTGTATCCAGTGATACTTGACTGTAGTACCTAAATACCACCACCTGGGCAGACCGCCTAGGGACTACCACTTGGGTACCACGGCCTAAGTACCACCCAGCATTTTACTGTTATCACGCATTATTTAGAATGCTCTAATTAGTACAAAACAGATTTTGGGACTCGAAAAACAAAAAAAAAATCACAACAAATGGACGACCACTTGATTTGGTACATGGATCATCCAGTAGAACTGAGGTTAAATTATATAAAAACTTTTTTAATGATGGGAGTTTTTCACAATACAAAAAAAATTTAATTAAAAATTTTACTATGGAGAGAGTTGACCGCATTTTCTGCGTACTAGACTCATAAATAAAACAAGAGGACACCCAAAAAATTCTAGGCATCGAGGGTAAATCAAGACCACTGAGGATTGATCTGAGCCATTGTTAGTGGTTCTGGACTGTTAAAAGTGGATAAAGACCACTAAGGTTGGATCCAAACCACTAAGGGTGGATCTGGACCATTGAGGGCTAATCGTGTCTCACCCAGTGGCTTTTAACATTCCCTTACCCTCCCATATGGCCTTTAAAATTCCTTTCTAGATCCAAAAATTTTCGATTCCCGAGGTGAATGAGACCTGTTCAGGATGGTGTATATAGCAAAGTGAAAATTATCTTTGCTACCAGTAGGATTCAAACCTGTGCTAAAATTTTAAATTGGCGGCTTTTTGGGGACAAAAAGACCGGGGATAAAAAGACCTACAGTCGAGTCCCTCAATAACATAACATCAATAATACCAAGGGACCGGAGAAATCGTTATGTTAATGAGGGATTATGTTAATGGGGGGTATGTTAATGAGGGACTTGAATACTCTTTCCACACCGGAGAATATGTTAATGAGAGACTTTTACCATAATAACATGTTTTATTGCCAAAAATTGAACAAAAGGATCTTGGTTTCAAGGATGTTGGTTAACAAAAATACGAACAAGGATGTTGGACTACAATAATAAGATCAAGGATGTTGGATAGCTGAATGTTAACAGTTAACATCAAAATAATTTGTGATTTTTTTTTTGTTTCAACCTTTGCAAGAGTTCTTCGGCCAACACGTTATCTGCTGCGTCACACAATTGAAGGATCTTGGGATTGGAGGAATAGCGAAGAAGGACTTGAACAGCTTCTTTGGCCTCGCGACTTGTGACAGTTGGTAGCACCGGCTACTCATCTATCTCCATCACTTCGTTGTCGTTAAAAAGAAAAGTTTATTAAAGTCAAACAAACCACAAGGCTTACCTTTTTTCGGCTCTTCCACTTCCGCTGTCGAGATATCCTCCGCTATTTCTGCTAAAGTGAGCATTCCGCCGATTGCCAGTTGATCATCAACGGTCAAGTAGTCGTTCATAGTGCCTTCCACCAACTTCAACGCTTGCATTTCTGCCCACAATGAGTTGAGTTTATGATTGATATTTCTTTGAGCCGGTTCCTCTTCCACAGGCTAAAGTCAAACATTATCCACATCCAGAAATAGTAAAAGACCCACCTCCAGAGGCTTGACAAATCCAGCTTTTCGGAAGCCGTTGGCGAGAGTATCCGGTTTCACGTCATTCCACGATTTTCGAAGGTATTGGAGCGCTTTTTATAGGTTCATCTCATATTCCGCCTTGTCGTCTATTGCAGCAATTCTGTCGCGGAGCAGAAAGCGACGATAATGCACCTTCAGATTATGGATGATTCCTTGGTCACATGGCTAAAATGAAAAGTAAGAAGTTTTACCATGGATAAATGTTGAAACCAAACCTGAGATCGAGCAGTCGTGTTCGGAGGCAGAAATTTGATTGTGATGTTCTCCAGCTTGATATTTGAGTGTCCCGAGAAATTATCCAAGTAGAGTAGCACTTTCCTTCGCTTGCTCACCGAGATCCTTCAGACTCTTTTTTCTTGTCCGCTTCTGATGCATCGATGACTTCCTTCTTCTCCTGCAACGTGATGATGCGACGCTTCTTGCTTGGAGTTTCCATAACTGAAAAGAAAAAAAATTAAGTGCAAGCGTGAAAAAATACGACCGACTGGTTCATAAACATAAGAAACATAATAAACATAAAAATAAACATAAGAATGATTCGAAAAATTTAACAAAAGCAAAAGAATTCGTGTCGAGACAATTCATAAATTGAAATTATGTTAATGAGAGGTCCATTTATAAGGCCAGGACCCGCAAAATACTTATGTTAATGAGGGATTTATGTTAATGAGGGATTATGTTAATGGGAGGGTTTGTTACAAAGGATTTCTTTGCAAACCAACCAAATCGCCACAAGCATTATGTTAATGAGGGATTTATGTTAATCGGGGGGGTATGTTAATGAGGGACTCGACTGTAGTGCCAAATATTACCGTACAAGGGACCACAGGCGCCTATCGGCGCCTCTATAGTATTTCGAAATTTCGATAGTGCATTCATCGTGAAAAACTACGCGTCTATCTACGTCTACGTTCTTTTCGAGACATCGCAAAAATGGCCATCGTTGGAAGCAGAAAAACCATCCTCCAGGCCTACCCCAAAATCCTCCAACTCCAATTTTGAGGGACCACAAAAGTTTTTCTTTTTCGAAGACATTTTCCTGGGTCTCGGCATAAAAAGACGCTGAATTGTCTGAAGTTTGGGGTTCCGTCGAGACATTGCCGAAAATAATCGGAAAAATAAGCAAAAAATGGCCTGAATGTGGTCAAAATGTCCATTAAAAAGTAGGACGGACACATGCCAAATACTATATAGAGATTTCCTCTAATAGAGCCACCCCCTCTGATTCAAAATCGTGTTCTTGGCATTGCATTTTTAACCCACTTTTCAATTACTTTTCTCAGGCAAGTTACCACTCATTCTGTAGCTCATCTTACTGACTACAAAACGTGTGGTAACTTGCCTGAGATGAATCTTTAAAAAGTGGGTTAAAAACGCAATGCCAAGAATACGATTTTGAATCAGAGGGGGGTGGCTCTATTAGAGGAAATACGGTAATTCTGCTCAACTTTTTTACATTACACTGTAATGATTACAGCACCAAGTTTTAAAAAAATATGGCTACAAGATGACAATCGAAAAATATATATCTTAGGTACATTTTGTCAATTTTAGGGGTGGCGTTATCAGAGGAAGTACATAAAGTCGTTGTTTTTATTATAATGCTGTACAGTTTATAAAGTTAGGATTTTTGCAAACCTGGATGTTACGAAGAATTGAACTTACATCAAAACATATTCTGCAGGAGTAGGCTCTCTCCAGATCCATCGATTCATTGATGGGCAGACTGGAAAGCGGTGGCAATAATTTCACAGAGCTGCTCGACTGCTTTTTGACTTCATCCACTTGAGTATTAGATCCACTAGTTGAATTCTCTGGCGCGATTGCAGAAGAAGAAGAATCCGCACATTCAGCATCCATTTCGCACAAATAACTCCGTCCAATTACAAAAGTTTGAGCCTGGTGAATTTTTCAGAATTGATTCGAATAATGAAAGTTTTTGAAAAAATGTTTCAAAGTCGTTACATGCAGATTTATTGAAACATTATTGTAATAAAAAGTATACTGAGGACCATTGTGAAATCGATCAAAAGAAAATTGACCAATGCTAATCATGTGTGCACATACACAAAAACATTTGCTACAATTTGCTAATATTGTTGGGTTGAGCAATAAGACAGGGTTAAAATCTCGAAATTTTCAAAATAAGTAAAGTTTGGGGTAGTTTCACTAATTTTTTTGATTCTTTCAGTTCTTATTGCTCTTCTAACCATGCCTCTGATCGAGACGGCAATTTAAAAGCGGTTTTTTGTAATTTTGAACCACATTTTGTTACCTCGATTTTTGACCCCTATTTTTTATGCCTATCGTGTATAGCAGGTTGTTTCAGGCATGGTTTTACGAATTAAGGGACGGAAAAGGTCCAACTTTCGGGGAGGAGTAGGCTCTCTCCAGATCCATCGACTCAAGTAAAGAACACAAAAAGGAGGTGCAACAGAATGTTACGGCCACAAAAAGATCACCCTTCGCCATTTTCTTAAATAACATTTTGACGTAAAACTTTTTTTTCGCTACGAAAACCTGAAATTTTGACATCGGATCATGGTGGGCAAAACCGATAAAATGAGCAAAGACCGGTAAAAAATTTGTGGCGTTTCGTTTTGACTAGACCGACAAAACACCGATAAAATTCAAGGTAATTTTATAGTTATTTTTTCTGGTTCTTGATTTTCACTCCACATCTACTATTTTGTAACGTTTAGGCTATGAATTCAATGGAACATCGTTAAGCAAGTCGATTGGAAAGCTTAAGAACTTCAACAATTCGTTTCCATGCGGTAAATTTCACATAGATGTGGCTTTTTATTGGAGTTTTCGTTCTCTTTGCTGCTCACGACAACTGTGCGTGGGGTGGCTCTTCCGGTGGTGGTGGCATCAGAAGCAACAATACTGGCGACGATGGTGGTTCATTGAACAACGCTGGTGGTGGTTTTTTAAACAACTGTAGCGGTAGTGGTAGCAAGCTTAAATTCAATGTCTCCTGCTATCTGTGACTCAAGTAAAGAACGCGCAGAAATCCATGTGCAAATATCGTTCTGAGCTTTTCATTGTCTATTTGCTGTTTTTTATTGAATAAATGTGGTTTCAGGTCATTTTACCTTGTTGTTTCTTTTACAGTTTGGGTGCGAAGGACGTGCGGGGTGCATTTCTCAAATTCGCCTTCTATTATATCCTCGAGCCACTCTACTTTTATCCAGTAATGGACCTGAAAAGCCGAATAAAGCCTTCAGATTTTTTAAAATACATGAACTCTTTGAGTTATGGTAAGAAAAGGATCTCGCACCTCCTTGTAAGCACGCCTGTAACCAACTCATTATATGGCCACTGCTGCAAAACAGTGTTTTGCGTGGCGATAGATCAGCCGTTGAAGCAAGTTGAAAAATCCGTAGAGAAGTTCAATGATAAGGAAAAAATTTTGAATTCCCGGGCACCACCTCTTATTAGCGTTGGCATGCCCCTTTAAGAGCTGTTTCACATGCAAGTCGACCATACTGGACACGAATCTTGTGCCAGAATTTCAGGTTTTCGTAGCGAAAAAAAGTTTTACGTCAAAATGATATTTGAGAAAATGGCGAAGGGTGATCTTTTTGTGGCCGTAACATTCTGTTGCACCTCCTTTTTCGGCTCGTTTAATTGAAATAGCAGGGCTTTTTGATGGAGTATTTCAAATTTTCGGGAAGGGCAAGCGACTGGTAAAAAGATGACAAAATATGCCATATTTTACCCACCAAAAATGACTTTTTTACAAAAAAGGCATTTTTCTCAAAATTTTGCTATTGTTTCAGAAAATCTTTTTTTACAGGATGAAACAGCTTTTGATTCTGCGTCGAATGAGATATCACGTTGTTTATATGCTCTTGAGAATTGCTGTAAAATAAACAAAAAGAGTGGACTTTGCTAGTATGTCCTCACCAGCGAGCAGTGATCCCTGGAAGTTGGACCTTTTCCGTCCCTTAATTCGTAAAACCATGCCTGAAACAACCCCTAAAAATAGGGGTCAAAAATCGAGGTAACAAAATGTGGTTCAAAATTACAAAAAAACCGCTTTTAAACTGTTTATTTTGACGAAAGCTTCTAATTTTTTTTATACTTGCTAATACATAGCTGTAAGAAATTTCGTAAGTGACCAGCACTTTGTGATGGGTTGCAAAAATATAAAAATTACAAAAAATGATGATTTTCACATGTCGAATTTTTCCTTTGAAAATTTAACTTCAAAACACATTGAACTTTTTTGCAGTTTCTGTAACCAAAAAATTCGCAACCCACCACTAGGTGCTAGCCACTTTAGGGTCAACCCAGGAATTGTCCGACAACCGGCCCAAACGCAAATCGCATACACATAACAAGTCAAAAGTTGAAATCGCAACCGGAGAAGATTTTTTTTGACTAGCCATGGACATATTGATGGGTTACAAAGAGTTTTTTGGGGAATCATTGATGCTTCTGACACCCAAACATCAATCTAAAGAAAAAATCATCCAATCTCACTTAACAGATGAGTAACCCTTTCTTTTTAGAAAAATGCGAAAACTATCACAGGTCTAATGCATTTTAAAACAGATGCCAATAATCAATTAAATTTGCTAAAATAATCTGTAGTTATTCAGCGGATTGATGATTGGCAGAAAGAGTTGTGTTTCTTATTTTTGGTTTGAATGTGCAATATCAGTGAAAATATGGTTTGTATATTTGTCTGCGTTGAATGGTTTGGCGATGTGGTGAGTAGATTGCCCTGCTGGTTGCTAAGTGTGGCTGGAATGTGCAGTAAACAATAAATGTGCGGAAAACCAACCTTGACTAGTCGGTTCTTTCACAACTCAATTACGTGGCATCTTTTCTAGCCTATTTATGATACTAAATAATTTTTTATCGAAAATTATTTAAATAGCTGATGATCCTAAGTTCGGATTGACCAATCTCGACTTTTTTTGACACAAAAGTTTTGGTTTTATTGGCTTGAAATTTGGATTGGATTGGAAATTGGAGCTTTAACCCCAGCTGAGCATTAACTAGTTTCGATGGCACTTGTTGGGTTGGGGCACCCTAACCCCCACTCTAAATTTTTTTCCAATCTTCTCAAACACAGATTTTTTATTTATTTTTCATTCACAAAGGTTTTTCATTCATTCTACCAGGGACTCCGATCTGCACTGGATGTCTGAGAAAAAATTGCTCACATATTTCACGGAAAAAGTTCTTGTGGTCTAAAAATAATATTTTGCTTTCAAAATTTATGAACAGCATTTGGAACTGAAGCATTTTCTTGCTGCACATATCAAAACACCAGAAGTACGATAGTTGGAGGATCTGAAAACCAATCCACTAATGCGTGCTACAAAAATGTGACTAACCTCCTTCAGTGATAAATGAGCCCCTTCAAAAAATGGTTAAATTTAGGGTGGGGCCCCAACCCAACAAGTGCCGTTTCGATTTCAGTGAAAAAACATTTCTGATAAAATCAAGCCTTGCCAGAATTTTGCTGCGTTTGTCGGATTTGCCAGGGAAGTATCCTCCTTCAATAAAAGGATCCTCCTTATACATAATCCTTGATCCACTTTATATTTGTTTTTGATGCAGCGGAAGGACGCGGTTGCTGCAATTGCATGAGCTGACCCATTTCTCCGGATAGAGGCTGGTTATCAATTGGTTGAATTCTATGAGTATTAGGCTAAAACTGTGTTGATATGGGCCTTAAGCAGAAAAAAGCAGTTCTCACTGAGAATGAGAGTGGAAATATAGGAGTGAGTGGGAGTGAGCGAGCATCAAAATCGAAAATTGAGATTGAGTGAGCTCATTTTCACTCTCACTTACTGAGATTCTCACTTTGAGTGAGCTCACGCAAACACTGGTATATTACCGCTTGGGACAATGTCAAGCACCGGATTTGCGAGGGTGGCGGATAAGGGAAAGCCTGTTTATAAAGGCTTGACTGTAGTGTGTTTTTGTTATATGCTTACAAGGGACCACAGGCGCCTATCGGCGCCTCTATAGTATTTCGAAATTTCAATGAGGGGCTATGACTTCATTCATAAAAATAGGTATATCCCCTATTAGAACTCATTTTTCGCCTGTTCTTTTTTTAAAACGAAAGCTGACATTCTGGGGAACACGATGGTATTAGCGACAAAAGTGATTTCGCTATCTACGACCCGTTCTGGCCTTCGAAGTAAAAAAGCGTTACCCACCCACCCATACATGCCAAATACTATATAAGATGTACATAGTGCTTTTATAACTTAGCGTCTGTAAGGCGCCATTCGACCTAGTTCCACTGTGATAAAGAGCAATTTTCAATTTTGTTACATCTCAAATAATCCTATCTTCCATTGATTACAATCTTTTTGAGCGCATTCTTCGTGTTCCAAAAAAGAAGAGAAGAGGATAAACCGGATATTTACTGCTATCTCTTCTTGCTTAATAGAGTAATGATCTATTCAAGCTACCAGCAATGAACTTCTTCTTCGGCAACAATCAAAAATCTAACCAACCCACTAATATTGTCACTCCTACCCCGCAAAAACCCACACAACCTCAGCCAACAGCTCAACCCGAGCCAATAACTAAAGAACCTATTTACCCCGCTCTTTCTTTGAGCTCTAACCTTGACAAAGGTTTTGTTTATCGATTTCATTATTCATACAAAAAATAATTTTTACCCAATTTAGAGTGTGAATATCCATCCATGGAGCACTCAACCACATCTTCTCGCACCAATACTGGTGGATCGTGGTTCTCATCCACTGCTTCATCCAACCCTAACTCCGGTATATTGCCTCAGTTCGTCAATTTTGCTGGCGGGAATCAAGGAGGAGAACCCACTGGAGATGAGACTCCCAACCAGGTAATCTACAACCTATACTAATAATGCCTGACACCTTGAAACGGTGTTTGTTTTTTTCTAAGTTCTTTTTGGTTAGAAACCCAATTATGATTACGAATGCAAATAGTTTGGTATATACAGTTGACGCTCGACATAACTCAAGGGACCGGCTAAAAATTATGTTATAGCGAAATTATGTTATATCGAGTTACGTTATATCGAGCGTCGACTGTAATGTCGAAATCACGGTTTTTGAGTCATAGCTAAAGCTAGGGTCTGAACCAGGGAAGACAAAGAAAAAGCTGTGATCTATGTCATCTTTAGCGGCCAGTTACCGACGGCAAGTTCCCGACTCTTTTTTTACTGCCAGTTCTCGACGCTTCTTTCGCGTTGTGGCTCCTAGCGCAAAAAACAATATTGGCGCTACTAGCGATTACTCCTCGCCCCATTAATTTGAACAACAACCACCCCCATTTAATTAAGAAATACCTGTAGCCTCTTAAGCTTTAGGCTTAGGTCTTAGGCTTAGGGGTAGGCCAGCATATGTTAGCCGGGACTAAGAAATGTCTTAAGCACTTTTTTCGGGGTCTGGGACTAATATTTGGGTACTTTTTACTCAAGTTTATAAAGGGAAAATTGTTGGGGGAGGGGTATTATATTCGATAGTAGCTTCAAGATATTATTTATTTTGTGTCCTTCAAAAATACTAAAAGGCAGACATTCAACATAGTTTTGTCAACTGGGGCCTACCGCATAAATAAACTCTGGTATGCATACATTTTTATGCATCCAGAGTCACCAAGCCCATGGCTTGAAGGGTTAAAGATGCGCGCACTCACTTACCTTAGACATGATCCCGAGCAAGACTCTTGATCAAAAAAATGCATTTAGAGTCTCTTTTTGCCCAGCTCCATGGACTAAAACACGAAAAAAGCGTCGGGAACTGGCCGGTGTCCGAGATTTCGAGTGAAAATCTGAAAATGGAATAGGTGGAGCTAGCGGGAGTATAGAAAATGTAATAAACAGCCTTAAAAATATTGACTCTGGAATGAGATATAGACCCTCAAAGTTGAAGGGGGGAGGGGTCTATCAGAGAGGTATGCCACTTCTTGATCATTTCAGGCTGGTGTAAATTTTCAGTACACTTTAAGAGTTTTAATTTCACCCAAATTTCACCTTTTTGAGCCTAGCGACACCGATCAAATATTTTTTTAAATTTAAGTATATTAAGAATACACCCTATATCAAAAGTAATCTTTGTTTGTTTTGTAGCAGAGAATGGCTGCTGCTCGCCGTCTACTCGATATGTTGAGACAGAATTTGCGTCCATGGATCACGGAGTTCTTCAGCTTTGCAAAGTTTGGCTGGCCATTGAGCATAGTTGGTGTGGTACCTAGAATTAAGCACAATCTGCAGTACTTCATGACCAACTACTTGTGCTTATTCGTCATTTTGCTGGTAGGTGAATGTTTGGCCTTTTCTTCCAAAATCATTTTCGGCAGGATCATGCTCGTCGCCAGCAATGAGAATTTCACATGTTTGAATGCGCGCGGGACGCCATTTTTATTGCGAAAATATTCACCACCATTTTTAATTTTACAAACGTTGGAATTGTCAAAAAGACATGGCCGCAGCTGGGGATCGCTGTTTCGTCACTACACTACCAAATAACATGTAGATGTTTGAACTTATTTTAGGCTAATTAGCTTTATTTCACAAGCAATAACAAATTCAAAAAAAAAAAGTTGAACATTTTTTCAATAAAACGAGTGTCGCGCGCGCATTCAAACGTGTGAGATTCTCATTGCCGGCGACGGGCATGGTCCTTTGTTGTTTGCCTTTGTTGTTGTTGTTTGGGCATGGCCCAATGTTTTTGTCAGAACTTTGAACAAATGCTGTCCCTACCAAAATAACATATTGGGACACCAAACAAATTAAAATGCAGTTATGTGATGGGTTACAAACGCTGCTAAAGACTAGTGTAGAATGAACCTATTTACCTATTTTTTAAGTAGTGCTCGTCATAGGGCTCGTCCACCATCCCTAACACCGAATCGTTTCCAAAAATATATTGTATCTATTGCTTATCAAGTGAAGTTTTCGTCCATTGCAAACCAGACTTAAGTCACTAGGTTTTGCAATAACAAACTTATTTTAAAAGGAATAAATTCTGTGTGATAACTTCGGAATCACAACTAGACCTATCAAACTAATTTGCTAACCTTAATTCTCAATATTTCGGTTACTTTTTAGATCTACTGCATCTTGACTTCTTTCCTGATGCTTTTGACTCTGGTGGTTTTGTGTGGTTTACTGTACACCGTTTATACAAGAACTCAAAAGGGACCAGTGATTATTAGTGGTTATGAGGTAGGCATTCTAAACAATTTCTCAACTACAGGAGTGCAAGAGCAGTATTTCAGATTCCGCCCAGTCTGCTATACACTCTTGCTCTCATGATCTGTTTCCCAATGTTCGCTTTGGCAGATGTGGGCGAAGTGATGTATTGGGTGATGGGTCAGTTTGCCATACTTACCGTAATTATTCTAATAGAAACCCCGTCTCTAATAGTAACCCCAGCCCCCCCCCCTATTTTTGACTAAGATTTCAGAGTTAGGGTTATTTTTGATTGACAATTTCAAGATTTTTAGAGGATTGAAAAATAGTAACCCCGGGGTTTCTATTAGAATAATTACGGTAGTCTTTCTTCAAGAACTTATTTGGTTTGATTTAGGTTCAAGTTTCTTCCTGATCCTGGCCCACTCCACCTTCTACTGCTCAGAAGAAGTGCCGGGAGCGGAGTTTGAGGTGGTCAATGTGGTTCAAACTTGATAATAGAACACCCAAAAGCAAGCATGAATAAATTGGTTAGACTTTTTTGCAGATGTATTTTACGGAAAATCGTCTACTGCAAGCAAGATTTTTCATTAAGAGTTCTGGATTGTTTGAAAAGTTTCTCGCATTTTTAATCAACAAACTCCATTGCGAATTCCGAACTCAACAAATCACTTCGGTTGATAGAATATTTCGTACTCGATTACTAGCCTCCTTCCCGACATGGACCGTCCCGTCCATAGACCATCCATAGACCTTTGCGTTCACTATCGAATCACATTGAATCTTTTTTCATGGGGTTATACTTTTTATGGGTTTCAAAGTAATTTTTTATCTTCATTGGCAAAGTTAATTTTAAAACCCATAGAAACTTTTTTGTAAATTTTATATATATATATTTTTTGTAACCTATTAGAAATTCCTAGTCACTTCCGGGGGGGTAGGGACAACCTGGTATCTAGAGGAGTAGGGGAAGGTGAGTACGAAGAACCACGTTATCCAAATACAGTCTAGTCTCGTTTATCCGACACCCCCTCAAGTTCGTTCCCACCTAGGGTTCGACACTTTTTTTAAGCCAATTTTTAAAATGTTTTTCCAGTTGTCTTTGGTTATTTTAGTTCGAAATATCGCAAGGATTCTGATTTTGCCGATCGTTTTTCCCAAGTAATTTTACGTTGCCATAAAGACCCGCGTCTCTCGTTTATCCGACACCTCTTTTTAAAAGATCAGGTGTCGGATAAACCAGAGCCGTGGGTCTTTATGGCAACGTAAAAGGATTTGGGAAAAACGATCGGCAAAATCAGAATACTTGCGATATTTCGGACTAAAACAACCAAAAACATTTTAAAAATTGGCTTAAAAAAAGTGTCGAACCCTAGGTGGGAACGAACTTGAGGGGGTGTCGGATAAACGAGACTAGACTGTATTTGGATAACGTGGTTCTTCGTACTCACCTTCCCCTACTCCTCTAGATACCAGGTTGTCCCGAAATACCTGCCACCCCCCGGAAGTGACTAGGATTTTCTGCTGGGTTGCAAAAATTAAATTAAACTAAAAGAAGACTAAGAAAAAATTTCGATGGGTTTCAAAATTGACTTTTTCAAAGGAAAAATTTGATATGTAAAACCTATCGAATTTTTTTTCTAATTATTATTAATAAAAAAAAATTTGCAACCTATCAGAAAGTGCTAGTCTCGTGCAATACCTTTTGGACAACCCGATAATACGGCCACTTGAGCAATTTCTCAAACTCGCGATTTAATTTGGTGAAAAAATCTTAGTGAATTTTTCGAACAATCTCATAATTGTAAGAATAATAACTTCTGATCTTAGAAAATTACAGCCGCTGGACTTATAACTATATTTTACATTATCACTCACTATCACATCTGTTTATGGCTTTGGGAATATTCTACTGTGATATAATCACGCATACATATATTTTTCGACAACTCTGTCTAGTTTATTTATTTACTCTTTTGTGTGTAATAATAGTGGCAAAATAATAAATTGTTTAAAATATTTGCAATTAACACTGAAATTAACATCAAATAAAGTATTATTTCGAAAAAAGGATTCAAAAAATATTGCATCGAAAAGTTTCTAAAAACAAAAAAAGACCTCATCCATTTTTTTAAAGTTCTGATACCCAGTGCAGTCGAGCCTGGATATAACGGCACCTTTTTCAACCCGACTTGGCTGGCCGACAAAGAAATTTCAGAAAGCTCACCCAAAAGGTGAGTCCAAAATCCAGTTTAAAGCGAAATTCGCGAGAAAGTACCGGGTGACCAGAAAGTTCTGCACGGACTTTTAATAGCTTACCTATCGCCTTAATACGCTTGATATATCTTATCTTTTGATATGATTTTGTAGCCCTAAGTCTCCTCTTTCATTTCATTTATCATTCTTTTAAAATGCTAAGCAAAATATGGTTGATCTACGCGCTGGTATTGTGAGGCTTTATGAGCAAGGTTATATTGTGGATCCTCACTGGACAAAGCCAATTGGTCAGTGGCCACCCAACTCCCCGGATTTGACAGTCGTGGACTATTGTGTGTTGCCTTTCCTTGAATCAAAGGCTTGCTCCAAGCCTCACAAGACAATCGCTGCACTGAAGGCCTCCTTGGTAAGAGAATGGGATGCAATTTCCAGGAAATGATTCAGAAGGCCATTTATAATTTCCCAAAAATATTGATGAAATGTGTTGAGGCTCTTGGTGGTCATCTTGCCGAATAAAATATACGCTTGGTAACTTATTGGAAAGCGGTGACGTGCGGTCACAGAATGGTATAAAATAATTGACTTTATCTCAAAAGCCTTACGAAATAACATCTCTTTAAAAGACCGTGCAGAACTTTTTGGTCACCCGGTACAAAAGCACTAAAAAGGGAAAGATCATTTTTCATGCCCACTGCATCCCGTCCAGGCCGCCTTAACTACAAGATTTGTTTGCTATGCGTTCTTTTTCACTTCTTGCAGGAGCGCGTCAACTTTGATTTCAATTGTGCCGGCGTGTATCGACTTTTTTTTTTTAAACAGGGTACTTCGCAAGAAAATTCAATTTAAATGACATATGATATAAATTGAATTATTTTGGTTTAAAATGTTATGATTGTACGTAGAAATGGAGGAATAGTGGTCTCATTGATTGTTTTATTCGATTTTAGCGTATGTTGCAAAACGTCCTTTATTTTGATGCCTAAATCTTTATTTTTTGAAAAATGTCCTTTATTTCAAAATTTTTAGATCCGAACCCTACTATAAACTGTAGCACAATATTTTTGACTAGAGTGAGAGCGACAAAGCTCTAAAAAGTTTGTATGATTATTGAAAATGTTTTAAATTATGTGTTTTGCGGATCATGGCTTTTTTTTGGTCTAAAATACAAGTTTAGACATGAATGTTTATCTTTTGACTGATCTATCAGCAGCTACTGGCGCTATTTCAGCTAACGTATAAGTGAAAAATTTATCATAATAGGTGTGATGTGTGTTTTACTATGCTCATCAAACTTATCGCGATAACTTTGATGAGTGATGACTGATAAGCAATAAGTCTAGCTAAAGCGCATATCGCACATACCGTAATTATTCTAATAGAAACCCCGTCTCTAATAGTAAATCCCCTCTATCTTTTGACTAAGATTTCAGAGTTAGGGTTATTTTTGATGGACAATTTCAAGATTTTTAGAAAATTGAAAAAATAGTAACCCCGGGGTTTCTATTAGAATAATTACGGTATCTTGATAAACTTTTCATTTAAAACTTATACACTTATCACGTAGCAACTTATCACTTATCGACTTATCACATATCACGAGCACTAATCAAAAAATATTTTATTCGCGATTTTTTATTGTTTATCATTTACCCATCACAATTTTATTAATTTTTATCAATAAAATTTTTTGCAACCCATCAAAAAGTGCTAGTCTTTTTAGGTTCGATGTAACACTTTTTGGACAACCTTATTAATTTACCAATTTTTGTGATTGTGGAGCTACGGTCGAAAATTTTGACAACCCTACTTTTGAGTGTTTTTTGGAAATGTATCCAAATTTCTGAAATCTTTAACTTTTGAATTTAGTTTTAATTTATTGCAATTAGACACCTTGTTTTTAAGACTTTATTTACAATTTACATACTCACATCACTTGTACACTTGCTTATAATAAAAAAATTAATAAAAAAAGACGAGGGCAGAAAGACTAAATGGCCATAGCTAGAAGGATTATTATTACTCAGCAAAAGATTCTTCCTATTATTATACACACCAACATTTACATCACAAAGTTGAGAATTAAGAGCGCTGTTTAAATTACTAGACTAAAGCTTCTACAAGTAGGCCGGGTCTTTTAATTACGGGACTTTTCTAAGGTCATCAGTGGGTTGGACTGGCTAGTCCAGGTTGTGGGGGTTGCACTTGCGGTCGTTGTTTCGGTTAGCATTGAACTTGGCTCCAGCACTTTTCTTGGATCGAGGTTTAGTCTTGGTCTGACTCTGCACCAACTCCACCTTGCAGGCTCTTTTGAGACGAGCATTGGTTGGATTAATACTGCCTGGAGTGTGGTCATAGTTGTTGTCAGAAGCAGGGGATTGGACTGGTTTGCTCGCATCAGGGTCAGAAAACATCTTAAAATTAAAATTTAATTACCACACTGACCATGTTACTCACAAAGTCGTGGGTTACACTAAAAAAACTAGCACTTTTTGATGGGTTATAAAAAAAATTTTATTAATAAAAATTAAGAAAAAATGTCGATGGGTTTCAAAGCTGACTTTCTCAAAGGAAAAATTTATCATGTGAATTCCATCGAAATTTTTTCCTAATTTTTATTAATAAAAAGATTTTGCAACCCATCAGAAAGTGCTGGTCTTTTTATGGTCGATGCAAGACTTGCAAATTTTAAAATGTTTCAATTCTAACTTCAAATCAAAAAAACTTCGGATGTTTGACGAATTTCTGGATTTCTGAACAAGGCGTAATAGTATCAAACCGCAATCCATCGCATTTTTTTGCATGAACATACACGGTGTCCCAACTTTTTCTCCAACATTTTTTTGGCCATAACTTTAAAATGAAATGTTTTGCATGACCACTCGTTCGAAAGCCCAGATTCTAGGATTTCGTTTAAAAAGATTAGCTTTTTTGTTCATCCTGCTCCGAGTTACGGCCTGTTAAAAAAAACACAGAAAATCAACAATTTATTCGACAAATTCAAAGACAATAATATTCAAATTCCTATCTCGTTTCGACGCTTCTTCCATTTCTATCGTTGCAAACTTGGAGGCGATGACAGTAGTCCTGGAGCGTGTTGACCATGGCTTGCAGCACTTGCTGACATTCTTCGATTATGCGCTGGTGCATGACATCAATTGAGGCGACAGGCTGATATAAGCGCCCATGCTCTAATAAGCGTCCATGGGCTCTTTTAGAGGAAATACGGTAATTTTTTTAAACAAAATCTTAGAATCTGAGCTTTGGAACAAGAGGTCATGCAAAACATTCTGGCGCTAATTCAAAAAGTTATGGCCAAAATAAATGTGGGAGAAAAAGTTGGGACACCCTGTACATACAGTCGACGCTCTCCATAACGAACCTCTGGGGACCGGCCTCAGCAGTTCGTTATAGGGAGCGTTCGTTAGAGAGAGCGCTGGTAACCAAAAATTTGTTAAAAGTTCGTTAAAGAGAGTTTTTACCAAAAAAGGGTACAGTCGAACCTCCGAATAACGAAATCCAAGGGGTCGGTCACAGAGAAACGTTATTGGGAGGTTTCGTTAAGGAGAGGTCCCTTGATGCCAGGGTAAACCGGGTTGTAAACCGAAAACATATTTTTCAGAGTTCGTTAATGAGAGGTTTTCGTTAATCGGGGGTTCGTCATTCGGAAGTTCGACTGTATTCATCAAAATAAAAACAAATACAAAGAAATCAACAAATACAGCAATCATACTGATTCCCTTCCGTAGAGGGGGTTGTAAACCGAACCCCTAGTGAACTTTTAAAAATTTCTACTAACAATCTTTATCAAGGATGTTGGGTACAATAATAATATCAAGGATGTTGGTAATAGTTATACAATCAAGGATGTTGGAAGACGTAAGTAGGACGGAAAAAGTTCGTTATTTTTTTCTGCTTCATATTCTGTAAGCGTTCTAATAATAAAAATTTTATTTTTCGTTCACAATTTTTGATAGTTCGTTACAGAGAGTGCTACTTCATTAGGTCGAGAACGGTTTAGTTGTTCGTTATAGGGGAGAGTTCGTTATGGAGAGCGTTCGTTATAAAGAGCGTCAATTATACCTAATTTAATGCAAAACCAACCAAACCAAAAAAATTGGTACGTTATAGAGAGAGTCGTTGCCGAGGGGGTTCATGTGCATGTGCATGTGGGAAGATTTAATCAATGCCATGTGTGCATGCTAATTATTTTTAACAAGGGACCACGGGCGCCTATCGGCGCCTCTATAGTATTTCGAAATTTCAATGAGGGGCTATGACTTCATTCATGAAAATAGGTATATCCCCTATTAGAACTCATTTTTTTCGCCTGTTCTTTTTTTAAAGCGAAAGCTGACATTCTGGGGAACACGATGGTATTAGCGACAAAAGTGATTTCGCTATCTACGACCCGTTCTGGCCTTCGAAGTAAAAAAAGCGTTACCCACACACCCACCCACCCACACATGCCAAATACTATATAAGATTTTACTGACCATTTGTGTGAGCCACTGACGTTGTTGTTGTAAAGCGGCATTTGCCAGTCTCTTTTGCTGTAGCTCAGCAGATCTTTTTTCCGCTTTGGAAGTTGCTATAGCTGTAGCAGTAGTTGCTTCAGAACACCAGGAGGTTGTCATGGATGGTGCCGAGGAAGAAAGACTTTTACATTCGTCCAGTAAATGGGCAGGACCTTCCTCTGCACTAGCCTTACGAACTGCCTCTGAAATTAAATTGATTCATTACTTATAAATACAATTGGTCAGGCTTTGCGGCGTGACAGTAGCTTTGTTTTAAGTTAGAGCTTATGTGGGTTTGAAAAGAGATAGGAACGCTGTGCAACTTCCAACTGAATGACATCTCTAGATTGAAAAAACGTGTTTACGTTAAATGGGCATGCTAACCTGTTCAAAATTTGCCCCCGCCAATTCAAAGATTTTTGCCTAATCATTATACATCTGTACGGATTTTTCAGCTCGGTTTCTAACAAAACAAGGCTTAGAATTTAATTTAAGGTATAGTTTTATCAGAAACCAAGTTGGAAAATCCGTACAGAAGTTCAATGATTAGGAAAAATTTTTGTATTGGCGGACACCAATTTTTGAACAGGTGAGCAAGACCATTTAAAAACCGTTTTCTGCAAATTTGAACCACTTTTTGAATATTGCTACATTTTTGTTGAAAAATCCACATTTTACACAAAAGTTCTAGTTTCCAAAATAAAATTTTTTAGCTAAAAACCTAATTTTCTATACTTTGAAGTTTGCCCGGATAGTTTTTTTTATTGCAGATTCTGACATAGCGGGAATTTTTTAACAAGATAGAAAAAATGAATTCAGGAAAACCCGGGTCACCCAAAAGTTTCGTTTTGAAACAAAAATGCGTGTGCACTGAACTTACAATGACTTTTTGGCACCCTTTTTCTTTCGGGAATTTTTTAAGAAGAATTTTTTGGGCGACCTGGGGGCAAGAAATGGTAAGCAATGGTGGTCCAAGAAACTCCCTGGTATTGAAACGGCTATAACTTTTTTGTTTTGACTTATCTCGAGCTCGGAATTTTTTTTTCGCTTTTTCTTGACGGAGCTTTCAGATTTTTTGTGTGAAAAATAGCCAGATTATTTTATCAAAGCGTTCAAACACTTATGAGGTCATTTTGACAAGTTGAGCAGCATTTTCATCACTTTAATTGATCAAATGTTAAATTTAGGGATTAGTGCTTAAACAATATCTTAGCACCATGTTGTAGTGCAGATCAATAGCTGCAAAACTCATTTTACAGAATAGTTTTTAAAAATGTGAGTTTTGAGATATGGCCTTTTGAAAAAATAAATATCTTTAATAAAAAGGACCACATTTCGAAAAAGTTGGAGAAACTTGGATTTTGGTCATTTTTTTCAAAAGACCATATCTCAAATTTTGTCTCAGATTTTTGTATTAAGGGTTTTGTTGCTCTTGATCTGCGCTACAATATAGTGCTAAGATATGCTAAAGAACTGATCCTTAAATATAACATTCGATTACTTAAAGGGATGAAAGAACTGGTCAACTTCTCAAAATGACCTCACAAGCGTCACTTTTTTATAATAATCCAGCTAATTTTCACACAAAAAAAATTTCCGTCAAGAAAAAGCAAATAAAAAAATCCTAGCTCGAAATAAGTGAAAATAAAAAAGTTATGGCAGTTTCAAAACCAGGGAAGTTCTTGGACCACCCTGCACCGTAACCCTTTTTACTTTTCAACATTCCTCTGGGGTATCGGCACATTAAAGTACCCTATTTCTTCTAATTGCCGCACATGTGCGCTTATTTTTCAATCACCCGAAAATCGGAAATTTAGAGATCTAGAGATTTTCGGGTGCTTAACCAAGATCTGAAAAGTGGAATCGATAGAGCTCGTGGGAGTTAAGAAAATGCATCAAACAGCTTAGCAAAATATACACTCTGCTTTGAGATATAAGTCTTTAAAGTTAGGGGTGTGCGGCAATTAGAGACTGTGCGGCAATTAGAAGAAATACGGTATGTCACTTTATTTTTCGACTGCTTGGAGATCAACGGTAATGGGCTGTTCACAATGCATCTGTGTCCGCGTCCGTAACACGGACCGTGTTTTCGCCCACAACGGACCGTATCTGTGTCCGAAAATCGCGCCGTAAAACGGTCCGTGAAAGGGAACGAATTGCTAGCCACAATGGGCCGTGTCACGGTCCGTAAACACGGACCTTTTTATTGGGCCAATTTTTCGGGCCGGTTTTTTTAGTTAGCAAGTAAATTTATTTTTTTGAGTGCCGCTTTCAATTGGATTCCACGCCTAAATTTATGGGCAGCATTTCTGTAAAAAAACATTGGAAAGAATATTGTGAAAAGTCAGAATGCGATAATTTTTTTGACACGGACCGTATTTTTCGTACGGTCCATGTCGAATACGGATTTCTGCATAAAATTTAATTTTTGAAAATTCAGCAAAAAAGATTATTTTATCAAAAATATTTCGGTATTTTATCAAAAATAAAATACCTTCTCCAACCAATATCCATTCGCTGGCCTCTCGATCCGCACTCTGTCCTCTAGCCATCTTTTTGGCAGGCCCTGAAGCGTCAACCTGCACTTCTTGAGCAACACTTGAGTCGGCTGACTCTCCTCCGAAAATATATCCGTACAATCCGTTCAACATTTTGTTTGTTTGGAGATTAATTTGAGATTCTTGAGCTAAAGAACTTAGGAAGAACTAAAGAAGCAGGTATTGAAAGCTAGAAAATTTAGGCACTAATTGAAAGAGTAGGTTATCCAGGCAGTCAAGGTGAATATATCCAAGTACTATAGGTGAAGCGAGTAAAAATAATCAGGAGTATCGAAGAGATTAGCTAACTGAGGACGAGGCCTGAAATTCATTGTGAACGTTACCATAATAATGGAGGAAAAACTGCGAAAATAGTTTTGTACCGCAATGCGGCAAAAAGCAGCCAACTCCCTTGTTCTAAATATAAAACGCCTCAATTTAAACTTTTTTTTTCACTTTGGGAGTGGAGGTGGAGCAGTGTGAGCTATTCGTGTTTTCGCACCGTAAGTCTAAACAATAAATCTAAAGTTTTGATAAAGCAACAGCAAAAACAAAAATAGATATCACAACTCCGCAAATATTTATCTTTTAAAAGTTTTTAGGGTTTTATATGTGAACATGTCTGAACTAAAATCTTAATTGTTCTTGATTGTGTTAATTGCGTTTCTCAATATGCTACTTACGAAGAAAAAACTGATATAAATTATATGAACATTTCAAAAGTCACAAATGTGGGTCGCACGAAGGCTTCAATCTAATATAAAAATTTGTCGGGTTATGAAACTCATCACGGAGAATATAGACAAGATTACATAAAAGCCTCAATTAAAGTATGGTGGAGACCTCGAACACGACTCGACGACTTTATTTTCTCAGTAGGGTTGTCAAGGGTAGTCTGATTTCGACATACCGACTATTTACTTGCTTTTTTCAACAGGCTATAAAATCTTCATTATTGGTGTTTCAGAAATTCAGTTTGAACTATTTTGTAAATTTTGCCTATTTGCGTAAAACAGTTCTAAAACTTTTTCTGAAACGCATATCCGGCTTTCGGAAAGTTCCTGCGTTGAACCTAAAGTGACTAGCACTTTGCGATGGGTTGTAATTTTTTTTATCAAAATTACTAAAAAATTACGATGGCTTTCATAATTAACTTTTCAAAACAGAAATTTGATATGTGAAACCTATCAAATTAAATTGAAAACCATTAACAGTAATTTTCATAAAAAAAAATTCCAGCCCTTTTTACAATATGGTAGCCACTTTATGCGGCTGTCGAAAAAGTCCTACAACGACACCAAGTGTCGTGCAGTATTGAAAGGTTTGCAAAACGTTTATGTATAAAAATTTCAAATAAATGTTTACAGGTTTCACAATTAATTTGAATGAAAAATTCAATATTTGAAACCCATTAAATTTATTTAAAATTTTTTATAAATATTTTGCAGCCCACCAAAAAGTGCGCATCACTTCAGGTTTAATGAAGGACTTTCCTGCATCCTAGTAGATTCAACGAAGGACAGCCTGATATTTGCAACCTGTTATTTGACAAACTGATATTTGCAAACCTTGGTTGGTGTTTATAAAACACGGCTTGGAGTTCTAGGGCCTAGAGTTCTTGGGTTCTACGACCATAATTTACGTATGAATTGAAATATGAAATTTCAATATTTTTTTGAAAACACAGAAAAATCTACAGGGTGTCCAATAAAAACTATTTTCGAAAAATTTTGTCAAGGGTTTGCGCTGGCCGGTGAAATCCTGTAAATTGTTTTAGGATTTCAGCCAATAGTTCAAACAAGTTATAGCTAAAAATACCTGAAATGTTTTATTAACAGAGAAGATACATCGACCTGACCATTTGTGAATAAAATTTTTGTTGAAACTTAATAGGGAATTTAAATAGGCGGGGAATTTTTAAAAAATGGTGCAGTTTTTTTATTGGACACCCTGTAGTGGCTTGAGAAGCATGACAAAACAGGCCGAAATTGCCTTAGCTACGTTGTGGATTTTGGAAAACCTGTTTTGCTACAGTCAAATCCGATATGGTAACAATCCTAACAGTTCGACCGGCTCTTTTACATGGATTTAAAAAAGTCTCAGGCCCAGCTGTAGATCGAACTCTTGGGATGCCACTGTATTAAGTTTGACTGTAAAACCACATAGGGACCAAAGCAATTTTCGATACGATGTTCGCGAGCCTTCATATTCGAATATTTCTGTCTGTTCGCCAAAAATATTGTTATTCAGGTAGTAAATCTACTACGAGGCATACATATCAAAGGAAGCCAAGTGATTTTACATCGCAGAAACCGTCTTTTCAAACACGGCAGCATACATCATAACTTTTCATAAAGCAGAACTAGAGTGTTCCCTTAAACAAAACTAGTAAAAAGCGTTTAGGACAGAAAAAAATAAGAAAAATCCTTAAATGGATTTTTCTTATTGGAACGCATAGAAGGAAGAGAGAACTGACCCAATTCTCTATAGTTGCTTTCCTTTTACTAGTTCTCCCTCTAAAGACGTTTAAGAATAGAAGATGCATCTTTTTGGTTTTACCTAAGCCAATGATATCGTAAATGCTGAAGAAATGATCACTGACATGCATCACAGTCATGTTATTGTGCGCAAGAGCAAATACATATACTTTGGAATGAATTATTTAATTTATCAATGAAACCTATTATTTTTGCGTAGGGTAACTTAGGGTACAAGTCAGTGACTATCGCAACGCGTCTCCGCTGGCCGGAAGCACAGAAAGTTTGATTGTCATGCGCTTGGCGATTTCTGATGGGTTTTGCGTTATTTTGGCGCTACTTGGATATACCCCCCTCAAATCAATTTTTTTTAAAGTGTTTCCAAACACACTATATCGACTCAAAATCGCCTCAGCAGCTCGAAAAAGGCATCATATTTGAGTTCTAGTCTATAAAAAATCGAGTTTCGGACATTTTGAATTTTCGACCATTTGACTGTTTTACCCTGTTTTTCAACATGGGACTTGCCAACCAAGCCCCCTGCGCCCACTTCGGGGGCGCAAGGGGCTTGGTTGCTTGGGGTTGAGGTGCGCGCACTCAATTACCTTAGACATAATTCCGAGCAAGACTTTTGATCAAAAACGCATTAAGAGGTACTTTTTGCCAAGTCCCATGTTGAAAAACAGGGTAAAACAGTCAAATGGTCGAAAATTGAAAATGTACGAAAACTCGATTTTTTATAGACTAGAACTCAAATATAATGCCTTTTTCGAGCTCCTGAGGCGATTTTGAGTCGATATAGTGTGTTTGGAAACACTTTAAATAAAATTGATTTAGGGGGGGGGGCGGTATATCCAAGTAGGGTTGCTATTTTTTCTCACAGGATATAGCAAAATTTGCTAATAACATCACTATCAATATGCATTTTTCAGAATTTTTTTCGCTTCGGGGTCGTTGCCGAACTTTTCCGACTACTGACTATTTTGACGCAAAGTCGACTCTGGTTATGACGACTCCAAAAATTTTTGGGTTTGATTTCTGATTATGTTGCCCTCGCTTCAACGTGGTTCTCATTCCGCTTCTTCTTTCGGTGTCATTTGCGATATTTCATATTGTATCAAAAATTATTCCAGCAAAAGTATTAACTTGACAGCCTATTTTGAATGAAACTGTTCACATGAAATACCGTATTCTCTCTAATAGAAGGGCAAGGGTCAAACGAGGTAGAAAAATACGAAGGCACCCCTAGACATCTTATCTATACCTTTCTTCGGGTTTATCTTTAACTAACTTGAGTTGATACAGTTGTTTGAAAGCTGTATGATTATTAAAGTGCCAGATATTTGCTGAAACGCTCTATTCAAGGCCAAGATACGCCAGTTATAGGAGGATGGTATGCTCTATGGTGAAAAAGACAAAACTAAAGGTTGTTGTCAAAAAAACAGCCCTGATGGCCCTTTTATTGTAGTGGATCGTTGACGCATGGGAAGTTTTGCCAAAAGACCTAATCAACAAGTCTTTTAAGTCGTGCAAAATTAATAATGATACAGATGGTGGCAGCGCCATTCATTGCTTCAAAAAAGACTAGCCAGTGCAGGGCTTTCGAACTAGGCTTCAGTGGGACAAAAAAATAGTTCAGCTATTGAAAGTAATCAATCCAGAGAAGCAAGGAGAGTGATGAGTCGTTGGAGTGTTAAGTTGATTGTCTATTTTGTAAAAAAATCGTCAGATGTATTTGTAGGTAATAGGATTGTTTCGCTACTCTGGTAAGAAAGTTGCACAAATTAATTGAATATATTCTTATATGTCGAAAAATACAGGGGCACTCTCTAATAGAAGGGCAGGGGTCGAAGGAGGTTGAAAATTAGAGGGGCATGGCCTTCTATTAGAGAGAATATGGTAAGCTAAGTTTAAAAAAATCAAGAGCATAAACCTTTCTATCAAAAGACAAATGAAAACGATGGGTGTGTATACAAATATACACTCCAGCACTGCTCTATCGACCAAACAAAAGTGCTGGTTTTCAATGGCGGGGAACTGAAGGCTTGGCTTTTTCAGCAGAGTGATGATGCTCTGCAAGCAAGACTACCAGACAAGACTGCTGCTGGACAACAAGAGCACAGCCAATTGCAGTCTGCTGACCAGTCATTTACTAGGGCATACACAACAAGCCGAATAAATTTGCCCTTTTGCCAATATACACTTCCTGTGCCGCTGGGGCGTCGTCAAGACAGTCTTGGAAAGGGATGCAGACAGGCGAGCATAATGCCCATGTGTATGACCACCAGTGAAAATGATGTTACCTAATGGGTCAAGTTGTTTGTTGGTTATTTGCGTGTGTTTTTGATAAGAGCACAGCGGAAAAGTTTTACGGCTATGGGAAATAACTGATACACCAGCAAAACGCGATAACAAACAAAAAATATACAAGAATACAAACAGGTTACAGTAAACCCTCGATTTAAAGACACCCCACTTTCGTTAGTCTAGTCCCAAATATCGCAAGGATTTCGATTTTACCGGTCATTTTTTAAAAACTAAATGATTCTGCTAAAATGACCCGTGACCCTCGATTTAACGACACGATATTTTGAAAAAGAGGTGTCGTTAAATCGAGGGTCACGGGTCATTTTAGCAGAATCATTTAGTTTTTAAAAAATGACCGGTAAAATCGAAATCCTTGCGATATTTGGGACTATACTAACGAATCAGAACTGATAAAAAAACTCAAAAATCGAGCTAAAAAAAGTGTCGGACCCGAGGTGGGAACGAACTTTTTGGGGTGTCGTTAAATCGAGGGTTTACTGTATTCCATAGTTGTTTCCATTATGCTTACGGAATGTAAGTTACTAAAATCCATATATAATAAAAAAATGATAGGTTGCAAGAAGTATACATATTTCACATCTAAAAATTGGTGGGTGGGTCTCAAATGATCCGAACACTCCGAACACCAGAAAAAATAATTTAGTAACGAAAAAGTAAATTTTAGTTCAACTATCAAGCATTCCCTATAATTTTAAGGTTAACAAGGGAAGTACCCGAAGCGTTATTCTGAGGACGAAAGATAATATTTTTATAGGGTATTCTTGTAGAGCATTCGCAGGTTAAATGTGAAAGTGGTTGCCCCGAAATAACTTATTGAAGTCACCATTTGCCCATAAAACGGGCATCATGATTTTTGCTGAAAGTTTTTAATCAATTTTCAGGCACTTATTTACTTGGGGGGGCGCATTTTTCACTTATTTGTAAATCATGTTTAAACGACTCCCAAGTAACTTTTATATGCTAAAAACGATAAGAAAGGTGGTTTCCGTAATTTTTCTACATAAAAATGGATTTTTTCCAAAAAAATTGTTTGACAAAAATTTGACTTTTTGCCTTGGGGGACCAAGGTAAACCTTCGGGAAAGGGTACCTGAATACCCAAAAAGATTGAGTTTGAACATAGTTTTGTTAACTGGGGCCTACCGCATAGAGAAACTCTGGTATGCATACATTTTTTATGCATCCAGAGTCACTTTTGAGTGATTTGTGTCTAAGGTAAGTGAGTGCGCGCATCTCAACCCCAAGCAACCAAGCCCCCTGCGCCCCCTTCGGGGTGGTGGTTGCCGACTGACCCCCCAAGTAAATAAGTGCCAAAAAAGTGACCAAAACGGGGCATAATACCTTTACATAAGGTGGTTTACCTTGGTCCCCCAAGGCAAAATGTCAAATTTTTGTCAAAATTTTTTTTTGAAAAAATCCATTTTTTATGTAGAAAAATTACGGAAACCACTTTTCTTATCGTTTTTAGCATATAAAAGTTACTTGGGAGTCGTTTAAACATGATTTACAAATAAGTGAAAAATGCGCCCCCAAGTAAATAAGTTCCAATTTTCGTTTTATTCACACAATTTTTATTTCAAGTTACACATTTAGTACTCCAAATGACAGCTAAAATCTAGGGAACATTTTGGGCGTGTCAAGAGTTGAGCAATAAGAGTTGAGATCATATAATTTTATAATGCAATTTGAGAGATTGTGAAATTTGAACTGCAGGATTTGCGCACGAAGATTTGCGCTGCATTTTTGTGTACTGCAAAATTTGCGACGCAAGACTTGCGCTTCGTATTAGATTTCCTTGATTTTGAAAACTTTTGCTAGTCCTCTTTTTACAGTTTTGTCCCAAAAATTGCAAGGATTCCGATTTTGTTAATTGGTTTTGAATAACCCTGCCATTTTTCCCATCAAAAATCTAGCGTCGCAAATATTGCAGTGCAAATGTCACAATCTCTTGAAATTATTGCGGCGCATATCTTGGCGTGCAAATCATCAGGCGCAGATCTTGCAGCACATAAAAATTGCAACGCAAATCTTCAGGCACATTTCTCGCAGTTTAATTCTCACATTCTCTTATTTAATATACGTAATTCTTGCGACACAATCATTGTAGTGCCTATTTTGGTGTGCAAATCATGTGTCGCGAAATATTTTATTTGCAAATTATTTGCCGCAAATCTCATTGCTCAAGTCTTGCTACGCTACATTTTGGTAGTAAAAAATATGCAAGTTTATGCAAAAATAATTTGGAAGCCTAATTTAAAAAAGCATACGTATTTTTATAAAATTTTAAACAATTCAGCACGGTCCGGAAAAGTAAATTTTGAGATACAAGCCTTTTATGAAAAAAATTTGAATTCTCTAAAAATGAAGGTTGACAAAGAAGTGGTCACCAAACCTTAATTTTACAGGGTTGTCCAAATTTTTTGAACTATTTCTTTTGCTCATAACTTTTTGGTAATGCGCTATACCAACGAGATCTCTTTTTTTGTTCGATAGAGGAGGTGATAGGAATTCGTTTGACATCTTATTTGTCATTTTACGACAAAAATTTTCTTTTCTGCTAGCTAGTTAAAGATTTTGTTATTTTTTCGGTAGAATGGCTTATACCCTGCAGCAAAGAGTGTGGACAATTATCTGGTATGCCCAATGCGGGCCACCAAAGAAAGATCAAGTTGCGTATCGGGCCAAATTCGGAAAAAACGTAAAGCACCAACAAATAAGATCACTCAAGATTTTTCTTACTGAACTAAGCTATTTTACCGAAAAAATAACAAAATCTTTAACTAGCTAGCAGAAAAGAAATTTTTTGTCGTAAAATGACAAATAAGATGTCAAACGAATTCCTATAACCTCCTCTATCGAACAAAAAAAAAAGATCTCGTTGATATAGCGCATTGCCAAAAAGTTATGAGCAAAAGAAATAGTTAAAAAAATTTGGACAACCCTGTACAATTTTTATATACAAAACTTAGCACTTTCATATATCGCTGTTTACGGGCTTTCAAATGGTGTGAAATATTGACTTTATTAAAAACACAAGTAATCTGCTCAAAATTTTGCGGCAACTTCCCAAATTTAGATGTATCTGAGTATGTAACTTTCAAGGTCTGTATATCGAAAATGGAACACAAAAGTGGCAAAACTAACCGCGCCATCATGTTCAGCGTATCATGAATAGGGTACACATGCCATAATCCGACATATCAAAAAATCACTATCATGGTATAAAATGCAAAATGTACTTTATTTCAAAACTTTTAGATGAGAGCCCTGGCATAAACTCACTATTTCTCACAAAAAAATTTGCACAAAAAATACCACCATAGCCACCAAACAATAAATCCAAGTAATAATAAATCAAGGTGTTCCATAAGAATTGAACCTTGTCAACAACAACAATA
Source organism: Ditylenchus weischeri (assembly GCA_029231635.1). NCBI lineage: Eukaryota > Metazoa > Nematoda > Chromadorea > Rhabditida > Anguinidae > Ditylenchus > Ditylenchus weischeri. The sequence goes on from JAMRYI010000319.1 coordinate 45,174, forward strand.
TCAACAGCAAAAAGTGATCAAAAAGCAATCAGCTGTTGTTCTCACACAACTAACTGCCTTTTTTGCTGTTGGTGGTTGTTGAGAAGGAAAATATAATAAAGTTGGTGGAGCATATGTGTGGGTTGCTGTTTAGCAGCACTAGACCACCCCCTCCATTCACTAGTTGATGGATCCAACAGGTTGAGGATAGAGAGACACAAGGAACTGGGTTAAAAGTCAAGTAGAACTCTTTGCTTACCCTCTGCCCCCTACCCCACAATCACACAGACATGAAAACTGTGTATGTGTAGAAAAAAGAAGTAAATTTTCAGTCAAGGAATGCAAAAAGATCGCATCGATTGAAGCAACGATCATGCAGGTGAAATATTCATTTGACTAGCTGGCTTTATAGTTATTACAATATTGGTTTGTAAAACAATTTACCTAGTTAACTAAGATAGGCCTTCAGGAGTCTTGTCTGGGACAGGAGGCTAGACTTCTATGTCGTATTCACTCTTATAAACGGGCATGCCCGTTTATTTTTCAACTCCCAAAATAATCTTGGGTCGATTTTTAGATTTTTGAAGTAGAAAAGTAGAAAAGTAGAATCAGTTGAACTCGTGTTAATTAAGAAAACGCAAAAAACAGATTTGAAAATTTGTTTTTCTGGGCTGAGATATAGGTCCTTGAGCGTGTCCGTTTATTAGAGTGAATACGGTTATTTTAATGAATTTGGCATAATTATTTGCCAAAATTTGACTATCTGTTTGAATAGAAAGCTTTATGATTTCATATTAAATCAAGCGAGAGTTTTTTTAATTTTTGAGACAAACTTTGATATACTCGACTTAGTGTAGGGCTTGGGACCAGAAAAAAAGATAAGTATATTGGTGGTAAATTCCAGCCAGTTTGGTCTCTGGGGACCAGATAAAACCTACACTATATTGGGCGTGTACTGTATCAAGGGTTCATTATTTCTAAGTTTAACTGTGGAAATAAATATACAGTCGAGTTTCTCATTAACATACACCCTTGGGTCCGGACCTAGCCGTATGTTAATGAGAGGTGTATGTCAATGGGAGAGTAAGTTAATGAGAGAGCCAGGTTCCATAACTTAGCTTATTGTATGTTAATAGCAGAGTCCGTTCAATTTTAATATAAAATATTTATTCAAACAAACAAAAATCTACAACAATGAAATTAAGGGTTAGTCGCAAAATATTCAACAATTCTTCTCTGTTTCAGTTTGTTCATTCTTATTACGGCCAGGAAGTCGTCCAGCTTATCAAACAGTTTGGGCGTGGTGGGATTGGTGACATTATCTGCATAGCTCTGGAGGATTCTCATTGCTCGGCTAGCTTCTCGGGCAGTGACTGGGCGCTCTTCGTCTTCGATTTCCACAACTTCGGAGTCGCTGGCCACCTCTGCTGATTCCACATCCGTGTTTGCGAGATCCTCTGCGATTTTGGCCGAAGTGAGAGCCAACTGCTGCCATGCTCTTGCCCTTTCTGAAACCTCGATGATCTTCTTCTTTTCCACCAGAGTGATGACGCGGCGCTTCTTGATTGGAGTGTCTAAGAAAAAAAAATAGCCGTCAAAATTTTGTAGAAAAAAGGGGATTATTCAAAAAAATTCGAAAAAAGCGTCGATTGTATGTTAATGGGATAGCCCATTGTTAGAACGGGACATGGCCTAGCCGTATGTTAATGAGAGGTGTATGTTAATGGGAGTGTATTTTAATGGGGGAGGTCTATGCACTTTTCCTTGATTTAATTCAAACCAACCAAATCTTAGCCAGCCGTATGTTAATGGGAGAGCATTTGTTAATGAGAGACTCGACTGTAATTGCAGCCAACCAACAATTTATTGTGATAAATAAATTAAGTTTTATAAAAGTAATTACTGAATATCAAAAACGAAATATTCTTAAAATTAAACATTAAGTGTGGGGATTATTTGGGAATTGTATAATTTTCTTGTGGCTAACATGTTGATAGGAATTTCAAAAGAAATCGATGTGCTCAAATACAGAATCCAAAGTAAATGGCTTGGAGCTGATGTTTTTTTTGCCTTGATCTTACTCAGCTTGTGTACAATTGGGAAATATAATTTGGTTGAATGACTCTCCAGTCTCTAAGTCCAGTCCGATATCTGGTCATCTACTTCCTATTCTTCCATCAGGTTAATTTTACATTCCAATTCTTATAAAATGCTAATCATGTTTTCAGTCTCACTTCGCACGAAATCAATCAAAAAAATTAAAAAATCTACCAAAAAATCAATAAAGAAAGTTTTTTGAAAATCCGGACCGGATTCCTGGTTTTGAAATTACCGAATTCCGGAATCTGGCTTTTTTCAAAATCCGGCCCGGAATCCGTTCAGGGACCAGGTTTGCCAAGCCTACGTATGAACACATCTGCGTGAAAAATTGGCACACCCAGAAATGGACAAAAATTAGTTAAGAAATAATTTAAATGGACAAAAAGTCATTTGACATAAAATTTAAATGAGAAACAATTGATCTTGGCAGGAGAAAATAATTGCTTTCTTTAGAAAATAATTGTTCTTGAACAAAACTGTTTCATAAATACATGTTCTGCTTATAATAGGTTATGTAGTTTTGTTTTCTCATGTTCCTGCGTTACGTTTATGCATTCATCGAGTTTATTATTCTACTCTTTTAGTTGATACGGCATGAGTCAGAGAGTCAACTACAGCAGCGAGAATGAAGCTGAAAAGTGGAACAAGATAACTAAAAATAAGTGTATCCAGAGAACAAGGCTTGTCGCCACAAAAGTATTCAGCTCAGCGTAGAGAGCATCCAGAACCTTAAATAGTCAGCGGTCACCACAGAAAATGATATTGATATAAAAATTCACATACCTGAATGGCGTCCAAAGTGAGATGGTCCTTGCTTTTTTTATCTTAATTTAGGCATGTGCTTTGCGACGTCTTCCCCGAATGTGCAAGTTGTTGTAAAGGAACGGTGCTGAGAACAATACCTGACATTTAAACGAAAATGAGAGCCGGAAATAACAGCGACGAAACATTATTAGTACCAATGACTATAGTAGTAGTATGCATTGTCCAGCCAGAGAAAATGAGTCTGAAAAAGTCAACTGTAGAACAAAATAGAAAGTTACCTGGCAGGCCGTTTAAGGTCGAAGCCTTTCAAAAAGAGACCACCAAATTTGGTTACCTAGTCAAGAAATATGACATACCATTTACAACCAATACTAAGCTTTTCCGCAGGACGTTCAGCATCTTGATCTTCTTCATCACCGGAATCACCGAAGACATCAATTTCTTCTTCACTGTCGCTTATCAACATCGTACTCTACAAAACATAATATAGTTGAATCAAAAAGCCAAACTACAGTTGGATATAATTTCGCGATATCTGTTTATATCTGCTACCGAATACCCCCTCAATATAGCCATAAAAAGTCGAAAAAATCCACAAAAAATATGCACCAAGGGCAGTGCTAAACGCACTGCATAGGCATTTTAAATGACTTTTAAATGGCATTTTTAATGAACTGTGAATAAAGAACAATTCAAACGAGAAAGCTCATAGAAATATATTTTCATAAAAATATTACACGGAAAAAATAATTTTGAAAGCGTTGAATCGCGTGGATCTACTTTACTATTAAGTCAGTTGACCCTGCTAGGAAGCTGAGATCCAGGTTACACGCTGCATTTAACATTATATCTTAGCAGAACTATTAAGATAACTTAGTTTTAAAATATTTGATCGATATTTAAATATCTTAACATTCCGATGCGTGACCTTTATGGCTGCTAACGCAAATTTTCACGCTGAACACGGTGGTGAAAAAAATCTTTGAAAAAGAGGGTATCTGCCCTTCTGAACCGTCCAAGTGGAAATTTCTGCTCAATCAACTTAAAAAGGGCAAATCTTGCTGAAAAAAATTATTGATTAGCTCGATTTAAAATTCAGCAGAAAGCGCAGATCACTGGCTTTCTAATGACATATTGTTGAGGACTTTATGATAATTTAATGAAAGATTTTTTCTCCGAAGAAACAACTGTGTCATTTTTTTAAAATGTTGTTAATACTTTAAAATGCAAAATCTGCGTTAGGAGCCATAAAGGTAACGCACCGGAGCCGGAATGTCAATGAGTGTTTTTACTTCAATTCTACTTTTAGATTCTTTTTTAACTAAAGCAGTGATGAACATCTGTCGAAATCATCAAAAAAATCTGGTCTTATAATTTTGTGTCAAATATTGTCAAAGTCAACAAAAAAAATCACCCAAAATTTCTCAGTTCATCCAGTTAATTTTTCTTTTGCTCAAATTTGAATAAGCAAGAGTTTGTTTAGTTTTATTATCTTTCTTGCACCGTAATATATTCCAGCTATGAAAATATTTCAAAATGTTGGCATTAGTAATGGCTACCGTAGTAGCCTAAATCGACTCAGGAACAAGATGACATTTGAAAATGCATTACAAAACAATGTCAGGCAACCCATCTACTTTTTATTTGTTGTTCATTTTTTCATTATGAAAGGTTTATAACCTGCATCGGAGATGGCAGTCTGTGCTAAGTTTTTTTTGGTTGCTAATTTCACTACAAAGTTGCATAAGCTTTTCAACGATAAAACTCTCCTAACTCACTAAAAACTTCACGTCAGCACTTGTGAAGTTCTTTGACTTACCAATAGTTTTTTTGGCGCTAGTAGTGAATACCCCCTTTCCATAAACCTGAACTTTTTTAAATCGCTGTAACTACCCTTTTGGAAAAATAAGTTCAGGCTTAGCCCTTAGGATTTGGGGCAGGCCAGGTTTTAGAAGTTGTGACTAAGAAATGTCTTACGCACATTTTCCGGGGTCTGGAACATATATTTGGATACTCTTTGCTTAAGTTTTAATAGGCGAAACTTTTAGGGGTGGGGTAATATTCGCTACTAGGGTCTTTTTTCTTTTTATAATCTTATAAGTTATCTCTGTACTATCTTATCAGAATTTTGAGTAGCTGACTTACTTTTTGAATTTTAGTATTCAACTCATTTTCTACAGTCTTGATTTTATAGCAACTTGTGAAGTAAGATGTCGGTAAGTACATTTGATATTTTCTACACTTTAAGAAGTATTTAAACTTGTTTTTCTGCCGTTTAGTTTGCTAATTACGGATATGGCTACGGAGGTGGTGACTACGGCAATGAGGACTACTCGGGTGGCAACTACAACCCCAAGTACCACTTCCAGGCCGCTCAGATGGCGGGATTTGACCTTTCCAGTGATGACCCCACTCAGCCAAAGACTGTGTAAGTAGTTTCCTATGACAGAAAGCGTGCTCGTATCGGGCTGCGGCTAAATTCCTAGATTGGCAGCGAACCGATTACAACTGTCTAGGGGTTCCAAATATTTATTATTCTAAAACTACAATGAAATTTTTGTTGGGTTTCTTAATTGTAATTTAAAGCCAATCAAATTTTTATTGTGAAACCCAAAAAAAATTGTTATAATATTTAAATATTTTCGAACATATGCTCGGGGCGAGTGCAGTGATATTCCTACAATCCGATGCAGTAACGGAACGAAAAATGCATCAAGTACTTTTATCGCTTCTACTAGACGAAAGGCACAAATCACTTCTTGTAACTAATAGTCTCATGAGTTGCCTCTTTTACGTAAATCATTTATTAAAGCGGAATCCTTATGTGCTTTTGGATTAGACCGACCAACTGGAAAAAAAACTCAAATCCGGAGCATAAAAAGCTGTCCGTACCTAAGCGGTAACCAAGTTAGCGGGAAAATGTATTATAACGTCACATGTGTTATATTTGCAAGTAAACTGAAATTGCTTTTTCAGCTATGTTGGCAATCTGGACCCCAGCGTCACTGAGGAATTTATCGCCACTCTCTTTGGTCAAATTGGGCCAGTTACCAAGACAAAAGTGATTTTCGACGTAGGTTTTTTTTTGTGATTTATCATAATAATACAGCTTTGAAAAAAAAACTACAAAGCGGAAGAAGATACATACATCAGGCCAAATTTATACAACGAAAAGGCACAAAAGAGAATTAAACAAACAGAAATTAGATCAACGTCAACATTTTAGCTGGTTAAGTTGCTCATAAAAAATTCAATTTTCTTTTTTTCAAGCATTTTTTATTATTACATTTTTTCTTTAAAATAAAAACTAGCTTTGCAGTCGGACTGGATTGGTGAGAAAATATGATTTTTGCTTCATTTATTTTTTCTTACTTTCTTTTTTTGATTAAAAGTAATGGAAAAACTGATTGCATGAATATTGTATAGGTACTCTCGAGAGCACAGTAAATCAATCCAAATTGGTGGTGGCTCTACCTGGCACTTCCTGTAGGCCTGGAATGAAGTCTCTGTCTCACTCACTCACTAAGTACCATTTCATAATATCTTTTTTTGCCTTTCTTTTTCATTACATTATTTTTCTTTACTTATTATTACCCCCACCCCATGGACAAATTAGTGGCTAATAGGAGACTTTGAGTGGGTCTGGCCTGCCTGATTACAAGGCTTTTTATGGCTGTAAAGGATGTGAGCAGAGTGATTGGAGTAGATTTGCTAATTTTTTGTATTTCAGGCCAACAGCAACCCTTATGCTTTTGTGGAGTTTGCGGATCATTACACTGCCACCCAGGCGTTGACTGCCATGAACAAGCGCATGCTGCTGGACAGGGTACTGTTTTTCTAGACTCCATTAAATTCAAAAAATTCGAAACAAGGTTCAACAGATGCTATATATGCTGATAAAGTGTACAAACCTAAAATTTACGAAATTTGTTAGGAAATATGGGAAATATTGGGTTGGAAAGTAATTCTTGGGTCGCCCCATTTTTCGGTTTGATTATTAAAAAAGTTACGAAAAATTTAGATTTTTATTAAAATTAGAATAAGAAGAAAGTTAGAAAACATGAAACCCATCAAAAATTATGTTAAAATTGGTATACGTCAAAAATTTTGAGACCCGACGGGAAGTCAAATCAGAAAATTGTTTAATTGTAAATTTTTCTTCTGGTTTCTGCCGAAGCCCGTGAATTCAATTCTAAAACCCATCAAACAGTTTTGCATTAACTGTTATGAATAAAAAAAATTTGAAATCCATCAAAACCCGTGTGTCGAGCCACGCAGTGCTGCTAAGGCAGGACTTATTAGGGAACCCAATACTTCCCAGCCCAATAGTTCGCTGCATATCATAGACTAGCAATTCGCCGGCATGGGCTACAACAAAAATATGCAATGCAAATCGTATCCTACGCTCTTGTCAAGGAATAGGGAAACTAACAAATATAAATAAAAAACAAAGATAAAATCTTTTCTACCTGAATTACCCAATCCAATACAAAGTTGATGAACGAAATTTCTGGGCCGCAGTATTGTAGGACCTAAAAATTACAACTGCCCTTACAAGTTAAAAGGAACTGATTCTATTTCTTATATTCAGTCCCGAGAAAGTTTTTAAATTATGGGCTTTTAGGAAATGAAAGTGAATTGGGCAACTCAACCAGGTTCCCAGCTGAAAGTGGACACTAGCAGTAAGATATTCTTTATGTACCGCATTACCTCTAATAGCTCCCCCTGCTCTAATAACTCCCCTCTCAACTTTGAGGACCTATATCTCAGCCCAAAGTCAATTTTCGCAAAGTTGTTTATTGCATTTTCTTAACTCTCATGAGCTCTACCGATTCCGCTTTTTCGATTTTAAATTTTCAGCCGAAAATCTCGAGATTGACCTCAAATTTTTTCGATTTTCGGGCATCCAAAAAATAACTGCCCCGGGGGGCGCTATTAGAGGAAATACCGTATCCCATTTCACAACACCAATTTTTATTCTTTCAGAGCACTTCCACGTTTTTGTTGGTGACTTGTCCCCAGAAGTGGATAACAAGGCTTTGAAGGAAGCATTTGTGCCCTTTGGAGAGATTTCGTGAGAATTTTCTGGCTTCAAATTTGCTGTTTTTCCTCTTATAAATTGTTATTTTAGTGATGCCAAGGTTATCCGTGACCCTCAAACTCTAAAGTCCAAAGGCTACGGCTTTGTCTCCTACCCCAAACGAGAAGAAGCCGAGCGAGCTATCGAGCAAATGAACGGTCAGTGGTTGGGCCGTCGAACAATTCGCACCAACTGGGCCACTCGCAAGCCAACCGACACTGCTGGAGGTGGATACTATGGAAGCAGCTCAAAGCCCTCCGTGGATGAGATTGCCAATCAGACTGGACCTGAAAACACTTCTGTTTATGTTGGCAATATTCCACCAACTTGCTCAGGTACAAAATCTCAATAACTAAAACAAAATCCGGGTCGATGGTAACCCATCTAAAAGACAATTAATTTAAGGTTAAAAATTTTTCCTGTAGCAAATTTAGTTTTTTGTAGCAAAAATGTTTTTTTCTGTGGCAAATTTATTCGTTTTTGTAGAAAATCTGATTTCGCTCCAAGCAAATGTAATTCAAGGGTCTAATTGTTTTATTTATGATTTTAAAATTTACAAGATTATAAGCGTTATGTTATGTCTAGAATTTGAATTTTTTACTTATCTAGCCAAATAACAATATTTTATGAATGAGCGAATGAGAGGTGGGAGAGCCAAGTAAAATCATCAATAAGTAAAAAATTCAAATTCTAGACATAACATAACGCTTATAATTTTGTAAATTTTCAAATCATAAATAAAACAATTAGACCCTTAAATTATATTTGTTATCGAACAAATCGAATTAAATTTATATTAGCTAAGGATGTGAAAAAATTTAAGGGAGGGAAAATTATGTGAATAAAAATTTCCAAAATAATTCGGCAAATTAAGGTAAGGTTGGTCATTAAATTAAGGTTAATCATTTTTCCTGTGGCAAATTTATTCGTTTTTGTAGCAAATCTGATTTCGCTCCAAGCAAATATAATTCAAGGGTCTAATTGTTTTATTTATTCTAAATTTTCAAAATTGAGCAATATATAATGATTTTAAAATTTACAGGGTGTCCCAAGAATTTCCCCCACTTTTAAAGGACCATAACTTTTTGTGGAGATCGTATTTTGCAATTCTGTTTTCGCCATTCGTCTTAGAATTTCGTAACAATTTTTTTGGCATATCAGGTGAAAAAAGTCAAAATTTTTCATTTTCGCACTGAACACTGAAAAAAAAACAAGAACGAATACAGAAGAACATGCAAAATGGAATTTTTGGATACGGGTAATTTTCGGACAACAGGGGGGACCAAGGCAAAAGGACAAAGGCTCGGGTTAAGCACCTTTTCATCCTAAATAAGATTTTCCACGGAAACAAAATATTATTGAAAATAATGTGTGTTCTTAAAATAGTCATATCTTTTGATTTTTCTTAGAGTTTTAATTGTTCTTTTCTGCAAACAAAATGGCAAACTTTCAGCTTTCGAATGAGATATTATGTGTGAATATAAGTCATGAAAATCAAAAAACAAAACGCAAAATTAATCGACGGATTCGGCCCGGACACCCTGTGATATGGCTGTGCCACAACGGGTTGAGGTTGGAAATCAGTATTTTTATTCTAACTATTTTTGTCTTACCTGTCTAACTAATCACCTCGAGAATAGACAAAATCTTAATTATAAAACCATGTGAAGCTACGGGACTTTAAATATTTTGCCTTTAGACTTTTATTCTCCGTGCAGGCACTCTATCAGAAAATTTCTATTTTTAGATGACGACATTCGCAATGTGTTTAAGCAATACGGCTCTATACTCGATATCCGCCATTTCAAAGCCCAAGGCTATGCCTTTGTCCGCTTTGATGCCAAGTCAGGAGCTGCCAAATCCATTGCTGAGATGAATGGTGGCGAGTTCATGGGGCAGTCTATTAGATGTTCATGGTAACTATTATTCTAAAAACACACCAAACTTTCTAACATTCTTTACATTACAGGGGCAAATCAGATGGTGGGGGTTCTGGTGGAGCTGGCCGTGCTGACCTGATCGGCTATGGAGCCTCCAATCCTGCTGCAGGTGCATTCAACGGAGCTGCTGGTGGCGCAGCGGGTGCCACTGCCCAGCAACAACAGCAGTACTGGAACCAATACTACCAATACCAACAGTACTACAGCCAGAACCCACAGCTCCAGCAGCAATGGCAAAAGTAAGTTGTTTTGTGGAACTTAAAAATCCTTAAAAGAGTTTATTAACTTTTTTCCCTGTTCTAATCAAAATAAATTATCCGATACCAGACTGATTGTTTTCCACAGTGTTTCTAGCATGTTGAGGATTTTGACAAAAAGCATAGTTCCGGCGTTTTTACGGTGAAAGGAATTGGTGAAATTTCGAAAAACAGCAACTTTTAAAATTTCTCACCTCCGATTAAAACTGCACATCGATGGCCGCTGTATCATTGACTATATTTAGCGAAATTTTCTTTTGTAGTAAACTATTGGAAAAAACATCCGGTGGCTTTCAGAAACTACTTTACTTAAAAATTGTTTCGATCATTGCTTCAAGCGAAAATGTAAAAAGCCATTTTAGCTACTACCAACAGCAGCAGGGCAACGGCGGAGCTCAGCAGTGAAGCAGCTGGATGGACTTGCAAACTCATACAATTTGACCGAAAACGAGAACCACCCATTATCCAATTTCAATATCTATTTTTTGTTCTGACAGTTCTGTCCCCTCCATTTACACATTTGACCAATCACTTATTTGTTTCATGCACCATTTGAATGAAAGTTTTTTTGTCGCAAAATAGACTCATTCAAACTATTTGGCCACTGACAAGGAAGGGACCTTGACTGTGACCTGGGGGAATTTTAATAAAAAAAATTGTTCCGCATATTCTTGAAGAGCGTGCCCAAGTTCCTTATGTATCTGGCTTCCCAGCTCTGAAAGTCAGCAAAATTTTTAGGAACGACCCATGTCCCACGGATCAGTTATGAAAAATCATGGTATGGGCATCGAGGTGTTTTGCTTTTTGTGGACCTTCAAAGCTGAGGAGCCAGATTCATAAGGAACATGGAACTCTAAAAGAATATGCAGAAAAAGACTTTATCCGATTTCCTCAAGTCATCGCGAGGACATCAAAATTTAACAGTATCTCTGCTGGAAAAAATTATTGGGTTGTCTGGAAAAAAAAAAGTCTTACGCTAACAAAACTTTATGGTGCGACACCTTAATGGGTTTCAAAATTTTTATTTATAAAGAATTTTAAAAAAATTTTTGGTAGGTTCCATATAAGTTTTAGCAATAATTAACGCAGCTGCGAAAATTTGATGGCTTTTGGGTATATTTGAATTCTACAACTCATTAAAGAATTTGCAATTAATTTTTACACATAATTTTTTTTCGAAACCCATCAATGTGTCAAAGAAAAAAGTTTTCTTAACGCAAAACTTACTAGACAACCCAATAGTTCACTCTTCTGCACTTTTTGGTTATAATGTTTTTCGATGAAATATTGAATGGGTTACTTTTGTATTTTAGTTTTCAGTTTTCTTGCAGGATGACTTGATTGTTTTTTTTCTATTTCGATCCCTAATTTCAGTTTTTAATTTACAGTTTACAATACAGTTAAATAACCTTTTTTTTATTCCAATAAAATATTTAGTATCGTACAAATAACGGCGTGAAACCATCCTAAACATTCCAAACCACCCAAAACCACCCAAAACCACTTAAAACACTAAAAACTACCCAACACATCCCGAGTTATTGCGAACCACTCCAAAATACCTAAAAAAATACCTCAAATCCCAAGCCACTCGAAAGTTTCGAGTCGAAACTACTGAAACTACTCCAAATCATCCCAAAATATTATCCCAAGATGAAACATCGCAAAACACCCAAAAAATTACACGAAGGCCCTAAAGCACCCCAAATTTACAAAAAAAAAACACTTCATTGCGGTAGCTTAAGTGGTCTGTGATAGTTTGAGGTGCTAACAGAAGCAAAGAATGCACAACATCAAAAGAGACTGTAAATTTCCTTTATCAGGTCAACCAACAATTACAATCACATACCTTACCATTACAACAAATTTATTTATTGAATCTGCTCTTTTTCATTTTTTTCCAGCCACTTGAAATGTAAATACCAGCTGCACAGGAATTTCAGGTGACAGCTTTTTCGATCTTTCCCAGCGCTGCATATAGGTATCGCCAAAAAGAGGAACAGAAACGGCATCGAGAGTAAGATAATGATTAGCTTTGCTGAGTTTGACCATTAAGAAGCTAAATCGTAAGTTGTGATTTGGAGCACTTGAACTCGAGCCCAGGTGCTTACTTAACCTAAGCTACAGCGGTCATTATTCCTTATTCCCCCAAGGCGAAATGACAATTTCGATCATATATTTTTTGTCAAATTTTAATTTTAAATATTGACAAAAAAAAAGTGACCAAAATTTGACATTTTGCTTTGGGGGAACTTGCGAAATGACTGCTGGGCGCAGGTTCAAGTGAGCGCTGTAGCTCATGTCTAATTTAGCAGTGTGACTTTATTAAAAAAAAATACATGATAACCTGCCTAATCGAGATTTTCACTGATAGATGTGCCTGACCAGCGATTGAGATCTTGATGTCGTATTCTTGTTCCCGACTGATGTTCACCAGAGATAATATCTGAATATTGGATTTAAAAAAGAACGCAAACTTTCATTATTAACTTACTCTCCGAAGCATAGTAGAAATTGAGAAGCGCCGGGACGTTGTGGTATAGCTTTTTTCGGAAACTCTCTTCTCTTCGCGACTTGGTAAAGATATAGAAGCTTGAAGCATAAAGAGCAGCTTCGCAAACGATTCCAATAACAATAACTTGCTTCAAACCCATGCACACGCTGCAATAATGAAATTATACGCAAGGAAGTTTTTATTATGTACCTTTTCTATAATATTTTTGACAATACGGAGAGTAAAAAATTCCTTATAACCCAAATATATAATAATAATAATTTGGTTCAAGCCAATATTAACCACTAATATTTTATAAATAAACTATAAGGATGGTTCCTCATCAAAACCAGATAATTCCATTTTACACATGCAAGTGGAGGCAACCGGACATTGTCGACTACAGTAGAATTTGTAGAATTTGTCGCGCGACATTGTCGAGTATTTTTTAACTAGCTCGGGGGGCCCGCCTGTCGGCGGACCACCCTCGCCTTGGTCAAGGTAAAAAATGTAACTTTTGAAAAATGATACAATTGAAAAAATTAAAAACAATAAAAAAATATACTCACGCAAAAATCAAAGAGTTTCTCATAACTGGCAAACCGATTTTTCCCTGGCAGACTTTCTTTCTCTTTTGGCACAGTAATTTACTCCTACCAAACCTACGCACTCTCCTGCCTTATTTGCCCGCTCTTTTGTCTGGGGTAGGCGGACCATGAGAGAAAAATGAAAAAAAACAAAATCAAGAATTAACATTTCGGAAAAAAAAATCGGAAAAAGAATCACAGTGAATCTATTACTATCTTATCAAATTTCGGGCACCATCCGTTACTGTTTCGAAGAATCTTAATTTCCTCGTAAAAAGTCATTTTTGTTTGCTGACAGTCTCACTTACTCACTTGCCACACCTAACCCTACTTTTGACCAATCTGTCAATTTCTCGGCACATATGTCCATTCTCCTCATGTACGTACATATATTTTTTCCCACCGGACTATTCTCTAGGCCCAAACGATATTCTCATCTGTTGAAAATATCGTTAATAACAATTTACTAATACAAATTCAAAAAAATCTTTCTGTCGAAAAAGTGATATTTGTGGGCGATGATCTGACTTATTTGATCAATCAAATTTATCCAAGTTTACACTCATCATGTAGCCTCACATGGGCAGAATTGCACTATGCTTTTCTTTTTTCAAGTTTTGATAAAAAAAAGAAAATTTTCGATTTTAAAAATTGATATCATCCTTCATAAAACTTAGTTAATAACGGTGTTCACATCTGTCGAAAATATCGTTAGCAACAATGTTTGCTTAAACTACTCACTCTCTTGGCACACCTCTTTTCTCTCCTGGTCACCCTCTTGACTCTTCAAGGGCCCTTCTCATTCCACTCATTCTCTTGACTAACCTACCTACTGCATATATCTCTGATCAGTCTATCGGTGAGCCTACGTAATTCAAGATACTTCTCACTTTCCATCTACACTTATGTAGTACTATATAGAAGTTTCGAACCACTACTCACTCTCTGGTACCTCTACTTACTCCCATGGCACCCCTACCTACTAACTGGGATGGCTACTCACTCCTTCGGCATGCCAAAAAAAATCAAACACAAAAGACAAAATAATAAACAAAAAACACCTTTGAAACAAAAAATACAACTTTCCTCTTGAGACAAAAACAATAAAAATTTAAATTCAAAATAAAGTGCCAAATTTCGAATTTCTTCTAAATAACCACCTCCATAAAATCGCAAATACCCCCGGGTTCCGGTCCTCGTATCGAACCGATCTTTTTTTTAAAAGAAAGCTGAGATTCTGCGCTACGTTTTAAGCGTGGCACGTTTGAAATGCACTGATAACAGTTTTAAGATTTCGACTCCTAAACAAAAAAACGACAATTTGCTCTTTAAAACCCAAAAATTAAAAACAAAAAAAATCTCAAAACCAAAAACCAAAACAACCATTCCACTCCTGAGATTCCAAGCTTCAATTTTAAAAAAAATTTGACCAAAAAACCTAACAAATACACTCCAAAAAAAAACAAAAACATCAATTGTCCGCAAACAGACAGACAAAACATCTCTAATACTATATAGGAGATGAAATTCGGGCGAAACAACCGAATGTCATTAAAAAATACTCGACAATGTCGCGCGACAAATTCTACTAATAGTCGACAATGTCCGGTTGCCGCAAGTGGAGTTGTGAAATTTTTATTTTTCGGAGGAACAAAAACCCTTTTTTGTTTTGAGTCTCAGTTTACCGTATTTGTTCTACAGTCAAACCTCGTTTATCCGGCACCCTCAAAAGTTCGTTCCCGCCTTGGGTCCTTTTTGAAAATCAGGTGCCGGATAACCGATGTCCGCGGGTCTTTATGGCGAAATTTAAAGATTTTGAAAAAACGAATGGCAAAATCATAATCGGACTAGACTGGCGAATCACATTTAGCAAAAGACTTCGAAAATTGAGCTGAAAAAAGTGTCGGACCTAAGGCGGGAATGAACTTTTAGGGGTGCCGGATAAACGAGGTTTGACTGTAATAGCTCACCCGGGTGAATTATTTTTCAACCTTAAAAAAATCAGAAAATTTTGATGTCGATTTCGACTGCTCAGAAAAAATCTTAAAATTGGAATCGGTAGAGATCGTGGGAGTTAAGAAAACGCATAAAACAGACTTGCAAAATGTTCACTCTGGGCTGAGGTATAGATCCTCGAGGGGGGGTGAGTTATTAGAGAGGGGATAGCTATTGGAACATTTACAGTGTCTATTTTTGAAATCCAACTGCAAGCAAAAAGAACAACCAGAAGAGGTTGTAAATATATTTTTACAGAATTCAGATGACGGCATTTTCGATCTTCCCAGTGCTGCACACATATAGGCATCGCCAAAAAAGAGGAACAGTATTTGATCATTATAATGTGGTTTTACTTTCAATAAAGTTATACAGTTACCGTATTTCCTCTAATAGAAGGACATGTCCTTCTATTTTTCAACCCCCCTCGGAGGGTGTCCTTCTATTAGAGCATGTCCTTCAAATAGAGCATGTCCTTCTATTTTTCAACCGAAATTTACTTTTGAAAAGCTTTATTTACAAAAAATTGTAACACAAATTTAACATTCCACAGAAAGATCACTTTCGTATTCTGCGTTGTTCTCTGTACTTTTTATCTTGTTTGGTGTACATGCTTGGTTAAGATATGTTTTTAATTGTTCTTGGGACGACTGAGAACTTAAGCTGTGAATCATGTGAGAGTTGTTGCCGTTGACACTCATTTGAGCTCCCTCACTTGAACCCACCTCATTTGGGCCCCGTAGGCAAATATTGGATTTTTATTGATCCATCTAGTTGGATTAATTCGATTGGTTGTATCAGACCGATTCATTTCACTTTGCACATCAAACACAAAAATTCAAGTTTTATGTTATTTTGGCTCCCTAGCTTCGAAGTCTTGCAAAAGTATGACAGCTGACACTTTTAAGTTGTATCAAAAACTGCATCATGGTTTTTCGTAACTGCCCTATGTGTCAGCCCTATAATTTTTGTTGGCCTTCAAAGTTAGGGAGCAAAATTGAAAGGGAACTTGGTTTCCTTTGTAGGCTTAGGCTTAGGCTTAACAGTATATATGCTTCTATTAAAGCATGTCCTTCTATTAGAGCATGTCCTTCTATTAGAGCATGTCCTTCTATTTTTCAACCCCCCTCGGAGGGTGTCCTTCTATTAGAGCATGTCCTTCAAATAGAGCATGTCCTTCTATTAGAGGAAATACGGTATTCTGTACAGTGGACGCTCGTTATAAGGACAGCAAATACGACGTTATATAGAGTGTCATATTTAGTAATTTTGACCACTGCAGATCAATTGGTCGCATCCTAATATCAAGCGTATCATTCCATAGAGCGTCTTTATAACGAGCGTACACCGTATTTTGGAATTTCGAAGGATCATTCGACAACTCTAGATGTAAGATCAACAAAATGAAACGAAATGAAGAAAACCCCTATTCAAATTGACGGTATCGTTTCAGAAAGTTTATCCCAAATTTTATTTAAATCATATGGGCGGCGGTAAATTCCCCCTTCGGTAAATTCCCCCTCCAAAGGTAGTCCCCTGGTAGTATCAGACTTTTTTCTTAAAGAACAGTCTTAAGCTGATTTTTATAAGACCAGTAAGCCTAAGGGTTTTTCGAGTTTTAATCATGACTAGAGTTTTTCTCTGTATGATAGTGACAAGGAGAACCACCTGGTACCTCCTCTAAATGGGTATCCACCTCCAGAATCCAAAATTTTGGATTTAGCTGAAAGTATTTAGAAATCATTGTACCTTATCTAGAATTGTGTTTTTAAAACGGTTTGATAATACTAAAACAGCGATTTGACTTGCGGAAACCCCAGTTTTGGAGTAGTTTCGTATCCCGGAGGGTATCCAGGTGGTAGTATGGAGGTGGTAGTACCGAGAAAGTGGTACTCAGATGGAAGTGCCTAGGTAATGGTACTTAGGTGGTGGTAGATGCTATGTTTTCTAGTTAGTGGTGCCTAAATGGTGGTGCCTAAATGGTGGTACTCAGTTGTCATTACGCAAATGGTGGTATATTAGACCTTTTTTCAGACACCTACAGTAGGTCAGACAACTAATCCACGTACCAATAAGAAGGCTGTAACTGAAGTTACCCACTAAATTTCTGAATTTCCCCACTAAATTTTTAAAACGACCAGATTTCGGTGTTTGCTTCTCATTTTTAAAATTTTTTAGACCAGCATGTAGCCCTCACTCTTTTAGTTGGAAATTGAGCCGTTCGTTGTTGAATTCAGTGTCATTAGTGTCACAAGCTAAGCAAAATGTTTATTTTTCAAGGATGTTGAATTAATATCAACATAAATTAACGCCAACAAACAATTCAAAGGTTTTCAAGGATTTCGGAAAGTTAGACAAGCATTCCACCTAAGATTTCTTGCAAGGAAGACGAGAGTAAACAGGGCAATAAAGACGAAAAGCGATTAAAGAAATCTGTTGAAAAGTCCACCTTTCATCGTCAAAGAACCAACGTGACCAAGGACGAACCGTCTCCCGCAGCACCTTCTGTCGATAATAGACTTGGTCATACGAGTATTGCAAATCGATGAAAACGAGAGGAAGCTTCCCGTTGTGGCAAATTGCGGCCCACACCATGACCTGAACAGGGAAAGCGTATAAAACGAGTTTACAATAGGAGGATTCAAAATTTTACCTGTTTCGGATGCTGTTCATGGCTGACGATGCGATCTTCTGCTTGCGGTGGCTGCGGCATCCAAAGTCGATCATTCTGACGATTGTGTGCTTGTTCTAGCGTGAAGATTTTTTCGTCGGAGAAGACCATTTTGGCGAAACCTAAAAAGCAGATGCAAACACAAGTCAAAAAAAAATTTCAGTGACCACCCTTGCCTTATTCCTTGACATCGTTGAAGGCGCTTCTGAATGTGTGTGGGACCGAGCTGTTGTCAAGACTGCACCGCCGAGATCATCCAAAAGCAGTCGATGTGCTGACTTCGCTAAAAGAAGTCATTGACAGTAAGGAACAAGCAAAGAAAAAGGGCAAAAAGACTAACGTGAAATTGACATCATCCTGGCCAACTTTCGCGTTGAATTATTTCCTGTCGATGGCTCCAAAGCAATGGCAAGTGCAGCAGCTCCTACGCTTTCCTCATCTCCAGCTGTTCTTCGACAGTCCTGTCCTTTTTTGATTCTTGTTGCGGCCTGCTTCTTCGAAGCGCTTTACCGCGTTGCTCACTGTTCTTGGCTGAACGTTGAAGAGATGAGCAATGGCCCCGACACGCTCCCCTTTTTGCTTCAAATAGACGAAAGCTGCACGCAACTCTTCTGGCTTTATCGGCATTTCCTAGGTCTGAAAAACATAAATTAGCAGCTTAAACACAATAATAGCAAACATAGCGGTCAAAATTAATCAAGAAGATGCATTTTTCATTTGATACAAAAATTTTGAAAAAAAGTGCGCGTAATTCTGACACACCGTGTAAAATAGAAAAACCTGGTTTTAAAGTATTAATAACTTAGAAACTGAGGTAGTCCACCTTTCTCCAGGTGGAGCTGTTGGTTTCATCATTCAACATAATTCCCCAAAATTTGTGGTCGACCACCTTGGAGTGGGCTCCGAGCCATCACTTGACCCAGGGTATCGAGATTTCGCTTAGTCAAATCATCATTCCGGTCTTCACAAACCGTTTTCAGCAAACAATTTTGGGTCGAATAGCATGGTTTGTTGTCCCCTGCAGACGAAAACCATTTTGTGAACCAATCAACCTAGTAACCCTCCCCCTTTCCCAGAAGTCATGTTACCTACACCGTTTTCGACTTAGAATAAAGTGGATGGATTTGTATAGTTTGAAAAATGGAATAAGATGTGGTGATTGAATTACAAGTGAAATGGCCTAACATGAGTTATAAGAGAAGAAAGAAGTTTTCAAGAAGAAATAGGGATTCCTAAGCATGGATTCCTAAAATAAGTTGCATAGGTAGTTATTCCCAGAAATATATGCCAGATAACATGTATATCCACAAATAATTAGTTTTCTAATAATTAATTCCAGTACAATTCTCGTCATGAAAACCTTTTAGCCATTTTAATTTTTTTGCAAAAAGACTTTTTGTTATAATTTTCATAAAAGTTTTATTCGTAATGTAGGTGAGCCGACAAATTTCTAATCGGTATGACTACGGCAAAATCGATCCCCATTGCGCCGACGTCTACTGTTAATAAATCTATAATATAAATAAATTTATATAAAGTTATAAATAGTTAATAAATCCATCTAAAAAAAATTTTCCATATATATCATTTTGTAGCCTTAGATCTCCTTTTCAGTAAATTTAGTATAAAAAATTATAGTTTTAAAAATTGCAAAAAAGTGATACCACAAAAACTTCAGGGAATTTTTTCAAAATGACTGCTTTGTGAGTGCTATAAAACACATTTTTTAAATAAATTTGTGAAAAACAAGAAATTAATTGAAATAAAAAATCTCAGTACGAATGATTTGTCGTTGCAACAAAAAATCTGATTTTCGATCCCAAAATCTGATTATTTGTGAGATTTTTTTGATTTTTGAAATTTGGAGTTGGGAGCCCTGGTTTAAACCCAACCCTAAAATTGCGATGAAAACATTTTTGAGTACAACGATTGAAAATTTCGAGCTCTTGAGCCCTAGTCCTGTGATATAGGAACAATCCATCCGGCCAAATTTAACTTGAACTTTTTAAATAAAATTTTGAATTTTTATTTAAAAAAGATCAGGTTAAAATTTTTCGGTGGGATCGACACCTGTGTGTGTAATCATTACTAAATATATAGAAGTTTCCTGCAAAATAAATTTAATAGGCGTACAGTTATAGAGTTACTGGACTGCCTACCTTGTCCACTTTAGCATCTATCAAATCTTCTGGGAGGGCACTCGGCCTTCACTTTTTCACGGATGGAAGCTTAAGTTCATATGGTTGGACTGCTGAATACCATAGAACAAGGGACCACAGGCGCCTATCGGCGCCTCTATAGTATTTCGAAATTTCAATGAGGGGCTATGACTTCATTCATAAAAATAGGTATATCCCCTATTAGAACTCATTTTTTTCGCCTGTTCTTTTTTTAAAACGAAAGCTGACATTCTGGGGAACACGATGGTATTAGCGACAAAAGTGATTTCGCTATCTAAGACCCGTTCTGGCCTTCGAAGTGAAAAAGCGTTACCCAACCACCCACCCACCCGCACACGCCAAATACTATATAAGATACCAATAGTTTTATATCTGACTGCTAAGATGATTTATACTTTTGGATTTTGAATAAATGTAAAAAAATTAATGCATCAAAACAATAAACGATAACCAGGTTGATATTCTGTTGTACATCCGAAAATTTTCACAATGAAAGAGACATTGCCAAAATGTTAAATACCGTATTTACTTTATTAATCACCTCCGTGGGATTATTTTTCAACCCTTGAAATATCTTGAAATTGCAAATCAAAAATGACCCTAACTCTGAAATCCTAGTCAAAAAAATAGATGGAGGGGGATTATTAGAGTTAATACGGTAAGCTTTTAACAAGTATGCTCACCAAATTCATCGATTGTTGAATTTACGAATACCGTATTCACTTTATTAACTCCCCACACCCCGAATGTGGCTGAAAAAAAAACTCCCCACCCCTCTAATAATCCCCCATATCAAATCCCTTGTGGTAAAATTTTTATACATATTTAATTCAAACAACCTTATAAAATCCTTTGTGTCGTTAAATTTTTATACATCAAAATTTTAACAAACTGATCAAAAAACACAATTATATCACTTTTATTAAACTGTTCCAAGTTTTATGCTGTTCTTCTTGCAGCTTGCTTTCTGCGAGGAGTACATCTTCATGGTAATCGTTACGCGCATCCCTCGTAAAGTTCTGTGCCCTGATCTTGCTGAGAATATTCAGTCCCTTTGTGCCGATAAATAACCCTGGTTTGAAGCAGGTGATGTGGTCGTCCTTAGTTTTGTCAGTTGCTGTAGTGCGCAGGCTGAAAACCAGACAAAATCCATAATTTAAGCCTAAACCGAACGACTTTGTGATGATTTCCTTGCTGATTTCTTGCCATGTTGGCCTTATTGTTGATTGACATTGGCTGCTTATTCTTCCTCTTCTCATGAGTCCAGCCTGCCAGCTCCACATCAAGGTATAGATTGCTCATTTGTTAGCCGAAACCATGGAGTCGATTTTTTGGACTCTCTGGACTTGTTACTCCTGAAAAAAACAAAACTTTAAAACATATTTGAGGCAGAAAGAAAAATCACGCTTGTTGCTATAGGTTCTTTTCTTTGCCCATCCATTCTCTGATGCTTTTTCTGTCGACGCTGAACTTCTTTGCGGCGGATTTGCGCGCCCATTCGACAGCTTACAGCTTTGTTCATGCATCGTTGTTTCAGGAGCGCTTCTTGTTGACGCACGGCCTTTGTCTTTATGCAGCTAAAGTACCTCAAAATAGTTCATTTGAAAGCAACGAAAAAACAAAAATGGGGCAACCAAAAATGGCGTAAATAATGCGCAACAAAAATGTATTTTTCGGGACTGAAAAATTTCTAACGACAATTTTTGTTAAAAACATAACTTCCCACCCTCTAATAACTCCCCATCCCCGCAGGAGGGTTGAAAAATAACTCCCCATGAGGAATTAATAGAGTGAATACGGTAAGTTTGATCCCACGTGGTGAACATCAAACCATTTGGCTTTCTAGTGATTCTTTATTATTTTCTTAATGGGATAATGAACGGGTTTGGTGTTAAATTTAACTACAGTAGATTCTCGATTTAGTGTACACCCGATATAGTGTACACCCCCGATACAGTGTACGTCCCAACCCGACTTTTTGGCCAGCGACTAAGTAAAATGACTCCAATCAAACCCTGATTTAGTGTACACTTGGGCTGGTCCCCAGGCTGTACACTAAATCGGGAGTCCACTGTAAAACCCTATTTTGTTGGTCAAACGCACTTTTATTTATTTCTTTTATTTGTTGGTCAAACGCACTTTTATTTTTGATTAATAAAAAATGTTTTGTAGCTAATCTTTATGAAATTTTTCTTAACTACTTAAAACATGACATAAAGTACTTATAACCTAATAAAAAATTTTGCTTATTTTTTACATAAATTTCTTTGCTAGTTAAGATGAAGCTTGTCAAACCATCTGGTTTTCTTACAGAGAAGTCGTTCTGATTAAATTATATAATGAGGTTATTAACTTACTAACTCCAACAGAAAGCATGAAGGAAAAACTAGGAGCTACTTTAACACCCGCCTTAAATAACTGTTATTTTTATTTACAAAAATCGTCTAAATAACATAATTGTAGTATTTATTGCGCAGATGAGTTCCTTTGCATACATTACCTATCTGAACTTTTTAGAAAATTGTTTTAATTTATTTCTTCAATCTACAACTAGTATTCTCTATGCAAATATTATTTTCACTATTAAATTTCACCCTAAAAGACTGGTGTATGGAAAAGCTGATATTTCAGCTTCCATGAGAATATTTTTTGTGATCAGTTTTATCAATTCGGTTTTCTCTTTGCCACTTTTTGTGTTTTTGATATGGAATTGGCATTTGCCTAATGGTGAACATATCTACAATGTGGAATGGCTGTTTTGGCTGGGAATGTTTTTACAAAACTATTTCACAAGCTCCTGTATTGCAACTTTCTTTTTGACCCTAGACAGGTTTCTGACTTTGAAACTAAATATCAGATACACTCCTGAGTGGAGCAATTTTGTACTGCCTGCAGGTGTCATCACCGTTGTCTTTTTTTACGTTGTGAGTGTGTGGATGAATATGTTAGAGCACCCACTAAATTATACGCAAAGTAAGTTTTTAAAAATCCAAAATATATATAAAAATAAAGGGCACTTTTATAGTTAAACCCCTCACCCCCCTTCCCCATCCCATACTCGGATTTTTTGAAAAATGACCCCAAATCACCCCCAAACTCATTTTTTCTACACAACACGATAAAAAACATTTTTAAACACATTAAGATTAAAAAAATTTTGCCTCCCACCCCTCAGGAGTAGATGGTCATTTTAGGGTACTTTTCACCAAATTTTAGTATTTTTCGAGTCGAATGAAGGTAAAAATAATAGATTTTGAACAGGATTTTACTTTCTGGGGCCTACTGCATATAGAAACTCTGGTATGCATATGTTTTTAAGCATCCAGAGTCACTTTTGAGTGATTTGTGTCTCAGGTATGTGGGTGTGCGCATCTCAACCCCAAGCAACCAAGCCCGCTGCGCCCCCGAAGGGGCTTGGTCGGTTAGACATGCGCGCACTCACTTACCTTAGACATGATTGCGAGCAAGATTCTTGATCAAAAATGCATTTAGAGAGTCTTTTTGCACAGCTCCAGCAAGAAAAATGTGAAAAATCATCCTAAAATGACTCGAAAATACCTTAAAATGGCCCTCTATCCCTGAGGGGTGGGAGGCAAAAAATTTTGACGAAATTTAAAATTTTTTAATCAGACAGTGTTCAGAAATCTTTCTTTTATCGTGTAGAGCAGAAAAAATGAGTTAGGGAAGTGATTTTGGGTCACTTTTCAAAAAATCTGAGTATGGGGGGACTATAAAAGTACCAAATAGAGATTTGTTTTTATTTTATTTTCATGAAACATTTAAATATTTTCGTCTGCAGTATATTTCTTTGACGCCGCGCTGTCGCCTTAACTTCATGTTCGTGAAATTGCTTTCAGTTTGATGTCTTCGCCGGAATATATGTACCTTGATCTTTGAAGTTGTTGGTGTTTATATAGACAGTCTTCATAGGAATTCCAATTTCTTCTATATCTTATTGACATCGATTGTCGTGGACATCGATTGACAGTCGATTCAATAGAGATCTTTGACCATTGATTATTTTGGATTTTTTCCCAAGACATTTGGCTATTTTCTTTTTTTTAGCTTTTATCCTTACTTTTTACAAGCTTAACTTTATTCTGTCAAAAAAATTACTGCTTCAAAAATTTTTAACTTTAAGTACATACTTAAACTAGTCAATAGCTAACTTAAAATTTAGTTTTGCACTGTGAATTGTTTGCCTGTTTACTAATCAAATACAAGGCTGCTCCTCAACTTTGCATAAAAATTATTTTCGGCTTACTTAATCTATTGCTAAGTCTACTCTTCTTAAATCAATTACGTCAAATGATTAACAAAACAAATATTGTAAGTTTAAAAACGGCGAGTAGGCATTTCGTAACTGTTTTATAATTTTTTGAACTTTTTTCATGTGCCACTGATTTAAGTTTGAAATTTCACTGGTGATTCTCAGCCATGTCTGATATCATTTTGATGCATTTTAACACAAAACCCCCAATTTTCAACTATGAGGGCAAAATCTCAATTTTTTTGCAACAAATCTCAGATCTTAGTCCTCCGCCGTAAAAAAAAACTTTCTAATAAGTACAAACCCGCCGTTAAAATATTTCACCGGCACAACGGGACCACTCAAAATGGCAACTTAGCCGACCCGAATACTATACAGTCGACTCTCGATATAGTGACACCCCCTGGAACCGTTGGGTGTCGTAGGTGTCATTATATCGAGAGTGTCCTTGTATCCATATAATTTTATTCACCGAAAACATAACATTCAACAACAAGTTAAAGAACATCAAAGAAATCAGTTCATTGGCTTTGTTTTTCAACTTTCTTTCGACTCTTGGTAGAAGAATTCAAAGCGTCACCGTGACTGAGAATGGCAGGATCGGAGCTGTTCTTCTCCACAAACCGACGGGTGAGATTGAAGGCGGCTTGGGCATGTCGAGAGTCGACTGTATAAACATTTAGTAAATTTTGATAGCTAGTCAGAAAGCTAAGATTCGGTAATACATGTTAGGCAAGGCTAAAAAAAGGTAAAGGGGCGTTTGAGTGACTTTTTCAAATGAAAAAAAGTCACTTAAAAGCAAAAAGTGATTTTTTTGAGAAAAAAATTGCCTCCGTCTGCTTGTTGATTTTTAACGTTGCTTATTGGATTTGGGGACCAAGGAATTTTTTTTTCCAAAAATCACTTTTTGCTTTTCAGTGACTTTTTGCATTTGAAAAAAGTCATTGAAACGTTACCTGAGTAAACACCAACTCGTGGTTTTACTTGTGCAAGTAGCGAAAGTTTCTATTGTCAAACGTTTTTGGTCGCCAAAAAAGTGTAGAAAAAATGGGACATCGATTTCATTAAAAATATCTGGTTTAATGACTTTTTTGGCCTTCTGATTTCTGGTTCTGATTATTGGAAAAAAGTCGGTCCCGGCCCTGATGCACATCGAGTTGCGAAAATTTTGAACTCTCAAGTGATTCTCAGTGGGTGCACACCCTATTTTTTAAAGCCATTTTCGGTGGGTTAACTCACTTCTAGGGCCAAAAAGTATCGAGCGATCGATTGCAACCATTTCCAACACTGTTTTACTTTCATCAAATGTCCTAATTATGATATTTCATGCAAATGACCATCAAAATAAAGGGAAAATAGCCAGAAGCCATATGCTTTGGCTTTAATTGCCCCCTCCTCTACCCATTTTAGTGACATCTCACAAGGTGATATTAAATGTTTTAGAGTCACAATTTCATGAGAAATCACATGAAAATGTTTTCACACCAAAATCGATTCAGAAAATCGGGTAGCTAGCGAAGCTTTGACCCAGCGACAATAGATGGCACGGAATCGGAGCATTTTTGAATTTTAGCTCTAACTATATGTTACCACTTTCTTTATGATTGGATAGCCAAGAGCCTGAGCATCATTTTGATACCAAAATTGTCTATAAAACATGAAAAATGGCTTAAAAATAGGGTGTGCACCCACTGGGAATCGAACTTGAGAGTTCAAAGATTCGGGTACATGTCAATATTCCACCGACCAATTTTCCGCGGACAATTTTCAGCCGCCATAATTCAATTTCTGTTTTCGCAGTACACACTCATTTGATCTCAAGTTCAATTTGAATTTGAATTTCAGCTTTTTCGAAAGCGTGGTCGTCTTTTCTTAAGCACAATTTGGAAGAAAATTCTTTGTTAATTTTTTGGCTTAAGCATTCTCGATGGCTATGAACGTGGGTGATACATTGCTAAGTGGCGTGCCTGACCAAGAGGAAAACTCGCCGAATCAACCATCTGTTCAAGTTAGAGGGCCTTTGTTCTTTTCGCTGCTTTATTAAAATTTATAGTGGATCTTGTTTCTAATAAACCGATATGTCGACCAAACCGTCAGCTTCAAGAATGTGTTGACGTGCAAGAAATCTACACAAGCTTATGTGAAAGTTCCTGAACCGTCTTCGGCTTCAGCTTAGTCTAAAAAGGTAATTATTTATTTGAGAGCTTGAATATCGTTTCTATCATTTGCAGATCGATTTTGGCAATGAGGCACGAGCTCTGTTTGGATTGTTCCTGATGAAATCCCGCTATACCGGTATGTCCTTGGGTTACATTCTAAAAAATTGTTTCTCATATTCTTGTCGCAAAGTTCTCTTTAGGAAATCTTTAAGCGTCAAGTTCTGTGGTGAAAGGATCTTTTCTACTCCTTGTCCTCCAGTACTATTACAGCTTTTCTGGAATTGACCTGTGGTCTCACTCTCGTCTAAGACTTGCGAGTGGTATTTTAGTAATGACAAGGTTATTGATTTTTTTTGTTTTCCGTCAGCGATTCTATGGTTTTTAGGTCTTGGTCGTGCAGCCCACTAGAAGTATGTCTCAGATCAAACACCCATGAATCGGCCAGAAGGAAGCTGCTGCTCTGGCTGACTCAAGAAAGCTAATCGAGGTAAGTCCATCGTTACAGAAGCGGCTGGATGATCTAAAGGCTAAGCTAGTTGCTTCTACTGGTACGAAGGGCAGTGGCACCGGTTGAAGCTCAGATGAAACCATCTTTATACAGAGTCCCAATGCACACGTGGTAATTTATCAGTTTAGCTTTTTTAAAACAATGTTTGTGTTACAGCGTCGGTGAAGTAGGAGCTAAAGTTAATCCCGCTTAAGCACTTTACTAGCCGCGTCGTTCAGAGTATGACTACAGAGTATAAAAAATCTAAAACTTTTGGTCCGTGGCTTTCACCGAAATTGAGTTTTTTTAAAGCCCTGCAGCATCATCTGGCCAAGTTTCCAATTGTTGAGGCAGAAGAATAATAAAATAAGGAACTCTATAATTCATAAGACGTTTTTGTCTGTCACTTTTGTGTGTTCGTTTTCGCTCGTATGTTATCAATAAAAAGGCTTCTCTCTTAGTTGTTTTGATGTCGGTATGAAGTACGGTGTAGTGAATAAGAAATTTTCGGCCTTTATAGTTCGTCTTTACGCTTGCAAAGCCTCAGCATAGAAAGAGAACAGCAGAGGGACTTGGAAAAAAGAGAGGACCACATTATTCGAATTTTCCAGATCTAAAAGTTTTCGGACAGTCCATGAGGACTTCTACTTGGATGATGGAACAGTAAACTGGTTTGTCAACTCAATATCCATGTGTTTTGTAGTCGTTAAAGTGTTCTAGAGTGGTGTGGGGTAGTTGAGGTAGATTTAAAGTGTTCTGTGTGGTTCGGGGTAGTTTGAGTGGTTTGAAGGGATTTGAAACGGTGCGAGTAACTGAAAATTTGAAGAAAATCAAATTTCTGATTAAGTGCACCGTTGCAAAGACTGAAAACCGAATAAAATAGGTTTTCGATCTAAAGGACCGAAAATAGTTCGGGTTCCACAAAACATATTTGTGCAAAAAGGTTAAATGATGATTTAAACCCTAGTACTGACTGGGGAATGACCGGGCGATAACAATTTTCATAGCACTACCTATATACTACCATCTGAGAACCACTACAAGTACCACTAACTAGGCACTTCCACTTGAGTACCGATACCTGGTCACTGCCTCAATACCACCATCTGAGTACCACTTTCTCGGTACTAACACCTCTATACTACCACATGGATACCCTTCGGGATAGTAAACTACGACGAATGCCCAGACGAAAACTCTGATGTGAAAACAGAAATTGAATTATGGCGGCGAAAAATTGTCCGCAGAAAATTGGTCGGCGGAAAATTGATCGGTACCAAAATATTTGCAACTCGATGTGCACCACCTCCCCCCTTTAAATATTTATTTACAGTGGCGGACAATTGATACCGAGCGATTTGCCTTATTTTGAGCCATTTTTTAGGGTGAGACCTAATTACCTTTTGCCATAATGCCAAATGAGAAAAATGCCAAATGGAATGTTTCCATATGGAAAAAATGCCCTATAATATTTTTACGAACGAGAAAAATGCGTGAAATTTTTTACAAACGAGGAAAATTCCCATGCAATGTTTCCAAAACAGACTACCATTACCACTTTACTATACCCACAATACCAAGTGTATTTGGCAGCTTTGCGGTCAAAGACCAGCACACTCCACATTGCAGTGCATTGGGGTGGAAAAAAATCAAAGGAACCGAAAAAGGTAGGCTTAGAAAAAAAATACTCTTTGGAGAGGGGGGCGGGGTTATTTGGGGGTTTTCACAAAAGAAAGTGATACAACAGTCAGTTTTTATTTATTAGCCAGCAAGTTGCCGTGGAATTATTGATCTTTCATTTCTATAGTATAATTAGCTGTTTCCTGACAGTTTGGAACTTTATACGGGAATAGGTAATCTAGCCTTTCACTACTTTTCGCATTTGCAAAGATCGCATGGGGCATTTTTCCCGTTCGGCACTTTTATCGTTTGGCATTTTTACCATTTGGAACTTTTCTCATTTGGCACTTTTCTCATTTGGCATTATGACAAAAGGTAATTACGTCTCACCCATTTTTTGGGTTTTCCAACTTCAACCTATCCGTATCTCAGTGCTGGGTAGTCCTAAGACAAAGGTCAAAATGTCATTTTGTAGAGAAATCATAGAGATTTCAGAAAACGCACATCTTAAATATCATAAGAAAAGCTTTGCTTCATGAGGTCGAACAACAATTTTCCTTACATTTTCCTTTATTTTGACTAGAAATCGACACTTTTTGTTGATAGTCATAACTTTCCCCGGAATATTCAAAAAAATAAGTTTGACCTATCAAATTGTAGCTGAGAGACAAGGCTTACAAACGATAATAAAAGAACTAACACAACACGTGAAAAATAAAATCAATCAGCTCAAATAGGAATCGTTCGCTATCAATTGCCGGGTTAAAATTTTGTACCTATCCAAACATTGACATAATGTATAGATAAAAAGTGGACAAATGAAAAAAGCAAAGCATCCATTTTGTAGCCCTTGAACAGTACTGCAAAATAGCCTTTTCGGTTTTTCCAATAGATTGTACTTTTCCAGGCAAAAAACGCAAAATTTAAAAAAGTGGTGTCGTTCGGTATCAATTGTCCGCAACTGTATACAAAAATCTATACAGTCAAACCTTGATGTAACGTACCCCCTGGGAACCGACCCAAGGGGTACGTTATAACGAAGGGTACGTTATATCGGGGGTTAATTTGACGGAGTTTATTATTGAAGGGACCGACCCAAGGGGTACGTTATAACGAAGGGTACGTTATATCGGGGGTTAATTTGACGGAGTTTATTATTGAAGGGACCGACCCAACGGGTACGTCATAACGAGGGGTGCGTTATATCGAGGTTTGACTGTAATACAAAAATCAATAATAATTAAAATTTTAGTTTGGAGTAAATTTTCTTCAAAAATACAATAATAGTTAGTTTAAAAAAGAGAGTAACTTATTGCTAGTTTGATTAATATTGTGTTCATTGATTCAGCTTTTCAAATAAATCTGTTTTCAGAAAGACAGAGTAGTGAAAATAACTATTTTCTGCGAGATATGCTTTAATATATTACCTGGTTTTGTATTTTTGCTCTTTTCAATCGTATGTTAAACATTAATTTTATTAAAATATTTGTTTATAAATCTTATTTTAGGTTACAGGAGACTCTTTAAGCATATATACTGGTCAATTCGCCGGTGTGTTAAGCTCACTAGATAGCTTTTGCTGCAGCACTTATTATACTTTGATGATGTTTAAAGTTTTTGCGGCAAGATCTAAGAGCGCCCTACAACTTCGAGAGACGACAGTAGACATATCTGTAACTCGTAATAATATGTTTGCGTTACAGGCTCTGACAAAATCATCTAATTCACACTTTCTTGCAAAACATTGCAACAATTAGTTCTATCCATTGTTGGTTTTTCAGATAAAATATAACCAACAAAATATAATAATATAAATAAATAATTTTTAATTGATTACAATTTTTGTATTAGTTGCTGTATTTAATTCGTGAGTCATAAACTTTTCACTCACACTTGTTTTGCCCCTAATTTTTTCAATTCATGACATGGTTTATTGATACAGTCAAACCTCGGTTATCCGGCACACCTGGGAACCGGCCTCAGGGTGCCGGATAAACAAGGTGCCGGATAACTGGAGTGTCAGTTGACAGAGAATAAGCCAATCTCAGCCAAATGAAGTATATTTAAGGTGCCGGATAACCGAGGGTGCCGGATAACTGGAGTGACGGATAGCCGAGGGTGCCGGATAACTGGAGTGCCGGATAGCCGAGGTTTGACTGTAAACCATTTATTATGAAGTGAGCCGGTTTCCAATAGTTTTTTTTAAAAAACACTAGCCAGTTCTTTTAAATCGCTGAGTGTTTTTTAGGCTTTCTTCAAATAGCTTATATCGTATTTGTTTTAATTCCGGGGCGCAAATTAAAAGATTGAGCAAATGACCAGTCAAATATTAGGCCAGAGCTGTATTCTAGACAGCCAAAATAAGGAATCAGAAATTAGAAACACCATTTACAAGATTCATAAAACGGGCTATTAAGCTGCATCATTTGGATTCTTCCAAATGGGCTTTTCAAGTAATGGCATCCTGCAGAATAGTTGTCTTGGCACTCTCCTACGAAAACTTAGATCTTTTACAGACAGAAAATTAGAGCTAATGGAATCAATGACTGTCTCGTTTTTTCCACTTTTTAGTTTAATAGCTTACTCATATTCAGTCGACAATGCGATGTTGTGATGTCGTACAAACTTGTGCAGACGTGAAACTAGAACTTTAATAATACCGGAACTTCTTTGAAGGAGCCCAAATTTTTTAGACACCATTGAAAATGAGCATAAAAATTAGCATGCAAGAAAGAGTAAATTAGTTGGAGAAAAAAGTATTTTAGGCAAAAAAAATATTGCCCGTTTTGATCACTGATTGTGACACATACAGTCGAACCTCTTTAAACCAACACCCCAAGGGACCGCCCTCAGACTGTCGGTTTAAAGCGTTGTCGGTTTGAAGAGGCTTTCAGGTTAATTCCAGACTAAGGTGTCGGTTTATCCAGGGTTTTAACAAAAAAGGTTTCAAATACAAATATAGTTGACATATTTTCTAGAATTTTCAATTAAAAAGAACTTAAACAAAATTCTATAGAGTCAGCAAAAACAGTTAAATTGATTTTTAGCTAAATTTTACTTAAAATTAGCCAAATCTGGTAAAAAGTCAGCTAAATTTCTTTAAAAATTGAAAGGGTGTTGGTTTAGAGGTGGTTTTTCTTTGTGCGGACTGATTCAAAGTGTCGGTTTAGGGGGTGTCGTTTCCTTTAAATTAAGTCAAAACCAACCAAATCTGGCTCGAAGTGTCGGTTTAAACAGGTTCGACTGTACTGGCAAAATCAAACTCAGAACTGTTTTTTTATTTATACTAAAACTTGACTTTTTTAAGTTTCCCCAGTTTTTATGCTTTTGTTAAAGTGCACCAACCGAATTTTGACTGTATGTGAGAAAATTTGGCAAGAATTAATTAAATTTGCTCAAAGACATTCACACCAGCTGCTTTTTGTTCCCAGCTCATAAATGAGGCACTAGGAGATAGGTATGCAGTAAGGTTAAGCAGGTAGGCACGCTATGAGAAACAAATAAAAATTAATGTTATTTGCTTGACATTAGCCGAGCCTTTCAATAACTTTTCAAACACAATGCTTTTACAATCAATATTTATTTAATTGTCTTTTGTTTAATCTCACTTTTTACTCAGGCAGAAATCTCGTCTGTGTCATGAAATTTACATTCTTTGAAATTTTAATATTTTTTTAAAAGTATATTTACAATCTCGATATAACACCACTCTTGATAAAACACTGCAGGTCCCGAAAAACGTGTTATATTGATAAGACGTGTTATATCGAGAGTAGACTGCATTCGCGAATATTCGTTATTGTATAACAGTATATAAATCGACATGGCGAGATTTGCGGAAGGCCATTTGCGTTTGGATTTTGAGGGACGTAAATTTGCGTAGGCACATTTGCAGAAGGTTTATTGTGGATGCAGTCAAGCCTTGATAAACCGGCACCTCTAGGGACCGGCCGGGTGCCGTTTTATCGAGGGTTAACTGTATATGATCGTCATTTGTGGCAGGACATTTGCATAAAGAAAGCAATTTGAGAAGCGAAATTAATGGAAGGACATTCATAGACCGAACGACATTTGCAGAATCCACAAAAAAACCATTTTCTATAGAGATCTGTATTCTTCACTAAATATGTTTATCCCCTTGTGTTGTTAGACATAAAAAACACGAATGAAAAATTATATTTTGAAGACCTATTTTATAGTAAACCGTATTTCCTTTAGTAGGACCACCCCATCTGATAAGTCCACCCCGGTGGTAATAAACCCACCGGTGGTAATATTAGAAGAAAAGTCAAAGTTGGCAAAAGTCTTGACGCAAACGTAGTTCGTAAATGTTTGCAAGAGTCCGTAAATGTCTCCGTGAACCTTGCTATGCCTATAAATCATATCTTTCTGAAAAATGTTTCGAGCAGCACGTTTGTTTACAATTTCACTCCTACTTTTAACCTCAAAAAACTTTGAGTCGAAAATGTAAAAAATTTTTATGGCCTTTACTTTTTAAAATGTTACCGTCGGCCACTTTCATAACAAATACCCAACAATCTCCCACCAGGTCTCTCACATTTTCAAAGTTGCATGAACTTTGATATTAATGACGCAAAATCTAAAAAAAACAATCGGGTGACTCACACACTATTCTTTGATATAGTAAAACTTCTTTTTTGAAAAGAAGTACCAATATATTCAGAATATATTTTTTGGATAGTTTTGAGATCATAAATATCGGATTTGCTGGAAGGTTTAAAAAAGTTGTTTGTAGTGCGACTTTTAGCCATAAAGCTGTTGGAACATGGGTTCTTCGGAATCTCGGGTACCAACTGCAGCCTCTGGTGCTGCAGTCGGAGCAGCCACCACAGAAAAGAAAGTATCTCCTAATGGAGTAGGGACTACTCGGTTGGCTCCAGATTTAAACTCTGCCAACAGTGACAGAAACCAGAAGTTGTACCAGGTCACTCTATTTATTTTCATTGTTGTGTCAGTTTAACAGTTAGTTTAGTTGGTGGACATGCATGGAGGGGGTGAGTTGATCAAATGGATGAGGTATGCCAGAAAAGGTGGTGATTACTCTATTGTAGATGGATATTTTGAGGTGTGCTGCTTGGAATGTTTACTTATTACTATGTCTTTATTTTAGACTACTATCAAAAATGCAATGTACAATGGAGGAAAAGGCAAACTAGGTCAGCAAGAATTGGATATTTTAGTAATAAGCTAGTTCGAATTGCTTACTCAAGGGTGGATTATACAGCCTTAAATAATTTTTTAATTTTTTTAGAGTCAGTAGCAGTGCTTGTGAAGGCAAGGAACAAGGAGAGAAATGAAAAACTTGGCGCATTTAGTCGGTAAATGTGAACATTTCCCTCCTATATCAATGGCTAACACAGTAATTTTTTTCAGCAAAAAGGGAAAAGGAAAGAGTGGACCTAATGTGTGTACCTGTATTACCAAATTAGAGCAAATATTATTATTGAATTTAAGATTTTGGACGATTTCAACCAAGAGAACAACCAAGGAGACTTGAAAAAAGGTTTGGTTTGAAAGCTTTAACTATATATATAATATACAGGGTGATTCAAGAAATTCCCTGGTTTTCTTTTATGGATTAAAATTTTTTCTAGCTCAAATTCCGAATTTCTGTTTTTGCAGATTGATTCCTCTTGACAGGGAATTTCGTTTCCCGTACCTATCTCGAAAAATAAAAATTTTGAATTTTTTCACTTTTTTACCTTCGTCCCTCCTTTGGTTCCAAAAATTTTGACCAATAATTTTGATTACAAATTTTAGCGCGGGAATTTGAAAAAAACCGACAGCATCAACAAAGAACATTGACAACAATTGAAATGAACGAGAACATAAGAGAGAAATTCATTCAGCATCGGCATATGATTGCTCCACGCTTATTCCATTGACTTCGAGGCAACGCTCCAAGCGGCGCACGTAGGAATCGATCGAGTGAAGCACCAGGCAGCACACGAAATTCTTCAACGATCCTTCCTCTCAAAGCTTCCAAATTAGCCGGTTGCGTGAGATAAATTCTGCTCTAAAAACACTCCGACAAAACAGTTGTGTGAAAAGAATCAAAAGTACCGACCTTCAAGTACCCCCAAAGAAAAAAGTCGCAAGGCGTCAGATCAGGCGAATTCGATGGCCATCGAAATGGAGCAGGTTCATTTTGTGTTCCACGGCCCATCCAGCGCAATGGAAATTGTTCATCTTACCATCGACGCACAAGAATAGACCAATGTGGCGGTGCTCCGTCCTGCATAAAGACAAAGAAACATAGTAATCGGTTTTTTCAAATTCCCGCGCTAAAATTTGTAATCAAAATTATTGGTCATTTTTTGAACCAAAGGAAAATTTAAATGAGGACTTTGAAGAAGACGACAAACAATCATTTTTTCAGAACTTTTTTACAGAACTGTTTCCTATGATCTGATAAACATTTAAAAAAAGATCGAAATAATAGGACTTTTAAAAAAAGTTATGGCCACAGTTAAAGGGGACAAAAATTGGCCCATCCTGTATACATATGTATGACTTGATCAACTTTAGCTCTTAAACTGCTGGATGGTGGCAAGAGTGGCAAAGGAGATTCCAAATACAGGGATATTGTTTGGAAAGTGGATGAAAGAGGTCACATTTTGTAAAACCTTGAAAAGCTAACTTATCTTACTTATAATTTGTAGACGGTACTTTTCTCTGGCCGCTAATTACTCTTTTTGACCGCAAATTCTTATTCAAACTAATTTTTTACAACATTTTTTACAAAAAAAAATTGTTAAAATTGTTCTACTCAAAATCAAAAAGTATGTAAAGATTATAGAAATCAGAATTTGCATTTAAAATAAAAATTTTAGGTATAAATTTTTTTGTGTTTGAAAAGAATGGCCGTGAAAAATTTGGGACTATTTTTTTCAAGCACAATTTATACCCGGTGTGAATGATGGCAATTCTTCCTTTTGCCCTTCTTCGATTTCCACCATGTTGGTTTTGCTTTGTTTATCTGCCACTTCCATGTCGGCTTCGGCCAAATTTTGAGCTCCACCAATTGCGACTTGTTCTAACTGCCGTCTGCGGCTGTCCCCGACAAGATTGATCGAATTTGTGAGGTTAAATGCAAATTCTGACTTGTATAATATTTACATACTTTTTGATTTTGGGTAGAATGGTTTTAACAGACTTTTGTTGTAAAAAAAATTTTTGAAAAATTTACAAAAAAAAGTTGAAAAAAAGTTGTGGCCAAAAAGAGTAATTAGCGGCCAGAAAAAAGTACCGTCCGTAATTTTTGTGTTTTTCATGCAAATTTTAATTTTGTTTTGCCGGTGCGCGACACTTTTTGGGCCAGCGACAGAGTGCTACAGTTTAGATTGCGACAATTCAAATTGCGGCAAAATCGGATTGCGACAATTCAAGGTGAGGCAAACATTTACCAACAAAATTTTTAAAATCGAACAGGAAATTTTTGTCGCAATTTCAACTATCGCACTCTGTCGCTGGCCACCTTTTGTGGGTGCAATGCCCGATCATTGGGTTTCGATGCCGTCAATTTTTACGTCAGTGCCATCCCGGCGTGGCACAGATATAAAAATTGACACTTGGGCGCAGTGACCTAGTCAGCAATTTTTTTGGTGGTACCCAGTGTAGTGATTTTTGCCGAAATAAAAATTTACAGCACTTCATCGCAGGCCGCGACTAGAAACCAATTTTTAAAAATTTATCTCAGGTTCCATGGGCGAAAACTTAGTAGGCTGCTGTTTGATGCAGGTACACACTGAATTTTAGCATTTGCATGCACAATATATTCAATTGGTTGTTTAGGGTAGTCCACTACACAACGAACTGGCCATTAGACTGGTTGGTGACTTCAACAAAATAAATTAATCTTTCCTTTAAAAATTTAGTTGAACGAGTATCCCAAGCTTATCAATGATATATTTCTCAGCGAAGACTACTATGGTTTAACTATTATTACTGAAATATATTGAGCATAATTTTGCAGGTCTGTCACCCCTGCATCAGTCCATCGTCAATGAGGCAAGTACTACACAAATTCCATTTGGCGAGTAAATAAAGGCTGTTTAGGATCCCAGCCTAACCAACTATCTTCTGCAGCATGGAGCTGAAATCAACCAAGTATATCAAGCCTGTGAAAATTTTTTCGTCTTAATATAATTGGGTTAAGCGTTGTTATGGTGCATTCTTCTGTCCAGATGACCAAAAGGGCTCCAGAACAGACTCTTTGGAGCACGAGTATGTGGAGTTGAGCTTGAAGACGGACTACACCGGGTAATTGTGATGCTTCGAAAAAACCAATAATTCTATAATTTAGGAGGATGTATTACGGAGAATATCCACTGGCTTTTGCAGGTTACATTTCTAATACAATGTAGTTTATTTGTAATTTTGGATGCTTTTTAGCCTGTACCAACCAAATGGATTGCTATCGGTTACTTAGAGCTAAAAGGTACAATAATTTAAGCCTAATGACCATCTCATGCCCTATCAAGGAACCTTATATACAAAAAAGCCCTAACCGAGCTTTTTACTAATCCGTAAACCGAATACCTCACCCAGGGCAACTCCATAGAAAATTTTGTTTACGGATCAGTGAAAAGCTCGGTCAGGGCTATTTTTTGGTATACAGTCGAGTCTTGTTATAACGTACCCCTCGATATAACGTACCTCTACGCAACATTTGGTTGGCCAGAACTAATTTAAGGCAAAATCACTCGTTATAACGTACCCTAGGGTCGGTCCAGAGCAATGAAATGACTCTCGATATAACATAGAGCGAAAAAATCCTGGATTTTGGGACCTGGGTAAGTAAAACCATCATTTTGGTATTAACAAACACAGCTCCTTCCATAATTTCACGTTAGAACTAATGGTTTGTTTTCGATTTTAAACAAAAAAATTCAGGTCATCCAGGTGGATATCCACTTGACCAAGGTTAGTCTCGTTATAACGTACGGCTATCGATATAAAAGTAAAATAAATCCCGTTATGACGTACCTCGATATAACGTGCTCCTAGGGTTGGTTCCTGGGAGGTACGTTATAACGAGACTCGACTATATAAGGTTCCTTGATAAGGCGCAGGGTGATCGTGCCTTTCCCGTAAAGCAAATAAGTGGCTAATTTTTTGCCCATTTCTTAAATTTTAACTTTCAGTTTAAACATTTTCAATCACACATAATGCCGATTCTTGTCCATTAACTAAATTAATTTTAGAGCTGATCCCAATCAGCAGGATACTAATGGCAACACTGTGCTCCACATGACTGTTATTCATGAAAACATGGTTAGTTTTTAAAAGAAGAGACCATATAATTTAAATACTGATTTAGGAAATGCTAAAACTTGTGTATGACACAGGTTAGCAGCACCAAAATTCAACCAATAGTTTGGCATATAACTAAAATATTTTGCAGGTGGAAAACTGCAAATAATGAACAAACAAAATCTTACTCCTTTAACATTGGCGGCTAAGTTGGCCAAAAAGAATGTATGGAATTACAGTCGACGCTCAATATAAGACACACCCAGGGACTGGACCCAGGTGTATATATTTAGATCGGGGTGTATCTCATATCGAGCTTAATTATGTCTTGAAATAGGCAGTTGTATCTTACAACGAGTTTATATAACCAAATAATACATTCATACAACAAATGTGGGCTGGAGATGTCAATAAAATTTTTTATTTGGCCACAAAATGATCTCCCATATCATTCGAATAATTAGTTGTGGTTAGTGTTTGGGGTTGAAAGTTGTTTTTCATTTCATTTTCTTTAAAGATTCTTTGGCCAGGGCTTCTTCTATGTTGTCGCAACTTCGAAGCACATTCGGGTCGGAGATGTTTTGCTTTACATAACGTTGGATGATTCTTAGAGCATCTTTGGCTTCTCGCGGTGTGAATGATGGCAATTTTTCCTTTTGCTCTTCTTCGATTTCCACCATGTTGGTTTTGCTTTGTTTATCCGCCACTTCCATGCCGGCTTCAATGACTTCTTCTGCAATTTCGGCCAAATTTTGAGCTCCACCAATTGCGACTTGCTCTAAACGCCGTCTGCGGCTGTCCCCGACAAGATTGATCGAATGGCGATGCTTGAATTTGGCCAACCAGCCATCACTTGCCTTAAAGTCTTCAATGTTAAGGTTTTCTGCCAATTGTAAAGCATTTTCCTACAAATAGAATTAAAAAATCCTAGCACAGATAGCCGAAACAAGTTACCACAATGAGATGACCAGTTAGTGGATTATTTTGACTTCTGACCATTTCACACCATCGCAAGAGTGCCTCTTCCAGATCTTCATACTTTGCCTTCTTCAGTCGAGCCCTCTTTAATTGGCTACCTTTGTTGATTGCTCTGAGAACTGCTTCTTTGTTTTGCATGATGTTTTGGATTGAGGGCTTTGGTAGGTCGAATTGTTTGCTAAGCTCAGATAAACTTTTGCCTTCTGACGCATCAATCACTTCCTTTTTTGCGCGCTTTTTTGGAGTAGACATCTGAAGAAAAAAACAGATGAGACAAAAATAAGACACAAAATAATAAAGGAAAAATGGGGAAAAAAATTTAAAAACTGTATAAAAGTGGCAATTCAATTATTATGTTTTTGCAGCAAAAAAGAAACTGTTTTATGCTGTATCTTATACCGACCACCGATTTATCAGTTGGGGCCATTGCTTTAAAAAGTCACACCTCACACTTGACCTCACACTAACTTTATCTACTTTTTTCACTTTTCCATCAAAAGTGTGAGGTTGTGACTTTTGAAAACACTGGTCGGGACTGACCGAGATGTATCTTATATCCAAGTATATCTTATGTCAAGCGTTTATAGGCCTTAATTTTTTTTGTTTGTCAGGTGTATTTTAAATCGAACTGTATCTTATATCGGGTGTATCTTATATTGAGCGTCAACTGTATTCTAAAAAATCTTTCATGCGTGATTAAAGATTTTAGATGTTTGAACAGATTCTGCAGTTGGAGAGCAGCACAGTTTGGAACTATGGTCAGGCAGCTAGGTAATAAATATTACCAACAATTTTTTTGAGATAATATTATAGTATGGCATATCCACTGGCCAAAATCGACACTATTAACCAAGAAACAGGCAAACTCAACGAAGACTCAGCCCTTTCTCTCATCGTCTATGGGGTTAGGGGTTGCACCGCTGGAATTTTTGATAACCATGCAAGCTTACAGGAGACCACTCAACATTTGGACCTTCTAGATGGTCTTCTAGAAGATCTTCTTATGGCAAAATGGGACTCGTTTGCAAAGAAAAGGTAGTTTTTAACGAAAACTTGTAGGATTTTTTATCTACGACATCTTGGGTTGGATTATAAAAAATGCTAAAAGAGAGCCAAGTTTTACCCTTGTTCTATTATGGATTGACAAAAAAACGTCGAAGACACATGTTTTGGTGCGTTGTATACACAATTTATCAGCTATTTTCAGGTGGATCATCTCCTTGCTGAGTTTCCTTTTCTACTACGCTATCTTTTTCATGGCTTTTATGAATCGTAAGTTGAGCAGTCTAGCGCATCTATTTGACCCAAACAAGTCGAGACTGACTAAGAGTCTAGATGACAAAATTTGATCGAAGACTAAAAATATAAGTGTTGTCATAATAAATCTTTGATAAATCTAGGACCCTTCACCATGACCACGAGTGTAATCACAGGACTGGAGATAGATGAGGAGGGGGAGTTCATTCACCCATATGAATTTGAAAATACTCATCTCGAAAACAACGCCAGCTTCTTTGTTTCACTTTGTAAAAATTACTACTTAATCTTACATACAGTCGAGTCTCGTTTATCCGACACCCCCTCAAGTTTGTTCCCGCCTAGGGTCTGACACTTTTTTAGCTCTATTTTCGAAGTCTTTTGCCAAATGGGATTCGCCAGTCTAGTCCCAAATATCGCAAGGATACTGATTTTGCCGATCGTTTTTCCAAAATCCTTTCAGGTTGCCGTAAAGACCCGCGCGTCTCGGTTATCCGACACCCCTTTTTAAAAATCAGGTGTCGTATAACCGAGACCCGCGGGTCTTTACGGCAACCTGAAAGGATTTTGGAAAAACGATCGGCAGAATCAGTATCCTTGCGATATTTGGGACTAGACTGGCGAATCTCATTTGGCAAAAGACTTCGAAAATAGAGCTAAAAAAAGTGTCGGACCCTAGGCGGGGATGAACTTGAGGGGGTGTTGGAAAAACGAGACTCGACTGTATTTAAAAAAATGCAATTGGTTTAGCCACTGCTTGGTTCCAACAAGACCAGTGCCATTTGTGGATCTACAACAACTTTGGTGTTTCTGGCTATGTATATGACTAGATATCAGCAATTTTATTTCATAAACATCAAATTTATAGGTGAGATTAGTTTGTGAGCCTCTTGTACTCTTTATGGTCCTTTTTCAGTGAGATTGTTTTTTCAATAAATGTTTATTTAAAAATTAAGTGATTTAGAATAACCAGCGAAGCTTGGGATATTCACAGTAAGTATTGTTTTGGGTTAGAAAAAGTGAATATATAACGCGCATCAAAATAAACTTTTTTGTGACAAAACACCCACTTATCCTGAGTCAAATGAGTCAGATAAATGTACGTTGTAGAACTTTACTGTAAAATAACTACTGTCGGGCAAACGATTGGGCAAAATTTGACTT
Source organism: Ditylenchus weischeri (assembly GCA_029231635.1). Taxonomy (NCBI): domain Eukaryota; kingdom Metazoa; phylum Nematoda; class Chromadorea; order Rhabditida; family Anguinidae; genus Ditylenchus; species Ditylenchus weischeri. The sequence goes on from JAMRYI010000319.1 coordinate 86,433, forward strand.
AGTATGAATGGGAGCCAGAAAAAAGTTTGTTTGGAGGCGTTTTATATGATGATGTTAAGGTATTGGCAAGAAAAGATGGTGGCAAGTTATGAGCTCTTTTCCATCAAAACTCCTCTACAAATTCTCTTTTATTTTGGTGAGCAAGCATGTCTGAAAGATCTTTCGATTTTACTGTAGGATTAAAAAAACTTCGAAATGGTCTCTAGAGACAAAAACCTATCATGTGCAAACCTTTTTGTTGCTATTAGGTTGTCCAATAAGTTTTGAGAAAAAGTACGTGGATTCGCTTTAATTTTCAAAGTGCATCATTTGGCACATTTGACAATGATGTCTCTACGTGTCATATACCATTTTGTAGCCCGTTCTCTCCTCTTTTGAATGTCGTATTAACCGGCTCTTTGTTATAACAAAATTGGACCAAAAATAAAAAAACAAATAATTTCTCAAGTTTGGTAAATTCATGCACATTTTTTGTTTTCCTATTTTTGATCCTATTTTCTAGTAACAAAGAATTGTTCAATATCACATTTTAAAGAACAGAGAACGGGCTACAAAATGGTATATGACACATGGTGTGTGCTTTTTCTCAAAACTTATTGGACGACCTAATAGAAAAATATTTTTTTGCCGTAAAAAACTGTTTTGAAGCAAATTTTTCATTGATGTAAAACGACTTTTCATGGCAAAAAAAATATGCGTAGCGGCAGAAAAAAAGTACAGGCTGTCCCAAGAAATCTGATACACTTTGAAGTGTCATAAATTTTTTTCTAGGCCGTTTTTTGAAAATCTGTTATTACAGGTCGACTAGATTTGCAATGATAATTTTTTGGTGAATAATGGCAACAACACGATTTTAGCTTGGTCACCTGTGGTTTGTGTCCCAGTATGTGGATGGCTTCTGAGCAGGCAAGGCCCAGACCACAGGGGTGTTTTGCGGCGAACAAATTCTTTTTATGACAAGAAAAAGGCTACAAATCGTTTTTTTTTGCATCAGATATCGTTCTTTTTGTACAGATTTTTTACATCAGATATAATTTCTTTAGCATCAGATTGATTTTTGCATCAGAAATAATTTTTTTGCGTCACATATAATTTATTTTGCATCAGATTCACTTCTTTTTGCATCAGATATACACTTTTCTACCTCGAACCACCTCAAACTACTCAGAACAGCACCGAACCACCCTGAATGCCCCCAAACCATTCCAATCTACTCAAAGCCATCGTGAACACCTCAAAACACCTCAAACCGCCTAAAACCCCTTCAACTACTCCAAACCACTCTGAACCCCCCTAAATTACCTCTAATTGACTAAACAACCCTGAACTCTTCAAACCACCCAAAAGCCACATCCAATTGCTTCAAAGCACAAAAATCTGGTAGGGTGATTTTTATTTCCATAAAATTCGGTTTTTATAATATATCTGGCCCTTTTGGTTATATCTGCTATAAACTTTTAACATAAATATATCGGCCGATATTCGATGCACCTGCAAAGGTGGATTTATTGAAGGTGAAATTAAATTTTGCACGTGAATCAGATGGAAGCTTAAATTGACGAGTGAATTTTAAGACGTTAATTTTACATGTGAATCAAGATGACACGTGAGTCGGCATGTAAATTTACTTGTGAATCAGATTGACATGTGAAATTGACATGTGATCGCGACATTGTATAGGAAAGCATCGCTTTCTAATTTACTTTAGCACGAACAATACAATGTGGACCTGTAAAAAACGACGAAAAGGAGTCGCTTAAACGTCAAATCAGATTTATTGAGACTTTGACAGTACAACGGAAGTTTGTGGACAAGAGCAATTATGATTGGATATATATGCAGACAAGGCATCTGAATAATGAGCACCATACCACAACGTCAACCAATTCTGCCGGCAATTCAGATTTCGTATGCTTATTCTCAAAGTGCTGTTTGTATGTCCTAAAACACCAATTTATTGTACGGATAAGTCGTAGTCAAAACAAGTCTTACTTTGGATCTGTCATCAAAGCCTCAAAGAAGAACGTTGACGCCACGCACGAATAAACCAGTATTAAAAGAATTAACATGCACACCACGCACTTGCGATTCAACGCTTTCAATGCAGCCATCTTTTAATCCACTGCTTGGCCTTTCTTAGCATCCTCAAAGGATTTGCATAATATGCGAAGACATACGAAAAATATTACCTCCTCTTTTTTTTTAATTTTTGGCTTGCGATTGAACTTTTTGATGACCACGAGCCATATAGAATTTCACCCAAGCGATAGATTTGAATAGCTGAATGTAAACAATAAAAAAATGATATTTACAAATAGCACTGAGCTATCAATGGCAGAAAATCCTGAGACCAATCCCAAGGACTCACCTTTTCCAGAGTTTCCTTTAGTTCATCAGCCTCATTTTGTCACAAATCTGCCTTGACCTCTACCGGAGTGCTTTCAACAAACTTCTACACCTTCCCTAAATGAAGCCATGCAAATTTAGTTGATGGCTGACTGATGATCTAGGCTTGAGTTCAGAATTCCGTCCCCCCACGCAGATCGCTTAGATAGAAGAGAACTATTCCGATAAAGATGATAACCACCTGAAATAGGCCGTATATTTTCTCTACAATGATTTCCACGCATGCTGACATATTCCTCTTCCCTTCAATCGGCGCTGAGATAGCAGACCGACCAACATCCAATGTAGTTCCAACGATTTCGGCATAAGCGGCTGCAGAGCAGCAATTGGGACGCACACGACTCACAGAAGACGACAATGCAAACATGCGACGGTAACCTTTCAAGATGATTTTCATGCAACTACAATATAAGGAATTGAAAAGCTGCGTTTTATAGTACTGAAAATGTAAAAAGGCCAAAACCAGACGCAACATTGCTTTACAGATTTTTATTGTGAAAATTACGGCGTTCAAGGAAATTTGGGGTGTTCGGGGCTGTTCTGAGTAGTTTGAGGTGGTTTGAGGTAGAAAAGTGCATATCTGATGCAAAAAGAAGTGAATCTGATGCAAAATAAATTACATCCAATGCAAAAAAAATTATATCTGATGCAAGAAAAACTATCATGCAAAAAGGCTTGCCCGAATATCATGCATGGCCAAAACAATAATTTCCTCAAAATTTTTTATTTTGATTAAATTGATGTATTCAGATCTTGTTGATTGTGCCCATTCGTCTTCTGTGCGGCCTAGGTTACTTGCGAAAATTACTGCAAAATGCATTTTACAGATCACGTTGTAGGGGATACAATGCTGTTGCTGGACAACATGCTGTCTTTATTGAGTGTGATATGTACCACTTTTCACTTTCTATACTTTTGCAGAGCCATCAAGTTTGTGGGGCCCTTCATTTTGATGGTCTACACCATTGTAAGTGGACAATGTGTTTGGTGCCGTTGAACAATATCTTTAGCAATAGTTGGATTGCAGATAACCAGAGACATGCTCCGGTTCATAATGATCTACGCCATCTTCCTTATTGGTTTTTCTCAAGGTAAAAAAGTACAGGGTGACACAACTTTTTTTACCTTTCATTTTCGTCATAACTCGTTGTGATTTCAACCTTTTTGATACAACTATATATTCGTTGGAAAGTTGATTTACCATTTTGTTAAAAAAAAGAGTGGCTCTTTATCTCAAAAACGAGCGAAGTTATGCCTACTTTAAATGAGACCACCGAAAATCAACAAATTTATGCAACAAAATTCAACCACAATCACTTTTATCTGGTCTCAACGCTCCTTCCATTTCTTTCTATGCAGGAATCGAGGCGCCGGCGGAAGTCGTTCATTGCTCGATTGACCATTTCTTGGAAGCTGACCCATTTCTTCGATGATCTTTTCACACAAAGCATGAATATTTGCTTGAGGCTGATCCGTGTAAACCCTGCTCTTCACATAACTCCAACAGAAAAAATCCATCCAGGTTGAGTCAAGAGACCTAGCAGGCCATCTGATTGGTTCAGGATCCCTACCAATACACCGATTGAGAAAATGAAGGTTGAGCAGAGCTCGAACATTCAATCCCCAATGTAGTGGAGCTCCATCTTGCATGAACACCAGTTGGTCGAAATTCGGACATTGCTGGAGGTTTCGTCGCTGGAATTTTGTCGATGAGTTAAACTAGGCATAACTTTGCTCGTTTTTGAGATAAAGAGCCACTCTTTTTTTTAACAAAATGGTAAATCAAGGGCTTTCCAACGAATATATAGTTGTATTAAAAAGGTTGCAATCACAACGAGTTATGACGAAAACAAAAGGTAAAAAAAAGTTGTGTCACCCTGTATTTTTCAAAAGGGGGATTTCAAGAAATGTGGGTAACCTTTACAAGTATTCTTTAAAAATGTGTTTATTGCAAAATGTTGAAGACTTCATACGTTTTGTCACTAAAAATATTTTGGAAATTAACACTTGAAAATTTTAAAATATAAAGCCACTAGGCGTGTAGGGGTGTGGCCTATGTGGATATTCGACTACAATTGTTTTTTATTTTCTGCAGGTTTCTATGTCATTTTTCTGTCATGCGAGCGGTAAGCCATTTTTATTACTGTATTTCTTCGACTATACGAACATCCCCCTCCCTTCCAAGTCGTATTTTTGATTGTGTTTTTGACTCACTTTTTTAGACTACTATCAGACAAGTTACCATCCAATATGTAGCCAGTGAGATGAGCTACAAAATGAGTAGTAACTTGTGGGGTAGGATTCGGTCGGTTAATCGAACCGGTCGGTTAACCGAAAACCGGGTATTTCGGCCATTAAACCGAAACCGAAAACCGGGTTCAAAAAAACCGGGAAAAACAGAAAACCGGTATTAAAAAAACACCAATTTTTTCGGTTTATTGTCAGTTTCCTTGAGAAGAAAATTAATATTTTTTGCTGCAAATACGGGGTGGTCCATCTTTGTCGAACTATTTGTTTTGATCATAACTTTTTTATAAATAAATCTGCAATTCCAGAAATTTTAGTGAAAGATTGCGTACTAACCTGCTTATACAAACGGGTCAGCTAAATGAAAGCAAACTGGTGGATACCACGGAAAACATACTGGATACCTGGCAGGAGTCCATTCTGCGTTTGTTTTCTCACCCAACCAGTCGTAACATTAGTTCATTTAAGTAGTGTTGCAGGTCTGTTTATTATGACAGTTGGCGAGTTCACCATCTTTTACAGAGAGTTAACTGTTTGCGAGGTTAGCTCCATGTCCAATATTGGTATCTTTTTGTTAATTTAGGCTTAAGATCATTTATTTATTTTTCTATATTTAGGCAAAATAATGTTTCTGACCTTCGAGTTGATTGTTAGTCTTATGCAGGTGGCTGAATTTGCCTTTTATTACTTTTTAAGCAAAAAGTCCCAGTTTCAGTTTAATTTGCTAATTGCTATGATGACACGGTTACTATTTTTGGCTAAAGTGGGTTATACCACATATCCCAAAAAGTGGTTCTGACCACTTTTTTGAACTTATTAGGCCCTAATTAGTACAAAAAACATGTTTTTAGGGCGCGGACGACATTTTTTGGAAAAATATTTTTTGACCAAAATTTAGTCATTTTTCAGTCACCCCATTCACCCCAAGCATTACCTTAGGCTTCCCCCAATCACCTTTGAGACTATTCCGAACAATGTGCTAAAGTATAACACACTCATCACCCTTTTTACATACAGCAGACATGTGAATTGGTGGATGTGTAACTATATTTATGATCATTTATAGTCATTTTCTGGTCAAAAAAGTGTTTTTTCAGAAAAATCGTGCGCGCCCTAAAAACATATTTTTCGTACTAATTAGGGCCTAATAAGTTCAAAACAGTGGTCAAAACGCACTTTTGGGAGATGTGGTATAACCCATCCCGGCCCTATTTTTGAGTTTTCATATAATATGTTACAAATTTCAGCACCTACGAGTTAATTTTCCAAACACAGAAAGAGTGGAAAAGACAAGTAGAATAAAAAATATATAAAAAATAGTAATTTTTTAAATTTCAGTGGGCTCAAGTAATCCTGATGGTAGAGCTGTCTATCAGCCCCAAAAGCAGACTGATTGCTCTCCTTAACTACTCGCGTCCTATCGGCACTGTTAGTTTTCATTTTCTTCTATAACAAGAGTTTGAGACTATTAAAAGTTAAAAAAAATGAAGGTCGAAAAATAAGGCCTCCTATTTGGAACAAAAAAAAACTCTTGCTAAAGGATAGCACTAGGTCAAACAAGTGCAGCGAACCTGTAATCTCTATACATAAAAAAAGCTAACTCAAGTTACAAACTTCATACTCGTGGGTCATTAAAATGGCAAGTGCTCCTAGGAAAACTGCTTTCACAATTGTTTATCAGAATATCGCTGGACTACGAGAAAAATACTGAAAAAAATCAGCGATTTTTTCAGTCTTTTTTTTCAGTGTATTAACTAAAAGAAAAGCGCTTTTTACAGAGTGTCCCAAGTATCTTAGCCGGCTTGAATTGATCACAACTTTTTTACTTTTCAATTCCCAGAACATAAATTCTAAGTTTTTCGAAAGCCCTGAATCTCCGGTTTCGTTTGAGAACAAAAACATCATTTTACTAAAATTTGGTGGTGAGAGAAAGTATGAATAACTTAAATTAATTCAAACTAATGTTTAGGACAAAAGAAAGCGATCATTTGTGGTCTCCCGAAAGGTCAGTTAGATACTATTTTGGTTAAAGCAAAGCCGAAGAAATTCATTTTAGATTGACTCCGACACAGAAATCGAACGACTTAGACGTGAGCAGCAGGTATGCACTTTGGGAACTTTTTTGGATTAATAAAAAAAATAATTTACAGGCGCATGCTATTAGAGGTTATTTGTTGATAAATTTAAGCAAAATATTTTTCCATTTTATTATTTGCAGAAGAGAAAAAGATGATCTTGAAGCGACGTTTAAAAGACGCTCTCAATAAAGATGGTCGCAAAAGTGGTCTTCGGCCGATGACCAGCTACTTTATGACCACAGGCACAAGAACGCCAATACCAATGAAATAAGTCGAAAATGAAAAAGTTGAACTTCATTTGAGTCTAATTTTCTGATTTCTAATAAAGCTTAATTTTTAATTTTTGTTAGAGATGTATTTATATCACATAAAAAAACATACGAACAAATTTTCGACAGTTTTGTTAAATGTTACTTTTTGGGTCACACCTGTGACTTGTCGGTTCTTGTCGGTTATCCGGACTACCTCTAATTAGGGACTATCTATATGGGTTCTTTTTGATTCCGGTCATGGTGGTGAAGGTGATTATGTCAACCACAATCACCTTCATCACCATAATCATTGTCCAAAAAGGTGATTCCTAATTAGAGGTAGTCTCCATAACCGAAAAGAACCCATATAGATAGTTCCTAATTAGAGGTAGTCCGGATAACCGACAAGAACCCAAATTTTCGACAGTTTGGTTAAATGTTACTTTTTGGGTCACACCTGTGACTTTTTCAAAAACTTTTCTTTGTTTTCATGACTTGTTCTCTCCCATATTCTATCAGCGCATATAATATTTCTACATACCAAAGTGAAGAAACTCTCCATATAACACGACGTAATGTAAACTTTTTTTATTTTCGACTTTGGGGGGTTAAAAGCATGAATTTGTCCCATGAACGAAAATCCCCGAAAACCGACAGTTTTTGACCTAAAATAACTGTAGTGAAAAACGTATAACTGTAGAATTTCTCATATATTACACCAGAAATTCCACAGTTAGCGATGGGGCAAAATGTGAGTCATTTTGAGTGGGTGGCAGGGCTGGGCACGAGCTGGCCCGGAACCGGACCGGGTCTAGAAATTTTAAGGCCGCGGCCCGGTCGGCTCGGTCTTTCTAATGTAACCCGAAATTTCTGAATTTAAATTTTTCTTATCAATATTTTATTGCTATAATTAATTCGATAATTAATTTTTCGAAATAAAAATTGCCAAAAAATGAGTTTCTAGCTCAATATAACAAGCATAAAGACAAGTATAAATCGATAAAAATCAAAATGGGTTAGCACTGAGAGGCTGCCCTTTTCACAACAACCGCTATAACAAAAATGAAATTAAGTAAATGTGGTTACGCATTCAAGCTCCTGAACACAGAAAGAATATATTTATGTAAATAAAAGGCTAAAAGAAATATTTATTTGGTACATTTAAACATCAAAATTTGTTACAAAAACAATAACAGAAAATTTTTGATTTTGAGAAAAAAAATCTTGTGAATCAGTACATGAAAAATTTTCGGGGCGTAATCTTTTTGCCAATGAAAGTTTTGCCAATGAGATCTTTTTGCCGGACATAGGACAGTTCACATCGATGCGAACTGTCCACTTAGTTATGTTTTGATGACAATACCCATTTTTGACTAATTTTTTTTATTCTTAGCCATCCTAGTAACCAAAATTTTATCGGGAATCTGAATCACAAAGCGGAATTTCAAAAAAAAGCTCGGTTGTTGAGAAATAAGCTAAAGTTGGAAAATACAGGTGAATACTGTCCTTTTTCCAACTTTAGCTTATTTCTCAACAACCGAGCTTTTTTTTGAAATTCCGCTTGGTGATTCAGATTCCCGATAAAATTTTGGTCACTAGGATGGCTAAGAATAAAAAAAATTAGTCAAAAATTGGTATTTTCATCAAAACATAACTAAGTGGACAGTTCGCATCGATGCGAACTGTCCTTTTACCCTTTTTGCCAATGGTATGTTTCGCCAATAGCTTCGTTTCTCAAGTAATTTTAAAATTACCACTCATTTTGTAGCCAGTGAGATGAGCTACAAAATAAGTGTTAATTTGCCTGACAAAGAATTCAAATTACTTGAGAAAATAATCTATTGGCAAAAAAGATCTCATTTGCAAAACTTTCATTGGCAAAACGATTACCGCAAATACTCTAATAAACGGGCCTCCTACAGTTAACTATTTTAAAAAATTTGTTTTGCTTTTTTAACCCCAACATTATTTATTTTTTAAAACGTACAACAACTCATTTTGTAGATCTTTCCAAACTCTATAAAATGAGTGGTCGTACGTTTTAAAAAATAAAAAATATTAGGGTTGAAAAAGCAAAACAAATTTGAAAACGGTTAACTGTAGGGGGGGTCCTGTTTATTAGAGTATTTACGGTACACCCCAAATTTTCGGGCTTTTTGGGACGGGCCGACACCCTTCCGGGCCGGAATTTATAGGGAGCTTATATGCAATGTGGACCCCAAAATTAACTTAACCCATTACCATATTTTTTTACGCCATTTTTGCTTGAATTTTCTTTATTTATTCATTATTATACATCTTCCATAAAAATGCGAGATTTTTAAAACACTGCAAAGACAATTATATACCTTTAATTTTGGGGTCCACATTTCATAGAAGCTCCATTTATAGTTAAGCAGCGGGCCGGTCGAAACCCGGCCCGTGCACAGCCTTGGTGGGTGGTCAAAATGAGTCATTTTTTACTTTTTTTTCGAGTGGGACAAAAACACGGTTTTACCCCCCAAAGTCGAAAAGAAAAAGGTTCTTTTTGAGGCGTCTTATATATTTTCAATGAAATGTTTAAAGCGCATATTATAATAAAAAACCAAAGTAATAAGAGAATTCATACAGATTCTGCGAAAAAAATTTTGTCCCTAAATTTCGGTGTTTCGATGAGCTCCGAGTGAGAATTCTCACTGAGAATCTCACTCATTCTCACTCACAGGGTATTTTTCAGTTTTTATTCTCACTCACAGCCTGTGAGGAGAAATCATGTTCTCCTCACTCTCACTCGCAGGCTAAAAAGACGTCCTCATCAAAAAGCTTCGATTTTGGCTTAATCCTCAAAAAAGCTTCGATTTTGGCTTAATTCTCAGTGAGATTCTCCCTCTCAGTGAGAATCTCACTGAGAGGGAGAAAAAATTTTTATTGTGGCTCTCACTCACAGGCTGTGAGGACAAATTTTTTATTCTCACTTTCTCTCCTATGAGGAAATATATCATTCGCACTCACTCACAGCCCGAAAAACGTTCTCATCGAAACACTGCTAAATGTGACACAAAAAGTAACATTTTGTCAACCATGCTTTCGACAATTGCATGCCAAAACACATTTTTACTTTTTTCACATCCCTTTCTAAAAGCGACAAAATGTTACTATTTACAATGCCTCCAAGGTTTACGAAAACTAATGAGTAAAAGAGTAAGAAGAAGTGAAAAAATGGCAACCAGACATTTTATACTATTACCGTATTTCCTCTAATTAACGCACCCCCCTTGATTCAAAATCGTGTTTTTGGCATTGTGTTTTTGACCCACTTTTTGATCACTTCTCTCTGGCAAGTTACCAACCATTTAATAGCTCATCTTTCTGGCTACAAAATGAGCGGTAACTTGCCTGAGAGAAGTGATCAAAAAGTGGGTCAAAAACGCAATGCCAAAAACACGATTTTGAATCAAGGGGGGTGCGTTAATTAGAGGAAATACGGTAATAGTAGAAAATGTCTGGTTGCTGAAAAAATGCAGTAACCGACAAAGAAGTTGAGAGTATTTAGTGGCACAGTTGAATTCACCAACGTCTGTCGCCCGCTCTATTGTATTGCACAGCATTAGGATCTACCTCAATCCCCCTACCTTCTCTGTCTGACATTGTCATTTGAGTGAATTTGATGCCTGTGTGGTGATGCCTGAGCCAATACAGCAGTCCACCCGAGGCAATGCTTATTAGAAGAAGTAGCACGATTACTATTGAGGTCTTGGATCCAGTGGATTTAGCACTACCAAACATGATGTCAGTCCTGTGGTTGGCCAGTGCTTGCACACTGTTTATTATTCCCAAGAAGGCGTTCAAAGTGTGACCAGTGTTCAGTGAGACACTCTGTAAAGCAGCATTAAAAACTAATGGGGCAAGTTTTTTCAAGTCAAGAGCCCAGAGCAAGAGCCGGAGCAAATTTTTTTTATACTAAAATTTCAGAGCCGGAGCCGGAGCAAAAAATCTTGAAAGTACATCACTGCATGAGAGCATGGCTGCGATCTCAAAATTACATAAATTTTCTAGAAAAGGGTACTTTTTGACTATTTTTGAACAAAAAGGGTCATTTATGAAAATATACTACAGTCAAACCTCGGTTATCCGGCACCCCCTGGGGACCGGCCTCAGGGTGCCGGATAAACGAGGTGCCGGATAACTGGAGTGCCGGATAACCGAGGTTTGACTGTAGTACAACCTAGGGCAGGGTGAGGGCCATATAGCCGAGCCATTTGAAAATAGCGCGACATTTGACCGACACTTTTACCGACTGATAATAGCAGATTTTCTAACTCTGGAAACCTATGGTAGAAATAACTGTGAAAACGGCCAAGTTTTCGCCATATGACCGATTTCAAAATGGCCGGCTATTTGCCCAACCGTAGTAAAACCTGAACTATTCCATATTTTCGATATTGCAAGGTTACCTCAGACATAATGATATGCCTCATTTCGTCAGCTAGCAAAGGCATTTGTGCTTGCACTACAAAAGTAAATTGCCTCGTCTCGTTGCAGAAAGTGATCAATGCCGCTCTTTCACACTCTGTGTCCAGCGCCCATCTTGTGTGCAAGTATTCGGCCAGGCGATTTGGCAGGTACTAAAGTAATTATGCATATCAAACTTCAGAGAAAATCTCAACCAACAGGAGCTGGAGGAAGCATAGGCCTTTGTGAAATTGCAACTCCTAAGCTAATGCCTTTACTTTGGCAAACATCTGTTTGGTCCGGCTAAGATACGGTTTTTAACTAGTTTTTATTACAAAGTTTTCTTGTAATACTTACATGTTTTGTTTCTGTCAAAAGTTGCTGAAGTCGTTTATGGACTTGAGTGCGCTCTGACTTGGTAAAAACTTGATCTGGATCACACAGAAAGGAAGGCTCATCCATTTGGCATTTTGAGTCACTGACCAAAGGGTCAGGATATGCACTTGCTTGTTGGGCACTTTGGATAAACACAGCAGCATCAAGAAAAGTAGCAAAACAGAGTAGTAACACATAAAAAGTTGAGTATAAGTGGTTAGGCATAACTATTTACTGTGTTATAGACCAATGGTGGGGTGGGGAGATTGGAAATGTAATGTTTGATCAAAAAAGAACTTAGTATCGATAATGGAAACTTAATACTTTTTATAAACAAGTATGGTATTGATTTGACGACTTTCGGTGGCAGCTTGAAAAGCGGAAACTGCAGTAATAGTTTATTTTTTATACAGTCGACTCTTTATATGAGATTACCTCATACTAAAATCGGTTAACAACAAATTAAAATCAAAATGCTTGTAAACTTGTCAAAATTCGCCCATTTTTTCAATCAAAATTTTCACAACCAAAATAAAGCAATTTTTGACCCTAGTATAGAATAACCCCCAAACTTATGCCTTCTAAAACTTAAGTAAAGAGCACCCAAATATATGTTCCAGACCCTAGAAAAAGTGCGTCAAACACTTATTAGTCACAACTTCCATACGCTGGCCTACCCCTGAGCCTAAGTAAAGAGCACCCAAATATATGTTCCAGACCCTAGAAAAAGTGCGTCAAACACTTATTAGTCACAACTTCCATACGCTGGCCTACCCCTAAGCTTAAGGGCTAAGCCTAAACTTGTTGTTCCAAAAGGTAGTTACAACGATTTTTAGAAGGTCTGATTTGGGGGGGGGGATTATTCTATACTAGCGCCCAATTTTTTAAAAATCAAAGAGTATATTTTTGATAGCACACTCAGGGCTTTCAAACAAGCATAACTTTTGCTTTATGGAGGCAGTGCGGTAAAGATACTGTGCGATTTTAAGCAATTCCATATGAAAGAATAAAAGGAATTTTTCGGTCCAAATCTTCTTGTTCATTTGTATTTTTATAAAAAATTGAATATGCTTCAAAGATTTTAAAAAAACACATCTGAAAGCCAAAAGCCCTTCAAATCAAATAAAAGTTAAGCTCGGAAAGCTTAAAAAATCGGCGATAATCAAACCTTCAAAGTTGTGGTATAGATTTCTTAGACATGGGAAGAAATGTGTTAAGAGACATAAAGGCACTGTTGACCTATCCGGGGCCATTTTTCCCTTTGGTCCCCCCTTTGGTTTTTTTTTTTAAATTTTGATGTGAAATATTTCCAAAATGTCTCCAGGGTTAGGCCTAGGCTCAATTTGTGTTCACAATGTTCACAAATTTCACATCAAAATTTTCGAAAAAACCAAAGGGGGGACCAAAGGGAAAAACCCCGGATAGGTCAATAGGGCCGACATAAAGATATTTTTACTGCAAAAAACGGTTTGCCGCATAAAACTCAGATTTAGCCAAACATTTCGAAAAATAGTAAGCCTTTACAACGCTCAGTAAAAAAACTTTTAAAAAACTCCGAAAAAACCTTTTTCAGTTTGAAAGTCGAAATGATCAAACTATCAGCTTTGATTTACTAACACAAAAAAAACAAATGATACCAACAAAAATACTAACACGTGTTATCAAGGAAGTTTTTTTTTGATAAAAATTTAAGCAGTTGTCTTTCCAACAATAATAAGCCTTTAGAAACACAAACACAACTAAAGTCTCGATAAAAAGCACAAAAAACAAACAATAAAAATGTAATCTAAACTTTTTATATATTCTTTAAACTTTTCTTTTTTTTCATGCAGACGATTTTTTTTTGGCTACAATGGAGCCAAATTGACTGAAATTAGGTGTATTATATAGAGATCCTTTTCTTTGTGGTTGCCTGGAATTTGGAAACACACATCAAATCAATTGCCTCAATGGATGGAGAACATCATAAGTCTGCTGTTGCTGATGATAAAGCTAAAAATAGATTGGAGGTGTTTGCTCCGATGCTTGCAACAGATGAGCTGGACAACCTGCCAGATTTGACGCCCGACCAGGTGCTTTCTATTTTTGGTCAGTTATTTTTTTCACCATACAGGGTTCACCAAGTAATTTGACTAATGGTCATATGACCGGTTATTTAATACAAAATGACCGGTGGTGTGGATTTCGGTCATTTTCCTCGCCCGAAAGTGACTCTGGATGTATGAAAAAGCATGCATACCACAGTTTTTTATGCGGTAAACTTCAGTTAACGAAACTGTGTTCAACATCTTCTTGTTAGTGAGCTGTCTGTAATTAGTGGTCTCTATTATTCCCTTCCCCTCTCTATACAGTCCTCATTCCCATTAAAATTCAAAAGGCGCCAATTTAAAAAAATTTTTAATTTTTCTAAAATTTTTCTTTTAGCCGAACGAATTTGAGTTTTCAATGCAGTGTGCTGGGTAATAGTGTTTATTTGGTGTCAATAAATATTTTGAATGTATTTTTGCGTTAACTTCGACTTATTATTTGTGTGTGGATGCCGAAAACTAATACTATTTGCAATGAACAAGTTGAATTGTGAAAATGACCGAAAATGACGTCATTTTAGTAAAATGACCGCTCATATGGCTAGGGGAAACTTGCCAAAAACGAAATTTGCCAAAATGAATTTTGCCAAAACGAATTTTGCCATATCGAAATTTGCCGAACGTAGGTTTTGCCTGAAACGAAATTTGCCTACCGTTAAATGGCTACAATATTGTTGACAAATCTTATTTCTTGCATTGGATATATATTTTTAACCATAATCGCAACTCTCAATCCAAATTGCAACTCCTAGGGGCTCATTACGATTGATTTTAACACAGCAGGAATTTGTTATGAAGTTGTTATGAAGAGAATGTCCTTATAATGGACAATGCCCAGCACAAGAAATAACCGAAAAGAACCCAAGAAAAAAATGCTAGACGAAAATAATGACGTTCAAGAGATATTGTGAAAATAGTGATAAAACAATATGTTAGCAATTTAACGGTAGGCAAATTTCGTTTTTGGCAAATTTCGTTTTTGGCAAGTTTCCCCTAGCCGCTCATATGACCGCTTTAGAAAATGACCGGTCATTTAGACAACTCTAAATTTGACCGATTTGAAACGGTTATAACTTTTTTCCCGGCATGATCTTGCAATTTAGCAAAAAGCTATGAACGCTTGAAATCCGTACAATTGTCGCCCAACATTCCAGTTTAAAAAACGTGCTACTTTTTTGCCCTTTGAACTCAATATGAGAATATGAATATGAGAACAATATGAAAATAATATCTCAATATGAGAAAAAGGTGTCTTTTTCTTTTTCTAACTACGCTTTTCGGGAGGGAAAGTACTTGAGATTCTGACTTACAGGCTAAAAAGGTCTAAAAACATCTGGGACTAGTCTCGGACAACTGAATTATGCTAGTTCGGTGAAGAAATAAGTATATGGATATCAGAATCAGAAAAACCTTGAAAAAAAGTAAGGGTCAAAATAGCATGTCCAGCAATAAGTCCAAAATTAGAGAGGTGCACACCAGTGATGGAGCTGTATTCTGGTTTTCTGGATTTTTGAGCGTTCTATTTTTTTGGTTCTGGGTTTTCACGGAGAAACTAGAAAGACAGAACGTTTTTTGTCAAGGTTCTAATGCCCGAAAAAATCCGCACTTTTATAATTTTTTTTTAATTTTTTGATTTTTTCTTTCTTTTTATTGGAAAAATTTTCGACGTTCTGTTTTCTGGTTCTGGGGTTTTTTTTTTTCAAAAACTGGCATCAGGGGTAGTGGTTAATTAAGCATCCCAAAATAAAGTAGTTCAGGATCAACGAATTTATATTTGCTGTTTATTTGGGCTGCGATGGCGAACGTATGGTGTTTAACAGCATTTCCTATCATGGTCAGTGCTTTTATTATGGGTGAACCATGTGTGATTGTAAATTCCACTATGACACAAGCTAACTGCCATCCTGCTGAAGGCGCACTTGCCAAAGAGGTTGGTTGGTCACACAATTCCCCTAAAATTGGTTTTCAATCAAACATTTTTAAAACGTGATTTTAGTTTAATCTGACCGCCAATAACAATGGGATTCAGCTATCTGACATAACAGCCATGGGATTTGTCTTTGGAGGAGTTGTAGGCAGCACTTTTCTGCCTTTTATTGCTGATATGTAAGTGGTTTTACAACAACAAGTTCATTTTTAGGTTACAAAAGTGTTTAAAATGTTTTACATATGTAAGCTGTTCCAAAACGATAGGTCAAAGGCTGTAAGTGTAATTCAGCATCAAAGTCTAACCTTCAAATTCATCTGGGTAGAAGACATAGGGCATGAGCAGAGAATCTGGGTTGGCAAACCGAAATGTGAATTAACGGTGATCTTCGCTGCGCAAAAAAAAGTGGCCGTCAGTTTTCAATCGTTGCCTGCACAGTAATCAGGAAAGTCACAGAGTTAGTTCTCTGTTCAGTGCTCTCCTCTTCAGTGACTCCAACCCCAGGGTCAATCACAATTTGCGTCACAAGCACAGTGAGAAGCCACAGATAAAAAAATTTCAAGAAAAATTGTAATTCTCCACATAATATTAACCCTAGACAATCAAAAAATTAATTAGAAGCGGAATTTCATGCTCTTGAGGCTACATTTTCACTCAATCGTAAAAAGAAATTTATCTAGACTTGATCTCGGGACGAGAATCCCACGGGATTCCCGGTTGGGAAATCCCGAAAATTTTGAAAATCTCGATGCCGAATCCCGCAGAAAAAATGTTTGACATCCCGAATCCCGCCGTGTCACATTCGAAAAATCCCAAATTCAAATTCACTTTGTTTCAGTACGAAAATACCAGTATGTGTAATAACTCTTCGCGTTTTTTTTCAAATTTTTAGTCAGAATCGATTTTTTTCTTTTTCACATATTTCTTCATTTTTTTCATACAAAATCATTTCCAAATAACAGTGAAATCTTTATTCAAGGCACGCATAACATATTTCATAACAGCAACTATCATTCATCAAATAATTTCCTTCGGCCTCAACAATTTTCTCCCATCTTTCCTGCAGCTTTGAAATCCCTTTAACAAAAAATCCGGCCGGTCTTGAGCGCACAAGGCCTCGAGGCAATTTGAACACAAGTCACATTTCAATGAAAAATGAAGAATTTCATGAAGAAATATGCGAAAAAGAAAAAAATCGATTCTGACTAAAAATTTGAAAAAAACGCGAAGAGTTATGACACATACTGGTAGACTGATTTTTAAAGTTTTCGTTGCCATTTGTGTGCAAAAAATAGTTTTTCAACTGATTATTTTTTCAGATAAAGCATACTATCTGGAAGATTGATCGTAGATTATGGACAGTGAGATCATATTTTAGGCTAAAACCCGAATCACTAAACGAAATATTCGCGGATGACCAGCTGGTTTTTTATCTTATGAGCAGAGGAAAGTTCGGTCAAAAAATTAAATTAACTGTACTTTGATAACTGTAAAATTACTTGTATAATATACGAGAAATTCTACAGTTATCGACTCTATAGTTAGACTCTCGACGAACGACCTACGACTGGGTACCGGTACCATGACTGGCTACAAACACGACTAGGTACCACAATTATGCACATTTTTCTGAAGCTTTTGATGTACATGACCGAGAA
Source organism: Ditylenchus weischeri (assembly GCA_029231635.1). NCBI lineage: Eukaryota > Metazoa > Nematoda > Chromadorea > Rhabditida > Anguinidae > Ditylenchus > Ditylenchus weischeri. Next base: position 103,893 of record JAMRYI010000319.1, read on the forward strand.
GGCGTTTTTCTTGTTTTTTTATCCTAAAATTTGCTGGCCTACCCTAAGCCTAATCCGAAAAAGCCTGGTGCTCCTGCTGTTTTTGAGCTTATGACAGAGAGTATGACAGAGAGCACTTTTAGGTTTATGACCAACTTCTAATTTTTTGTAGTTTGGAAAACATGTTTGAGTCTGCACTAACATACGCTGGACTACCCTGCGCTTAAGCACAAGATAAATAGTAACAAAATCATTACAATTTCTATAATTTTTGAAAAAGTACTGTACCCGGTTATGGTAGCCAGCCATAATGTGGGTGCATAGACGTTTCCTCGAAAATGAAACTTTTTTTTAGCCTTGGTCCTCACTGATGACCTAAGCTTAAATACGTAAAAATTCGAAAAATCGAAAAAAGTTGAAAAAAATCAACAAAGGGGACCAAGCTTCAAATGTGGAAAAGTTTCCTCGGAAAAAAATGAATTTTTGAGGAACCGTCTCCACACTATAATGTGTATCTATTTGTGTTTTTACCATTCTAGAGTTAACGACTCTTAAAAATAGAAAAATATTAAAATTAATTGTAAAATTTCTCATATGATTTACTAAAAATTCTACAATTGTAAACTTTACAGTTATTGACAAAAAAATTTTTGTCTGATGGGAATCCCGAAAAATTTTCATATCCCGAATCGCGCCGGACCCCTAAAGATCAAGCCTGAATTTATCACAGTTTAGCCACAGATTATTGGTTTTAGAAAGGGTCGACAACCTGTGCTTGTGTGGAGTCTATTTACGCAGAGCCTGCTTGGATGTCTTTCTGCTTTTGCACCTAATATATACCTGTTTATACTTTCACGTTTTCTTCAAGGAGTCTGCACAAATGTAAATATTAATTACTATAGATGACTTAGACCGTTCACAAGTATTGTTCAGGGATCAGGCTCAACCCCTTGGGTGTTGGCTTATGAAAGTGTGCCACTGAAGTTGCGTTCTTATACAGCAATGGTGTTTGGGCTGTTTTGGGTGGTTGGCTATTGTTCATTGGGTCCTATGGCTTATTTTGTGCAAGATTGGAGGCATCTAATAATTGTCGGAACTTCGCCTATGTTGCTGTTTTCAGTACTCTATTATTTGTACGTTTCAACACAAATTTTTTTCTAAAGTACAGGGTGGGGCAATTTTACGCCGCTATTTGTTTTGCTCATACATTTTTAAATTCATAATGTCTCGGCGGGATTTGTTTTTTTGTTTGAAAGACGAGTCTTTGGTCAATTGAATGACATATCATGCATCATTTATATTTCCGTATTCTCCTGACTTAACTCCGTGTGATTCTTTTTTTTTTAGAGATGGATCAAAGATTAAGCCTAACGACTTCAGCCAGCCGACCTCGAAGAATTCAAACGTAAAATTAAGCAAGCCTTTCATGAAATTGCTTCTGAAATGGGGCAGTCTTGTAAAATGAAACAATTAGAGTTGTCGCCTTCAGCGCTGCATTGATGTTCAAAGACGAAGTGTGGAAGAAACATATGGAAACATGAAATAAGTTTTGCTGCATTTTGTTGTTACACTTTGTTGTTATTTCTGTTAGTATTGTTATAAACTTGTTTGATGTCATTCGATTGCCCGGACACTGCTATTTGGAAAAAAAAGATCTCGCCGAAAAAAAAATTTTAATTAAAAGAGATATGAGCAAAACAAGTAGCGGCGTAAAATTGCTCCACCCTGTACATTTATCACAGGGCTATAGAAACTTTCGAAAACCGAAAAACTCACACTGCTTTAAAATATTTTAGAAAACTTCGCACAAAAAACAATGCTAAACAACAAGAAAAAAGCTAAACTTTACTACCGCAAACAAATACAAAATTTTCAGTACAATTCCGGAAAGTCTACACTATCTAGTATCTAGAGGCAAGCATAAGCATGTGGCTAGATGGCTGAAAAAAGCTAATACTTTTGCCACTTTAACTGGCTCCGCGAAAATGACTGAACCTCAAGTTGAATATTTTTCTCAAACTATTTGTGAGGAACTTGTTCAAAAGACCATGAAAGATAACCAGTTTGGCAGTAAATCTAAGCACGGGTAACTTTTTAATAATCTATTGAATGCCATGAAGTTGTATTGAAGGCTTTTCCATGAGTTGTTAACAAATCGGCGACTTCTGCTCTACACAGTTGTGCTTGTATATTTATGGTAATTCTTTTTGCATTTACAATAAGTATGAAAAAAGTTGCTGCTACTTAAAAAAATAGCTTGAGCCTAATTTCGCTTACTGAGCTTACTGGGCTCTGGTATGCATTATGAATCTAGAACATATTTATTATGCTCGCTCACAATGAGATGTCGAAGTCGGATGTCGAAGTAGGTAGTGAAGTCGGGGCGCTCACAATGAGACTTCGACATCTCATTGTGAGCGCCCTAATAGAGCGGCTCCCTTTGATTCAGAATCGCGTTCTTGGCATTGTGTTTTTGACCTATTTTTTGCAGTCCACTCTCAGGCAATTTACCCCTAAATTTGTAGGCAGTGAGCATAGTGACCGCGCCGTCCTTCGGGCCCGTCCCGTCCCCGTCTCCGTCCGGACGGCGTCGAAAAGTGAGACGGTCGGACGGCCGGTGATTATTTTTTTCGAAAAGACGGCCGGTCGGACGGCCGATCGTGAAAAGTCAGGACGGGACGGTGGACAGCCGGTGAAAAAAATAAAGACGGCCGGCAGATCGGACGGTGGGGAAAAAATTGATCCTGTTGATGAGGTCATTCAAAGATGCGCCCTTTCAGTGAAAAGCAAAACGGCTGCAGAATTCTGGAAAAATGAGGTCAAGATTTTAAGGTGCAACAAAATAAAACTATAACAGTACTATTTAAGAAAGAAGACCCTATAAAAAAACTTGCCCTTGATATTCTTCTGATTCCGGCGGCATCTGGTGCTGTTGAAAGAATGTTTTCTATCATGAAGATGCATGCGGAGGGCAGAAGAGTCGGCATTGAGGAAGCGCTTTTGAAATCGCGCACTTTGCTTAGTTACAACTCAAAATATGTCACTTAAACAATCGTTTTTATACTAAAATTTGAACGTCAATAATAAATGTGTAACCACTGATAACTAATCCAGAATACATGCACATTGCAATAAGAACAGCCGGTCGAAGACCGGCGAAAAAAAATTGACTTTGGACGGCCGGTAGACGGCCGGGGCTAAATTTCAGAGGACGGCGAAATATTAGACGGCCGGCCGAAGGCCAGCGAAATTTTTTTTTTAAAGGACGGCCGGTTGGACGGCCGGCCAAACGCAAAAAACTAAGGACGGCCGGTCGGACGGCCGGCGAAAAACGTCAAGACGGCGGACGGGACGCCGTCCAATTTTCGCTTATCGCGGTCACTATGGCAGTGAGTTGAGCTACAAATACATTGTTAACTTGCCTAAGGCCTGTTTCACAATGCATCCTCAATCTTCAACCTTGGCGAAGTGCTTTTTGAAATTTTCATCGAAATAGCTATGAAATTTTTTGCAAGTTTGGTGTCATATTGAAGCTGAGATCCAGGGCTATCGTTTGACACCAAATTTGCAGAGGGAGAAATTAAAAATTATGAATAAAAGTGCGTTTATCCTCAACATGATCTTCAACATTGAGGATCAGGTTGAGAATTATGCTGTAGATTAAAGACTTTTATCCATAATTATTATTGTCTCCCTCCGCAAGTTTGGTGCCAAACGAAAGCCCTGGATCTCAGCTACAAAATGACACCTAAGTAGATGATAAAAATCAAACTCATCTTGCTGAAAAAGGCTAGAAACACTTCGTCAAGGTTGAGGATTGAATTTGCATTGTGTGAGAGCCTTAAAGGGGCATGCCCACGCTAATAAGAGGTGGTGCACGCCTATTCAAAATTTTTTCCTAATCATTGAAGTTTTGTACGGATTTTTCAACTTGGTTTCTAACGAAACAAGGTCTAGAATTTAATTTAGGTATAGTTTTGTTAGACAACCAAGTTAAAAAATCCGAACAGAAAATCAATGATTAGGAAATTTTTTTGAATTGGCAGGGACCCATCAGACCAAGCGAGCATGGTCCTTTAAGGTCAAAAACACAATGCTACAAACACCTTTTTGGAATTTAGGGGGGTTGTTCTATTAGAATAAATACGGTTGGTTATTCATCAGTCACTGTATTTTCTGTATTAAACGCTCCGGGGCGTTTATTTTTCTACCCCAAAAAAATTGGAAAAAATCTGGGTCGATTTTGAAATTTTCGGGTGCTCAACTAAAATCTGAAAAGTGGAATCAGGTAAACTCATGCTAACTACGAAAACGCAAAAAAACAAATTCGCAAAATAATTTTTTTGGGCTGAGATATAGGTCCTCGAGGGGGGCGGGAGGGGGGTCGTTTATTAGAGAGGGGTCTGAATACAGAAAATACGGTATACAGTAGCGAGCAAAAAAAATTACCCAAATAGATTTATTCCTAAATGAACCATGTTTTCTATCTTTTTCTCAAAACGTGAAATTTCGAAGTGAATGCTACTTTGACCTCCTGTTTCTTAGCTACAACTTGGTAGGTCAAAATTTTATTTTTGATTATTTTGGAAAAAAGTTACGATCATCAACGTAAAAGTGTCGATTTCAAGTCGAAATTAAGGAAAATCTAAGGAAAATCGTTGTTTGAGCGCATAAATAAGAGTTTTTCTCAAAATTTTTTTTGATAAGAAGTTATAGACTAGAAGTAAAAAGGCATCAAAATAAGGTAAAAAAGGTATTTTTACTTCTTCTGTTTTGAACCATCCTTTTTTCAGCTCTATATTATTCTGAAAAAATGGTCAGCATGCCATTTTGTAGGAAAATTCAAGAGCTTTCGAATGATGCTTTAGTCTATAACTTATTATCAAAAAAATTCTGAGTCTATTTGTCTTGGCTAATTTTTTTTGCTCGCTACTGTGTGCGCGCATCTTAGCCTTAGGATTTAATTCCAATTTACTATTCATTTAGGACCTGTGACAACTTTGTGTATTACGGTCTAAGTTTGTTCAGCACTCAATTAGCCGGAAATCGATACATCAACTTTATGCTGATTGGGGCTGTTGAAATCCCTTCTTATTTAGTCTCTCCCACACTCTTGGATAGGTTGAATTATTGTCACTTTGTCAACGAATTATTGGAAATTAACATATTATAGACTTGGCAGACGCACTTTTGTAAGCCTGTGTCATTTCCTTGCAGCTATTTCTTTTTTTACCATACTATTCACAGGTCAGACTTTGATTTTTGTCAAACAAGTTTTGCGATCTAGAAGTTTTGCGATCTAGAAGTTTTGCGAAATTTTTTCATTTGAATAATTTCACGGAACATTTATGCACTAAAATTTTATGATCACAGTAAAACTTTTTAATTCAGACAATAACCCTGGAGTCACTCTTTCCATGTGGCTTTTAGGCAAATTTGCCATTTCTTGTGCATTTACCTGTCTGTTCGTGTACGCTAGTGAAGTGTTCCCCACTGTGTCTAGGAATGGTTGTATTGGGATTTGTAGTAGTAAGTATATTTAACTAGTTTACGAACAATTGTTACATGCTATACCAAAAGCGGAATTTTGTAAAAAAAATCTTCTGCAAACTTGAGTGATAATTTTTGGGGGTTTTATTAAACGAATACGGTACGAAAAATGAAATTGTTCATTTGCTTAATAAAGAACTCGATAAAATCTATTATTTTTTAGTTGTTGGCAATCTGGGAGGCGTGTTTGCACCCACTGTACGCTCGATGGTAACACTGTTGCTTGATTTTACTGCTGCTATTGGGTTGCTGCATCACTTGACGAGCTGTATTGGCAAATTTGGTGAACCTTTTAGGCTTTACCCATATGCAACCAACCAATGCCATTAGAAAACCTGTTTAATACGTTTATTAGTCATTAGAAAAAGGTATAAAGACTTAAAAATGTAAGCTTGCTTTTGAGATGGGTGTAAGTGGTAAATATTTGGCTTATTTTTGTCGAACGTTCAATTCACGATTAAGCGCTTGAGCATTATTCAAGCACTATGTTGTAGCGAAGTTCAAGAGCTACAAAACCCGTTTTACAAAATAAATTTTGAGTGTTGAGATGAGGTTTTTTAAAACAAAACAAAAAATGACCAAAATCCAAGTTTTTTCCAAATTTTCGGATTTTGGTCATTTTTTAAGGAAACTGATTTTTTCCTGGTGGTTATATCTCAACACTCAAATTTTTAAAAATTTTTCTATAAAACGGGTTTTGTAGCTCTTGAACTTCGCTACAACATAGTGCTTGAATAATGCTCAAGCGCTTAATCGTGAATTGAACGTTCGACAAAATAAGCCAAATATTTACCACTTACACCCATCTCAAAAGCAAGCTTACATTTTTAAGTCTTTATACCTTTTTTAAATGACTAATAAACGTATTATAGCTTATTCGAACGAAAAAGAAACAGGTTTTCTAATGGTATTGGTTGGTTGCATATGGATAAAGCCTAAAAGGTTTACCAAATCTGCCAATACAGCTCGTCAAGTGAATCATGCAGCAACCCAATACTATCAATGATATATTGCATTTCAGTCACTTATATCACCCATGCTTCCTCTGCTTTTCTTTGGTGTAAGTGCAGCAATGGGTGGTCTGTTCACTCTCCTACTGCCCGAAACCGTTAACAAAGAACTGCCAGATCTTCCTGAACAAATGGTTACAGGGGTGAAGTTGTAGACAAATCGCGTGAATATTTGTGATGGACTTTTCAATCCAAGGTCAAAAGGTGATAGTTGTGAATGTTCAAATGTCATTCCACAGTGTTGTGTATTAAAATTATGATTATTTCTAAAAAAATAAAGAATGAAATTCCCGAAAAAAGTGCTGAAGCAACTGTACAAAAAAGAAATTATTTTTGAATTCACGGCATTTGAAACGGGTCCACCTGATTCAAAAATTGTGGTATTGTATTTTTTTGACCCAAATGGGTGACTTGGGTCATTTTTGAAGACTTCTCTCAATCGAGAAACCACTAATTAAGTTTTATTTGATAAAATATATTGTCTGATGTTCAAAAACGACCGGCGCTAGCTCTGAGAAGCAATGGCGCTGTTCCTGGTTTTTGACAAGGCAAATACGGTAAACAAAAAATTCAAACTTCTGAGTCTCAAAAAACATCTTTTTCATAAGGAGATTTATTTCTTAATTATTCTAGCAACTCTGTTTTTATTGTTTTTCCAGATGTTCTGAGAAAAGTTTATCATTTTTATAGTTTTAACAAGTTCAGCTGTTGCGAGGCAGTTACAGACAAAAACAAACACAAAGCTAATATTGCTGCCTGTCGGGGTACATTAAACAGTGACCATGGAAACCAGCTTTGCTTTATCCAATTTGGAAATATGTGTCCAAGCAGGGGGACCTTGTGTTCTAAAAAGGCCAGCCAGCTTGACAAACTGTAACTGAATCTCAGTGGTCCTTTTAGGGGCAGAATAAGTGGCCATGGAGGGCCAATTTTCTTTTTGCACACTTTTCAGTGTGCTTAACTACCACCATAATGATGATCAATGTTCACTTACTTTCTTTTTACGTAAACAACAAAGTATACGAGTATGCCTGAAATGTATATTTTCTGCGAAAGTTTGAAAATAAAGTAATTGTGTAGGGTGTAACAAAAATATACTTTTCTATTCTACTACCAAAATACTTCTTTCTAGTACCGAAATTTTGACCCTAGTATAGAATACACCCCCCACCCCAAACTTATGCCTTCTAAAAATTAAAGGACCCTGTCTCTTCCTTATCATGGGAATTGCAAAGGTTTGAATGCGCGCGGGACCACACGCTTTTTGTCAATAATATTCTCAAATTGTTTTTTGATTGTTTAGAAAATAAATTTGTTCAAAACTTAGAACTATTGACTAGTCGAGCCCAACGTAGCTTGACAGTGCCAGATGGGACAAGTAATGCGACTTCCACTGCTCCACATTTGTCACTGTCATAATAAGACTTATATCAATAACAATATAGCGTTTAAAATTCAAAATGAAAACAAAAAAATTAATTCGAAAACATTATTTACAAAATCTATGTGGTCCCGCGCGCATTCAAACATTTGAAATTGCCATGATAAGGAAGAGACAGGGTCCTTTAAGTAAAGAGCACCCAAATATATGTTCCAGACCCCAGAAAACCCCTGCGTAAAACACTTATTAGTCACAACTTCCATACGCTGGCCTACCCCTAAGCCTAAGGGCTAAGCCTAAACTTGTTGTTCCAAAGGGTAGTTACAACGATTTTTAGAAGGTCTGATTTGAGGGGGGGGGGATATTCTATACTAGCGCCGAAATTTTCATTTTTTGAACTTTTCTTTTATTATCTCTAATTTGTACAACAAACTATTTTGAATTTTCATTTATTGTGCAGCCCTCAATCTGAGCTGTTTAAAAGAAATCTTTCTTCAGTAAAATATTTAAAAAATGTGAAGATTTGGTTGAAAAAGTTACCCCATCCAAACAGCGAAATCTTTATATTTTTAAAATTGTTTACAGGAGTTTGAGAGTTTATTAAAAAGCTGAGATTCAGAGCTATGTGTCAACGAAAAATATTTTTTATTCAAATTAAATTATGGTACTAGAAAGAAGTACCACCTTTACCGAAAAACAATCTTCCTTCAAAACTAGGGGTTTGGTGTATCCTTATGTAGTTGATTTCCGAACTTAGTGAGCCTAATCCAGGCCTGTGCACGGGTCCACTTTTTCACGTGGCTTAACAAATGAAAATCTCCAACATTGTAAGGTTGTTAAAATTCGGAGAAAAAATTTACATAGTTTTTGCAACTGTAGCAAACCAATGTTAAATTATTTATTGACAAGGAAAAATTTCTACAATTTAAGACAAAAGAAGTACATAATATCCGATTCGAAAAACCTTTTTCGCCACGAAAAAACATTTATGCGTGTGCACCTCACATTTTTTTCTTTATACCGGTCAAAAATAGCTTAAAAAGACTGGAGCAATTAAAAAATTCGTATTTCTTCGTGCCAGTCTTTTCTTCTTTTTTATAAAAAGCCATATTTTTAGAATTTTTTGTAGTCATCATCATATAATTAGTCGGTCCCTTTAGTTGCTCTCAAATCAAGGGTTTCACTGTTCTTCGTCTTGCTGCCTGATGTTATGTCATTTTTTTCTCCTTTTATTATTCTAAAAATATTTTCTAATCATGAATGTTTGTGTGGAAATTGAAACTTTACAAAAAGTCAGAACAAGCTGGGTAATAAGGCAGGAAGCCTAACTGTGACCTGGTTGAATTTCGATAAAAAAATTTGTCTGCGTATTCGTGTAGAGCGTGACCAAGTTTCCCGTAAATCTAGCTTTCAGAATGTGAAGGCCAACAAAAATTATAGGAATGGCCCATAGGTCAGTTAGAAAAAAACGCGTATCGAGCTGTTTTAGAACTTTAGAATGCCAGTTGTACTACTTTTTGGCATAGGGGCGTTTCGCTGCTTTTGGGACATTTTTTTGAATTCGCGCCAATTTTGGCGTTCTGTTTTTTCATGTTTTAATCCGGCAATTACCGTATTTCCTCTAATAGAGCCCCGGGGGCTTTATTTTTTGGATGCCCGAAAATCGGAAAATTTGGAATTCGATCTCGAGATTTTTGGGTGCTCAACTAAAATCTGAAAAGTGCAATCGGTAGAGTTAAGAAAACGCGTAAAACAGCTTTGCAAAAAATTGACTCTGGGCTGAGATATAGGTCCTCAACGTTAGGGGGCTCTATTAGAGGGGGTGGCTCTATTAGAGGAAATACGGTATGTATTTTCTTTAAACTTGGGTTTAGGCTCAGGGTAGGCCAGCGCATGTTATGATGGGCTCAAATGTGTGTCCACAACTGCGAAAAGCACGAAAAACAGAACGCCAAAAGCAGCCAAACGTCTACGCACCCTACTTTTTGTGAACATTCACATCTGGGAAGCTAGATTCACAAGGAACTTGGGCATGCTCTACAAGAATATGCAGTCAGGGTTTTTTTTGTAAGCTGACTTTGTCTACTTTTTTGCATAAACATCTATAATAGTTATCCATGCAGTTATAAAAGTTTAAGATAAATTTTTTTGCTGTGATTTTTTGCTCAATAGTTTTCCAGCATAATTTTTAGTAAAGCAACCTAACCTAGCAACCTACATACATTTTTAGTGTATCCTAAATTGTAGTAAAGCAACCTAAATTGTTATTTTTATTTTTTTCAAAACCATATCAGGACCGAACTTTTCAAAACATGCGTTAATTTTTTTATAGTTCTAACTTTATTTCGATTGTAATTTTATTTTTATTCAAGAATAAATATATTTTAGTCTTTACAGCTGTTTCAGTTGTTTTAATGACCCCTACACTATCTACCTCTGGCACTTCGCACTTGCCCACCAAAAAGTCTAGCTCCAAAGAGAGGAGCAAGCCTAGCAAACACCCACCTTTAGTGGTCAAACAACCTCAGGATATAGCCAAAGCTGACATTGCCAGGGCTATCAACCAGGTAAACAAGATCACTTCCAAATCTTTTCGTATTTGCTGATTTGTAGTACTTTGTGCAATCCGGCTTCCTTATCAGTGCATCCAGCCTACAACGGGAGTGCGAACGAAGAAAAATTCCAATCGACCATCTGATGAGAGCAGATGTTGGAGATGATGAACAAGAAGATGGCACAACTCAACAAAACTTGTTACAGCTACTACTCCTCGAACAGGTTAAATTTTTATAGGAAATTTTGCTATCTGTACAGGTAAATTTTTGGAATATAAATACCGTATTTCCTCTAATTACCGCCCTCCCCCTCTAATAAGCGCCCCCTCGACTTTGAGGGCCTGTATTTCAGAGCAGGAAATTTTTTTCGAGCAAGTTTTTTTTGCTTTTTCTTGGTTCCCGCGAGCTCTGATTCTGCTTTTTCGATATTGGATTTCCACCCGAAAATCTCAAAATGGCACTAATAAGCGCCCACCCCTAGAGGTCGATCGAGGGGGGCGGCAATTACAGGAAATACGGTATACAGAGTGTGGAAAATTTTCAAACAGTTTCAAATGACCACAACTTTTTACAAATCTTCTCAGCTCTAGCTTCTCACAATGTAAAAATCACGATTTTTGCCTGGCGCTCCTGTAATTTGTACCGGATCCACCTGGACTTCTAGATAGAAACCACAGGGAGCCACATGAAAATCGCATTTAGAAATTGAATCGATTTGTAAAGATAGAATTTTTAGGCTAGAAACCATAGCCTAATTATTCAACTAAATTTTTATTTTGCCTAATCGTTATGATTTTGTAGTTTCTTGTTTGATTTACAAGGGAAACATCAAAAATAATTTGTGAGTAGGTAAAAATGTATGTTGAAGAGATGGCTGCAAGCTAAAAAAGTACTACCGTATTTCTTCTAATTGCCGCACATGTGCGCTTATTTTTCAATCACCCGAAAATCGGAAATTTTCAAATCCGATCTAGAGATTTTCGGATGCTTAACCAAGATCTGAAAAGTGGAATCGGTAGAGCTCGTGGGAGTTAAGAAAATGCATCAAACAGCTTAGCAAAATATACACTCTGCTCCGAGATATAAGTCTTTAAAGTTAGGGGTGTGCGGTAATTAGAGACTGTGCGGCAATTAGAAGAAATACGGTAATTTAGAAGTTTTTCGAAGTCTTATTTTTAATGCTTTTATAGGCCCAAGATGGGCAGTCTTCGAAAATGGATAAGCCTGATTATGAAATAGAGAAGAACTACCATGAACTAAAAAAAGATTATCACAAAGTGGTTAACATAGCTAGTGAATTGATTGACTGCTTGGAACGATTGGCCAAGGGCAAAACTGTGAGTTTGAATACATTTAAGTAAAGTTGGGTGTAAATAAATAACTGCCAGTAATGTAAGTTCGGGGTTTACTCGCAGCACTACCGGTACAATTAGGAGTAGACTTTATTAACACTGGACGATTTACAATAGAAAATGACAAACTATTGATCTCTGGAGTAGAAGACACTGGAGATCCCCAAAGGCAAGGCAGGCTCGGACCACAGCCACAAGTGCAACCACCCTTCACCGGCGCAGGGGAAAAGACGTGACTGGAGGCGGCAGACGAAACCATGTGCGAGACTTTACGGCAGGAGGAGGCAGGCGCGACCGAGACATCAGCTTGACTCGAATCCTGAAAAATATAAGCGCTGGCCTGAGCGAGTTCTCGAAGAATCTGCTCATATCTCGATGGAGCTATAATAGGACTGGCGAGTGCGCTGGAAGAATCACTGGGAAGAGTCGGTGACTCTACACTGGACAACTGACTGTATGAGTCGGAAGAAATTACACTGGTTGAGCCCATGTCAGGCTCAGACTTATGAAAATGAAAGTCACTGGCAATAGAACTGGAATGAAAAGACTCACGGGTTCGGCCTGGGAAGATTCGGCCCATAGACTTATCAAGAGAAGAAGGATCACTGGCACATTTGCTTGGAAGAGGAACATCGGAACGAGGCAACATCGATGCACAAGAACTAAATTCAGAAAAATTCATAAAAGACTTCTTTCTTGTGCTTCGACGCCCTCGGCCCAATATTTCTTCACAAGACAAATTCAAATTCAAATGAATTATTTCTCTGGATATTACACTGGAAATATTTCCTTATAGTTTCCTATAGGGAAATCACTGGAATGCGGGAAAGGAAGCTGGGCAATCCTTACATTTAACTACGGTCATAAGACTAAATTCGAAGCCCAAAATGCTGAAATTCTTTATATGCAAAGCTTTGGGCTTTCGAGAATAAATTAGATTTTATTGAAAATAAGTCAAACTTTTTTTGGTTCAGCTAGAAAGCCAAGAAAATCAATATGCTTTTAGGTTCCACCCCACCTGTTAAGTGCTATTTCGGAACGGTTGAGTTCTTCCACACACATTACCAACAACAACCCTAAATCTCGCAAAAAGAGATCTAAAATGGCTGGAAGCACAGCGGCAGAGAACAGCAGCAGTAGTGCAACTACCCAAAGCCGTTCAATGTCTCCATCACCAAGCCCCAAAACCTCAAATTCTTCCAAGCGAGCAATAATCAGGTTAGCCTAGCTTTTTATGTTTGTTGTTATTGCTGTTGCTTGAAACCTTTACTTGGCTTTAGACCAGATTTATCAGCTCGAAAACAACTGCCCCAGAAGGATGCCTTGAGGTTGTCTAGAGAACAAGACCCTTTACTAGATTCTCCCCCAAGTGTCAGAAGTCGTTTAAAAAAGGCTGATTCCATGGGCAATATATTGGTACCAACTGATCCACATACTACTAGGAATAGGCCAGTAGTTACTAGTGGAGCTGCTAGTGCTGGTGCTCCAGGCAAAATGTGGGTTCACCTAAATTTTATCAAGATTTGTAAATATACTGTCGACTCTCGATATGAGGCCACCTCGAAAAGTTCGTTCCAGCCTGGAGTCCCATACTTTTTCACCTTAATTTTCGTTGTTTTAATTCTCTGTTTTAGTCTGATTCATCTAGAATTCTGATGTTGGCGATCGTTTTTGAAAAAAACGACAGTTTATCCATTTAGACCCACAAGTCCCGCTTTAATGTACACCTTTTTAAAATTGGATAAAAGTGATTTCTATCGTCAAAAGGTTCAAAAGTCCCACCAAAATTAGTAATTTATACCGTCAAATTTGAAAATTTTATTATTTTATCTAAAAATTATCTATTTTTTATAAACTTTTTACACCAACTTGTAGCCCTGAATCTTGGCTTTCTAACAAGTTATCAGCTGATCTGATAAAAATTTTAAAATTTTTAGAAAAAAAGAGTTTGAATGCAGGTTCTACTAATTGTCGACAATGTCCGGTTGCCGAATGCAGTAACTTTTTCTAAAAATTCAATCCATACCAAGACTTTTTTCTTCAAGTTTTTTTAGATTTTATTAGGTCAGTTAATAGCTTGTTAAAAAGCCGAGATTCAGGGCTGCACGTTGGTGTAAAAATTTTTAGAAAATTAAAACAAAAAGTTTAATAAATCTTTGAGACAAAATTTTTTTTAGATTTGACAGATTTTTGAACCTTTTGACGGTGGAAAGTAACCACAGCTTTTAAAATTTAGGTGTAGATAAAAGCGAGATTCCGAGTCTAAATGGATAAACTGTTGTTTTTCCAAAAAGACTGGAAATCGGCATCCTTTCGATATATATCGGACTAGACTGACGAATCAGAATTGAAAAAGACTTCACAAATTGAGGTAAAAAGTGTCGGGACTCGACTATACCCAGGATGTATTTTACCTTTTTTTTCCGACGCCCATAGAATTCTAATGTTGGGTTATCTTTTTTTTTTGCATTTATTCACTTTTTAAAATTGGATAAAAGTGATTTCTATCGTCAAAAGGTTCAAAAGTCCCACCAAAATTAGTAATTTATACCGTCAAATTTGAAAATTTTATTATTTTATCTAAAAATTATCTATTTTTTTATAAACTTTTTACACCAACTTGTAGCCCTGAATCTTGGCTTTCTAACAAGTTATCAGCTGATCTGATAAAAATTTTAAAATTTTTAGAAAAAAAGAGTTTGAATGCAGGTTCTACTAATTGTCGACAATGTCCGGTTGCCGAATGCAGTAACTTTTTCTAAAAATTCAATCCATACCAAGACTTTTTTCTTCAAGTTTTTTTAGATTTTATTAGGTCAGTTAATAGCTTGTTAAAAAGCCGAGATTCAGGGCTGCACGTTGGTGTAAAAATTTTTAGAAAATTAAAACAAAAAGTTTAATAAATCTTTGAGACAAAATTTTTTTTAGATTTGACAGGATTTTTGAACCTTTTGACGGTGGAAAGTAACCACAGCTTTTAAAATTTAGGTGTAGATAAAAGCGAGATTCGCGAGTCTAAATGGATAAACTGTTGTTTTTCTCAAAAAAAGACTGGTGAAATCGGCATCCTTTCGATATATATCGGACTAGACTGACGAATCAGAATTGAAAAAAGACTTCACAAATTGAGGTAAAAAAGTGTCGGGACTCGACTATACCCAGGGATGTGCACGCGCCGTTTTACGGGCTTTTTGTTTCGATTTGTTTGTCCATCTTTTTTATTTCGACAATAAGCAAGTTATATGCCATATGAAAGCTAATATTCAGGGTTATCTTTCTGCGAGCTTCGGGCCGCGGATTTGCAACTTTTTGTAAGGACGGGCCGCGACGGGCAGTGAAAAGACCAAAAATCACGATTTTAATTTTTTTTTCACGGCCCGTCGCGGCCCGTCCTACAAAAAGTTGCAAATCCGCGGCCCGAAGCTTGTTGAAAGATAGCCCTGAATGTTAGCTTTCAAATGGCATATAACTTGCCTACTGTCGAAATGAAAAAGATGGACAAACAAATTGAAACAAAAAGCCCGTAAAACGGCGCGTGCACATCCCTGACTGTACCGCCATTTGTCATACATACCGAGCGGGAGTCCAGAACAGGAGATTGACCAAAACTCTGACCGAATTTTGATACTCGTAATTAATTTTACTGCGACTCCGAGACGGGATATCTTATATAGTATTTGGCATGTGTGGGTGGGTGGGTAACGCTTTTTTACTTCGAAGGCCAGAACGGGTCGTAGATAGCGAAATCACTTTTGTCGCTAATACCATCGTGTTCCCCAGAATGTCAGCTTTCGTTTTAAAAAAAAACAGGCGAAAAAATGAGTTCTAATAGGGGATATACCTATTTTTATGAATGAAGTCATAGCCCCTCATTGAAATTTCGAAATACTATAGAGGCGCCGATAGGCGCCTGTGGTCCCTTGTGATACAATAGTTGGCTATAGTGAAGAATAGGGTTCCAAAAATCAGCTTGGTCCCCCCCTGTTGTTTTTGCAAATAAAACAACAGGGGGGTCCAAGCTGATTTTTAAAACCCTATTCCTCACTAGCGCCCAATAGTTGTGTCGAGCGGGAAGGAGACTCCGGAGCTGCTCTCGTCCCATCATCATATTCACTTCCAATCATGTAACTTTTAGATTTGGTGACATCCCAAGTCAGAGTGGAACCAAAGGTAATAATGGTGCGGGCACCAAAACTTCATATATTCCTACAGCAGTACTTTCTTCTCACAGCGACAATAACAACAACGATACTGCATTACCTCCTTCTAAACACAGTGCTAATACTGGTGCTAAACCACCCATAGAAGAAATTACAGTCAATGACCAAAATATTGTGGTACAAAAACAATCGACTAAATCAGGCCACTCTAGCCTACTAGCTAGACAAAGAGCGGTAACTGATGTTACTTTGTAGTTAACTTAAAATGTTGAAATTAAGGCAAGCCGCCAATCCACTTCGACTAATATTGCTCCAATAGGCAGAAACTCGACCACCATGGATGTCAAAGATCCCTCTAAAGCAATAGAACACCCTCCCTGCCCTGTAATCCAGACTACCCAAGTGTCCCCATTAGCAGATTGTTTGAACTATACCAAGATTTCCAATCATTTGGTGATGAACCCAAGCCCCAGAAGCAGTGCTCTCCTGCTTCAGGCACTTAGGCAGGTTAGCATAACTTCTATTTTTGATGTTTTCTACTTCGAATTCACTCAAAAAGATAGTTTAAACAGGGATGAATATTTTAGGCGATACAGTCGCCTCTCGATATAACGTACCCCTGGGGACCAACTTTAGGGGTCCGTTATATCGAGAGTCCGTTTTATCGATTGTTTTTTTACCAAAATAGTTTTAGGAGTCCGTTATATCGAGAGTTTTTATCATAAAGATTTTTATTATCTACACCGAAAAGCACCAACAAAAGGTAACATTATAAAATCAATTCTTAGGGCTAAAGAAATTATTCATTTTCTTCTGCCTCATTTTCTTCAAGCGTTGTTCCGACATAAGTCCACCTACTTGTCAAACATTCGAAGCATTGCTGGTCAACATCATGAGATTACATAAAGTGTTGCAAGATTTTGGACTCGTTGAGAGCATCCAGAGCAGTAATGGCTGTTCTTATTCGAAGACTTCCATTTCCGTTCCGTTTTCCGTAAGGTTGGTCTTTGGTTGCGCAGAGCAGTTGTCGATAGTTGACTTCTTACACTCTTGAGCAATTGCAGAACCGATTTTTCTATATCTCACAATTGTCAAGATTGTTTTCTTTGAATCATTACAACGCTCAACAACTTAAACTAGTATTTTTTTCGGAAAAAACGGTGCTAATTCAAATAAAAATAAACAAAATTTCCTTTGTAGAGTTCAGTGTCCGTTATATCAAGAGTCGATTTATTGAGTTGGGACCTGACACAGTGGTCCGTTATATCGAGAGTCCGTTGTATCAAAAGTGCGTTATATCGAGAGTCAATTTGCCTTATTTAAGACAATTTTCAACCAAACTGAAAAAAAATCGTCCGTTATATCGAGAGGCGACTGTAGTCAAAGGGGGGATGCACATCCAATAGCGAATATTTTGAACTGTCAGGTTAGATTCCCGGTGGGTGCACACCCTTTTTTGTTTTCTTTAATTTACAAGTTTGGTGTCAGAATGATCCTCACCCTCTTGACTATCTAACAAAATCATCAGAGCATGATTTCACAATATCTGGAGCTGATCTACCCGCTAAGACCTGCTAAATTTACGAAAATCGATTTTCTGACATTTTTTCTACAAGTCACACTTTCATAGCAAAGAAAGTCGTTAAAAGAGCAAAGAGCCAGAGCGGGAGCGAAAAATTTAAAAAAGGGAGCAAAGAGCCAGAGCGGGAGCGAAAAATTTAAAAAAGGGAGCAAAGAGCCAGAGCAGGAGCGAAAATTTGAAAATGCACAGCACTGGTTCAAACCAACCAAAATTTTTTTTCGGGACGTTATATCGAGAGTCGGTACAACGAAAGTTGACTGTACTAAAATGTAGCTAAGATTGTGAGCTTTCATTTAAGCTATCATACAGAATAAAAGGTAATATGTAGTCAGAGCTAAAATTTAAAAAACATTCAACGATGTTCATTTCCTTGCCATCCTACCCAGGACTGTCCAGAAACTTTTCGATATTATTTTGGAACTGACGTTTTTTTGCAATTTTAATTTTCATGCTCATTAACAACCTTATACTCAAAATATAGCTCTGCTTCCTGGAGTCATTTTCAATATATGGTTGAATATAATCATGTGAATTAAAATTACAAAAACGTCAGTTTAGACATAATACCAAAATCCTACCCCTTCAAATTATACTTAGTTGTTCCCTGGTAAAACCTTCGCTAGCCACCCACTTTTATTAAGTGAATTTAGTGTGAAATTTTTTTATCTGATTTCTTATGAAATTCTGACTCTAGAAAGTTACTAAACGCATTGAGAAATAAATAAAATTGATAGTGGTTGAGGCGATATAAAACTAAGTACGTACCATTTAGTCTGGTTTCCCTTTATTTTGGTGGTCATTTGCAAGAAATTGCAAAATTGGGGTAGTAAGTGACAGTAAATCAGTGTTGGAAATGATCGAAATCGATTGCTCGATAGCTTTTGGCCCTAGAAGTCAGTGAACTTACTAAAATGTAGAGTAAAAAAATACTGCATTAACTCTAATAGCTCCCCCTCCAATAACTCCCCCCCTTAACTTTGAGGACTTATATCTCAGCCCAGAGTCAATTTTTGCAAAGCTGTTTATTGCGTTTTCTTAAAACCCACGAGCTCTACCGATTCCGCCTATACGATTTTGAATTTTCATCCAATCCGAATTCAAAATTAAAAGAGATAAAATTAACACTTATTAATCAAGCACAATGTTTGCACCTGCTACCTTATTTTTCACAACTTGGTCATGCAACTCGGCTAGGTAATTGTCAACTGTTGTCTTCACCTGTTTCTGCAAAATAATTGGATCAAGAGTTGGTGGCACGGCATCAGGCATCTTCAATAACATCAACTGCCTTGTCTGCCGCCATACTCAGTGCAACGAATCCAGCCGCTTTTGCAATTACCGTATTTCTTCTAATTGCCGCACATGTGCGCTTATTTTTCAATCACCCGAAAATCGGAAATTTTCAAATCCGATCTAGAGATTTTCGGATGCTTAACCAAGATCTGAAAAGTGGAATCGGTAGAGCTCGTGGGAGTTAAGAAAATGCATCAAACAGCTTAGCAAAATATTCACTCTGTTCCGAGATATAAGTCTTTAAACTTAGGGGTGTGCGGTAATTAGAGACTGTGCGGCAATTAGAAGAAATACGGTAACTCTTTTCCAGTTTTTGCTCCAAACAGTTGCAAAAATTTAGCCCACAACTTCTGTAATTCACAATGTGGATTGGCAACTGCCAGGCATAGAAGCAGGACAAAATTTGATCTATTAAACGCAAAAACATTTGTCTACATTAATTCTAAAAACATTTACTAGTTATTAATGAAAATTCCAATGGCTTTCGTTAATAAAATTTAATTTTTTTTTTGATTCTGGTTATTCTCACTTGCAGTGAGAATCTCAGTGAGCTCACTCTCTTTTTTCTACTCTCACTCTCATTCTCACTGCCTCGAAATTTTCACCCTCACTCTCATTCTCACTGCCTAAAAATCAGAGTGAGTGCAAATATTGATGTGCACCCCCTTTAAGATAGCTGTTCGATTTTTTACTATATTAGATATTTTCAATACATGACAAAAACGTGACATATTGTCAAATTTTTAATTTGAAGGGTCGAATAGTCAACTAGAGCCAAAATTTTAGAATCATAAGGTCAAATTTAAAAGTCGCAAACCGAAATTTTTATTATTCACAAATATTAATTTGATAAATTTCAGCAACTGACTAGGACTTCTTCCCTCGCCGTAGCTGATCAAAACATTCAGCAATTTGCTAGCAAAGATATTTTATCGCTTAGAAATAGGAAGAATGTAATGTTTTAACATGAAAACCGTTTGTACAAAATTATTTTTTGTTTTAGTCTGTGCTCGCAACAATTCTAACCCAAACAGAGCTAGCAACAGAAACTAAGGAAGAATTGGCAAGACTTCTAAATTCCATAGCTTCATTTCGCACTGGAAGGAAGTATTTGCTGTCTATAGGACAGGGCAAAGAAATGCTTTATCAAGTGGCATTGGCCTTGAGGACCAAGAGGCTAACTCACTTTGCAGCTGATCAATCCTTGGCAGCTCTACAGAAGTTAAGCATAAGGTATGTAGTTAGTAAAAATAATTACAATTGCTAAAACAAAGGACCCCATTCAAGGGCTAAAACGGGTTAACTTTCTCGCATTAACGGGCAAACCTTTTTTGTAGTGAAATTTTTTTTACCACTATTTTTTCTCCCACTTTGCCTATTTTCTTTTGCCGTGAAAATTCGTTTTGCAGCAAGAAAAGTGGAGCAAGAAGAAAAAAGGTTTTTCTCGAGAAGAAAAAGGTCTGCTCAATATAAACTCTTACCAAAAATCACTAAATGTACCTGATATGTACAGGGTGGGCGATTATAAACACCCGAGTATACTTTTGCCATAACTTTTTTAATTTCCCGCCTTTTGCCGAGATATTTTTTTTATTCGATAGGAGAGTTCTGCGCCGATCGAATGACACCAAACATTCATTTTGTCTATTTTTATTATTGAAAATTTTAATTTTTTTTTAAATGTGTCTTTTCAGATGATTTATTTGCCTCAGCAAATTCCGTCGAATGGTTCATCGAAGAAGGCAAAAGCGTGGCCAACTTCCAGGTGAGATACAGAAGAGAATTCCGTGCCAATCAAGCAGATAATCGAGTGATAGCGCCAGATGCGAAAAGAATCAAAGAGTGATACGGTCTGGAATATTGCCTGGCCGTGAATGGACGAGGCACAGAACAGAAATACCAGGATTAAAAAATCAGAAATTTCCGAAATTGTTTTGTTGAATTTGTTGGGGCATTCAAATAAAGTGCTATTGGTAAGTTTGGTGTCATTCGATCGGCGCAGAAGTCTCTAATATATCTCGGCGAAAGGCGGGAATTAAAAAAAGTTACGGCAAAAATTCACTCGGGTGTTTATAATGGCCCACCCTGTATTTTTTTACTGTGGTTTTAAAAGCCAAATATTATCGACAACCCGGTGTTGCGATTTCAAAAGCTTAAAAGGTTCAAAAGATGATCCAAACACATTTTTAGCAGGATGTTTCATGACAAAGTCCTGGCAAATATACCACCACCTTGCTTAGAATCTAAACTGTGTCAATCTAAATTCTCGTTCATGTCTTACTTTTTTAAATTCAGACCGCTGGTTCAAAAGGAACTGATTCTAAGTGGGATGATTGAGTGGCTGCTGCTTAACTACCTCGACCCTGCTCTATACACTTCTGTAGGTAATGCATCATCCAGTCAGAAACCCAGCAGTCTAGGCATGGAGTTTGGCACTGCACTCCTCATGAATCTCTGCCTGAATAGTGTAGTTAGCCAGTCTACTGTTATACGCTACAAAGACCAGTTGTTAAACCTGTTGAGTCATTTGTTGACCAGCAAAAACGTCCAGGTAAATTTTAAGTTTATTGCCCATAATCAAACAAATGGTTCAGCTAACTCCATATGTGTGTGGCACACTGTATTGCCTGTTAGGTGCCCACTCCAGGTTTCGACAGGCAGCGAGGGAGAGAGACCTAGAGACTATTTTAAACAGCCAAATACCTAAGGCTTCTAGCCTAGAGGTTCAGAGGCAGCTAGGAGTTGTGCTGGCAATGCTCAAAGGAGGTTGGTATTCTCAAATTTTTACAAAAAATAGCTTCAGATATTTTTATCCATTGCAAGAAAGAAAACAAGTTCAAGCTAGAGTAGTTAAAATAAATTAGATTTTACGTTTCCATCTTAAAATTAAAAATTTCATAGAGTAAAATCTTAAAATTTGGGCAGGCAAGGGTCCATCAGCAAGATTATTTTCAAAAAGCTATTTTCGGCACAGCCCACTGAACTTCGAATCTTAGTGCAATTGAAAATCAACAAAACGCCAAGATTTTTAAAATCGATTTTTGTGTGCATTCGACATAAATTTTTTTTGTGTTAGAATTTCCAACAAAAACTAATTTTTTATGCTAGAAAGACTCAAAACTCAATCTTTCCATAACAACAGAAACGAAATTTCACGAAATTAGTGGAGAATAACAACAAAAGCATTATAAATGTATGAGTATTTCTTGACCACGCAGAACAACACCTTTATTTCAACGTAGCCTATAATTTGAGCGAGACATCAGCAGTTGTAAAGAAGAACTACAGCCAAAAATTCTTCTTGGCAAAGAACGCACCATAGAAAGGTTCCACAAAAAAGACAATAAACTTAGAAAAACTTAGAAAACTTAGAAACTTAAACTTAGAAAAAATTAAAAAAAGAATATTTGAATGTTTATTGTCTCGAAGGGATTTAAAAATTTGACAGTGACTTTCTGATTCAAAGAGCAGTTTCTCAAGTAAATCGACCATGCTAAACACAAATCCAGTGTCAGAATTTCGACTTTGCAAGTCTTTTACGTCAGACGGTTTTTTAAGACATTTTTTGGGCTCTTTTTTACTTTTGCTAGACAGTTTAAAAACTTATTTTATATGAATTTAAGGCACTGTTAGCTTCCATTTTGATGCTGATTTTGAATGTGAAGTCTGTTTTGTGACTATGTGCCTCTGTGCAAAAATTTCAGGTACTTATACGGTTCCCCCCCATATCGGAATTTTTTCAAAAACAGTTTTTAACCATTTCTAAGCAACGCTAAAACAGATAAAAAGTTGTTTCCGACCACTTTCCATCAAAATTTTGACTTTTCTACCTGCCTGCCTTCGGCAGGCAACCTACTAATAGGAAGCCTTTCATGGTCAGGCCTGACCCTTTATATATCAAAAAATATATCAAGGAAATTTAACCAATAAAAAACCATATATTTTCTATTTTCAGTGGTTTTTTATTGGTTAAATTTCCTTGATATATTTTTTGATATATAAAGGGTCAGCCCCCTGACCATGTACCCCAAAGGGGCTTCCTGTTGAGTAGGTTGCCTGCCGAAGGCAGGCAGAAAATCTAAAAGTCAAAATTTTGATGGAAAGTGGTCGGAAACAACGTTTTTATCTGTTTTAGCGTGTAAGAATTGCTTAGAAATGGTTAAAACCTGTTTTTGAAAAAATTCCGATATGGGGAACCGTATAAGTACCAAAATTTCATATGCTTTTCGTTAAGTTGTAAGTTAAAAAAACAGCATATATGAATTCTTTTACATTTTTACCCATTTTGAATATAGGCAAACGACATACCATTGGAAAGCTCAGACAAAGGTCTTTCTTGTAAGCATAAAACGAAATAGGCTACATGTATTCACTGCTAACGAGCCTGAAGAAAAAACCATCTATTTTTGAAAGAGTCGCTGTGAAAATCGGGCTATTTGAGGGCATTCTACGCAACTTTTCTCGTTTAATTTTACGATATTCGTGCTCAGTAGGACCTAAAATATCCGTGTCGACCATTGTAACAGTCGGGAATACCCGTGTTAAAGCATCAGTCGTCCTTCAGATACTTATCCGTATTAATGATTGAACTTCCATCATGACGCACAGTGATTCCGCAGTCTAAAATGTTGTGGCGATATGTGTGTTTTGAACACCATTTGTCCTGTCACGTATTGTGTGTCATTGTCTCGTAAAAATTCTAAACAAAAAATGCTACCTTGACCACGTTCGGCCCTCCGAGTGTTAAAAGAGAACGCGCACAGATTTCGTAAAGAAATGAAATCTATCAAGACATTTGTTGTTCATGATCGTTGTGATTTTCTGGCGAGCCTTTAACTGATCAATGAGAGAACTGGGTTTAATATGAATAAATTGGCTTTGTTGAGACCGAAATCCCAATTTCACCTACCCGAACCAGAAACCAGGCGAAGCTACCACCTGGATGCCCTGAAATGAACTTACAACTTACTGAAACAAACCAATTATCCTGACTTAAAATCGCATGGCAAAACAGATTATTTAAGAACAACATTGCGGTTTTGCCCACGCGGATCTCAAAACTTGGGGTGTGTAGCATTGGGTAAAATAGGTATTCACCTGGATCGCCTCGAAAATTTGAATTTCGTCAAAATTTAAAACAAATATTTTAATCCAACTTAAAATCCTACTGGGAAATTGGGTTTAATATGACTAAATTTGAAATTTCACACACCAAAACCCCAAAACCTGGAGTAAGTACCATTGGGTAGTACACCTGGAATGCTTCCCTCAGATTTGCACCATCACCCCCTCATTGTGTACGCACCTTTACTGCTATTGACCATAACTTTGACGTAAAAACAGTAAAAGACTGAAGAGAAGATCATTATAGCTTCTGATAAAAAAAGGGCCAAATGTTAATTGCCCAAATATACGATTGGCCAAACATTTTTAAAATTCAAACAAGTAATTGTTCTAGTACGTGATTTGATCAAATTCTTATTTGATCAAATGTCTTTTTGATCAAATATTTCATTGATCAGTTCTCTGCAGGGGTTCGATCGCGAACTTCTAAAATAAAGGCATCTAGTGTCAAAAATGAAGGCAATTTAAAGGAATTTTCACCAAAATAAAGGGAACTTAAAGGCATGTTGTCCCTATGCTTCAAACCCGACAAAAATCAACAAAAAAAACAACTTTATTGACAAACAACATATTTTTCTCCCCCCCCTTTCCTGCTTTCAACAACTCTTTCTGCCCAAGAAAGTAGCCATAACTTTCATAACAATCGTCAAAATGTGCCTTTATTTTCAAAAAAAAATCAAAGGCAAAATTTTCAAATTAAGGGCAATGCCTTTAATTAAGGGATATAATCAAACCCCTGGTTCCCTGATTTATTAGTTAAAGGCGCGCCGGAATATAAATGTATCTTTTATACTTTACACCATGTGTACCGTATTTTCTCTAATTGAAGCCCATGGGCTTATATATTTCAACCTCCCTCCAGGATGGGCTTCTATTAGAGAGTGGGCTTTATACTTTCCACCAAGCATTTTTTTCAAATTTTTTAATGCGCTGAATAAGAAAATCATGCGTATAGAAATGCCTGGGATCGACGACAAAATTTTCGATTTTCGCATGCTCTGGTCCCAAGCTGATTTTTTTAGATTCCAAATAGCTGAAAAATTAGCCTGGGGGACTAAGGCATCCGAAAATCGAAATTTTCGTGGTCGATCCCATAAATGACTATACACATGATTTTCGCATTCAGCGCACAAAAAACATGGAAAAATGCTAAAAACAAATAAAAATTTCAAGGGTCATCATTTTACAATTCGGGCGTTTCTCTTGTAAGGCAGAGTCAACTGTATCATAAAGCAAAAAATTTTAAGTTTCTGGTATTTCCTTCTTTGAGCATTTGAAAATTCGAGTATGCATGCATTTTTTCAGTCCAAAAACTGCCTTAATATACGTTTATCTTGTCAAAATAGCAGTTCCACTTACTCACTAAAATGTCTTAAATGTACATAAAAGGTTTACTCAATATTTTTTCATCCCCTCCTCTAAGAAAAACTATTACCAACAAAGTGGACTGCTGCTGCACACAGCGTCCCGCTAAAAAATTTCTGCTGCTCACTAATACCTAGCTCAGCAGCAGCAACAACCACCACCACTAGAATGCGTCCAGCCAAATAAAAAAGAAGGAGGGAGAGCTGGTACCAGTCACAAACACACCTCTCTATGGTTGTCACTGCCCGTCTGCAAAGACAACTGGCTGGCACCAAGGCTGTGTCTATCTCTCTGCAACCCATCAAAAAATGTCTTTTGCTCTAGTAGCACCCACAGCCCCTTCTCTACATTTCGATTTGCATTCCTCTCCATATTTTTTGCAGTGGAGTGACCCATAAAACAGAGCTGTTGGCAAGGACGTGGATGCAAAGACAGGAAACGCTTTCTTAGAGGGCAGGCGATCGCACGCTTTGGGCGTGGACTTACTGCAACCACCGCTTTGCTTTTTCTATTGGAGGAAAGCAGAAAACGGTGGGAATAGATGTTGTTGTTCCACTTGCTTTGTGATTTTTGTCTCTGTTTTTGTTTTTTTGCCGTTTCTGTTGTAAGAGCTTTGACTAAACAAATTTCCGCAGAGATTAATAATTTGGACTGATTCGCAAGAGTACTTCTGCTCGACCCACAACAGACTCAAGATTTAATAAAACGTGGTGGCACGTACTCCGTACATTCGTTTGCACATTCCACAATTAATAAAAATAAAAAATCGAAAAAATTAGACTATGAGTTCCAGTGTTTAGTCAAGCCATCGTCCTAGCCCCCACAAATCGAGCGATATAACAAATAAGGTCGGGTTGGCAACAACGGCAAACGGCTGAGCTAACCATTTATAAATCATCTTTTTTGATTTCATATGGGCTTCATAAATTTATTTGATTTTTGACTACCGTATTTTCTCTATTAATTACCCCCTCTCTAATAGTTACCCCCCATAGGCATCCTATATCTCAGCTCAAAAAATTTATTGTGCACATCTGTTTTTTGCGTTTTCTTAATCATCACAATCTCAGTTGATTCCACTTTTTAGATTTTAGTTGAGCACCCAAAAATTTCAAAATCGACCTTGAAATTTTTTGATTTTTCAAGGGTTGAAAAATAATTATCACGGGGTAACTAATAAAGAAAATACGGTACCTTGTTTTTTTTTATTCTTCAGCTTTGTAACAATGATCTCCGATAAACTTTAATTAAAAAAAATTATGAAAGTTCACAAGCTCTCACTGAAATTCTTAATGACATTTCATCTCAAAAAATTTTTCTTAATTTGAAGTGACACATTTTGAAATCTGTGCGGCTGTGACCTCATTTGCATAAATTGCTTAAATTAAATTCAAAACGATCTCAGTTGCTACAATTTCTTAAGACATTTTCCCAATTTAGTTTTTTCAATTAAAAAAATTGTTTTTCCGCAAGTTTTTTTCTTTTTCCTATAGTTCACAAAAAGTAGTTTGTATTTTGGTCTTATTTTCTAGCTTCTAGAATAGAAGTAGTGGTAGCGAAAGACGGATTAATTGGATTGTGACATTTCTCAAAATTAGCTAATTGTTACTCAAATACCCTCTAAAAGGACAAAATTCTTGTGCATTCTTATGTCATCAACTTAGCCTAGCTATATCATTTTGCTTTAAAATAGTTTTAGTTATTACTTATTTTCAAGCCCTTCAACATTTTATTTTTTTATAAATTAATGGTGTAAGCCTTGTGGTGTGTATTTCTTAAGATATATTAGGGTAGTTGGTGCTCGGTTAATTTGGCCAGGCCCACTTTTCGGTCAAACAAGATTCGGTTACGACTTTAAAAAAATTCGGTCATGTGACCTGCGTGGATCTCCTCCCCCCTTCGGTTAACTTTAATCGTAATTTGTTGAATTCGGTATTCGGTTCTTGGTTGATCAAAAAAAAAAGATTAATCTTTTTCCAAATATATTTTGGGTGCAAAAAAACGAAGGAACCTACATACTAGATATTTTCAGAATATTGACCACCGTAAAATTTTCGACCTTAACGATAATAATCGATTTTTTCGCCCCTTTTTCCATTGTCCAGTTGTTCTTTTTTGGTGGTGCAATAGAAGAGAAAAACAGTGACATTAGGGAGAGAGATGTCATTGCACCACCGCCAGCTGGCACCAACTACCCGGGTGTTGCATTGCATAATGGAGTAGAAGGGAAGAGGAAGGGACTGACTGACCTTGTCCTCGCCCCAATTCCACTCCTTTAATCTCCTCTTTCTGCATTTTTTTATTTTTTTCTTCGCAAGGCTAGAAGCCTGCGACTGTAATTCAAATTAGTTGTCTTGACCTTTTAAGTTGTTTTTGCTTGCATTTTATCCAAGGATGGCTGAAGTTTTTCTGCTTCTTTTACATTACTTATGACATTATGTGAACTTTGCACTATAAAATTGTATCTTGCACATTTTTGTAGAAGTAGTGGCAGTATATTGACAGTCATATTTTTTACAGAGAATCATCTTTATTTGCGTGCTTGTGTTTTATAAATTACCGGGAAAAAGTGCTGTAAAATAGCAGGATTTATTAACCAGTCATAAACTTTGAACTTCGCAAAAAATAGGTTTTTTTGCTTTAGTTGTATGGACATAGACTCTCATTCAAAAACGAAAGCCAAAAAGCTCACAATCGAAAGAGTGACTATTCAAAAAATGGGCATAACATCGGAGTTTATTCCGATTCCACGACCCTAAAACATACCGTATTTCCTCTAATAAACCGACATGCTCTAATAAGCCGACACCCCTAACTTCGGGGACCTATATCTCAGCCTAGAGTAAATATTTTGCATATCTGTTTTTCAAGTTTTCTCAGTTCCCGTGAGCTCTACCGATTTCACTTTTCAGATTTTGGATTTTCACCCAAAAATCTCGATATCGACCAAAAATTTTGGAGGTTTAAAAAATAAGCCGACATGTCGACTTATTAGAGGGAATACGGTATGTAAATTCCTCCTAAATTCTTTTTTATTTTGCAAAAAATTGAGCATTACCCAAAAAAGTTAAGCTAGCTTTATGCTAGAATAGAAAAAGCGCAGAGAAGTTTTTTTTATTTATTTCTTTTCGCGAATTTTGAGTCTCAATGCAAGCTTACACTTTATTTTTTGCGACCCATCTCTTTGATAAAGTAATTTTTTCTATTTCCATTTTATATCCTTTGGTTCGTTCTCGAGGTCCGCAACGACAAGGTGACTCTAAAAGCATATATTTCAAAAAATTTCGACACAGTTGCAAGTGTAGGAATTTTTTGGGGGTTAGGGACAGTTTTATTGATAAAACAACTTAACTTGAAGTAATTAAAAAATTATCTGTAAAGGGTTGGTGGATGTTTTATGATTTTCGAATGTTTTCGCTAAAAAAGACGACCGTAGCCTGACCGGGCCTGCAAATTTTGGCATCTCCTATCCACGCTGCAAAATTTCTTCGACAATCTGGCATAGCCTATAACTAAGCAGTTTTTTGTGTGTGCTGGAGTAGAAGTGTGCCTGGGAGCAGCTTACTATCCCAAAAAAATGCGTGGTCTTTTATTTGCCAGAGTTGACAAAGCATTTTTTTTGTGCTACGAGTCCCAGCTATGAATATAAATATCCAATTGCACACATGAGCAGAATGTGGTATTGGAATTCCCATTTTTCTTGCGGCCATTGGGTTAAGCCTTACTCTTCTCTGTCTCATCCTCCTGCTTGTCCCCAGCTGCTTTAGAGGCAAAAACCAGCGGCAAATGGAGGAAGTAGCTGACAGACTAAAGACTGAAAAAACTCGATGAAGGGAGGCCAGCTAGTTGCTGACTAGTCCAAAACTCGGCCCATTCTCGGTTGGACACTAGGGCCAACATTATAGTATTTCAGCACCCCTGAACAAGTTTATCTCAATTGATGGCCAAAAAATGATCTCACCCGATCTTTTTGAAAATGTCATGGAGAAATTCTGTAATCCAGTGACCAAAAAGTTTCCTTATAGCCCATATTTTTGGACAAGAGACTCATCTCAGAGTCTCTTACTGTCAAAAAACGTTGATTGAAGGCAGAGTTTCATGAAAAAACAGTCGGACAACAAGCGATGAAAAAGTCTAACCACACTGATTTGATTGAAACTTATCGACCCTGAAACAGATCCTTCAGGAAATTAATTCGAAAATCAACGGAAACAAAAGGGTTTTTCGTATTTCCGACAGGAAAAGAGACATTTCTGGCAGAAAAAGGAGCTATTTCAGGGTCAATAAGAATAACAACCCACTGATTTAAATTTCTAAATTTGACTTATTGGTGAGTTTCAAATTAAAAATTCTTTGGTGGGTTTTGGTGTTTTATTGCATATTTAACAAATCCCTCAAATTCGGGGTCGACCACCTCGGAGTGGGTATCTAGGGTACCCAGGGTATTGAGATTCTGGATAGTCAAAACAGCATTTTGGTCCTAACTAACCATTTTCAGCACACGATTTTGGGTTGGATAGTATAGTTTGTTCGGCATTTAGAGGTGATAAAAATTTTTGTAAACCGATTGACCTTGGACCAATTGACCTAGAGCTAACCCGAGTTTATGGCCAAAGACCAAAAGTTTATGGCCAAAATCCAATAATTTACGGCCAAAATTCAGTATTTTATGGCCCCTCGAGATTATGGCCAAAATTAAATATTTTATGGCCAATTTTAAATTACTATCCGACCTTTTTTCAATTTCTTTTTTATCAAAATTTGTGTCAATCCAAAAGTTTGAAGCCCTTCAAAAGGTCAAACCAACAAAAATATCAAGGCGGAAATCTTAACGAACGTGCTGCATTGCTGTCGGGAGCTCATTGATTACTGTAATTTAAAAACTTATTTCTGATAGGTCTCACAGACATTCTGATATTGAGCATGTGTGAAATGAGTTGAGTGGTATATCTATCGTTAGTGCCGTATATCTTCTTCTTCTTCTTATTTGTTCTGTTAATATTTAGACTCCGTATTCGTACAAGCAATACCTCTAGCAAAAATTTACTTCCACGCACAAATGTCACGTAATAATATTTGCATGACATGGTTCTTGCTCTTTCTCTAACTAGCAATTCCACTTCCACATTTATAAAAAAATACCTCTAATTTGTGGCATTTTCTTCAAATCTTTATATAGAATTTTTTGAAAGGTATTGTTTTGCCTTCCTAGCAACCAAACAGCTATTTTCTATATATTCATTTTGCTGCATTAGCTAATTGAGCGGATTATTATTCTGCTGTAAGTAATGTTGCTAATGGGATCTTCTTGTTCGGAACACGCTTATAGTTGACAAAGTCTTCCTGTTCCTTCTATAGCTACACTGTAAAACTAGGGAGTTAAATTAGAAAATTGGTTTGTTGTACAAAAATATTATATTAGGTCACCAAAATAGCTGTGAATTTCATTGTATTTTCTATCACTTATTCACCTAATTCATAATTTCGTTCAACAGGTATTGAAAAGCCGGAACTTGGAGAGGGGATGTTTTGTGAGTTAAAGGTTTTACTGGTTAGCATATATAGTTAACTCATTTTGTGACACTCGATACTAAAACCGGCCAAGACGGTGCTGAATCGGTCCAAAGTTATTTGTAGGATCTCTTGCAGTCTGGAGCTTACCGATTCGTCTAAAAGACCCTAAACGACCGTTAAAAACACCGAGCTCAATTCTGCAGCACGAATATTATGACTAACTAATCGAGCAACTAATTATTTTGAATTTTTTTAATATTTCTTTTTGATGAGTTTCAAAATATATGAAAAATTATATGATTCCATATTGAAAGAATAATTTTGTGTTCTCTATTGCTTAACCTCATTTCTATATTCTACATTGGTATTGGACAGAGCTGACCTTCTCCCTGAGACTATAACTGTGACGGAAAAGAAAACAATTTGGATCACGCTGCATTAGCAGTTGTGGATTAAGTTGTCACAGTCTATATTCTCTGGGTTCAGGCATCCTAGTTCCATTTGTTTATTTTGCAAACAAACTAGAATATTCACACTCACAGTCGGTAATCTGGAAGGTAACTTGCGATGGTAAAAGTGTTTGAATATGATAACATTTGAACTTTTTTAGATGGTTTGAGAATTTCCCAGCAGATTTTGTTTTACAGAAAAATCCGCCACAATTATCACAAAGAGATTTACCCCATTTCTGACGAAACTAATTTTTGGAAAATTGAAAGTTTTTCTTTGGACTGACATGGTCATTTTCAGGGGTAAAATGGTTGGTTTTATTATAAAAATGCGTTCAAAAAAGGTTAGGGTAATGAAAATCTCGAGATTTTGACAATTTTAGAAAATTGGTTTTTTCCTCCTCTGTTAACCATTTTTGGATTTTATACTTGCTTTTTGTGCATAATACTTAACCGAGTTACCACTCAAAATGTAGCTTGTTGTCTTAGCTATCTTTTGAGTGAAAATTTTCCTTGAGACTGTTAAAAAAAGATGAGTAAAACAAAATGCATAAACACAGAAGAAATCTTCATTCCGAGAATAAAAACATAGAAACATACCAACTACAATAAATATGTGCTCTTCTCAAAACATAGACGATGATTGCATGCGCTTTGACTGGTCCACGTAGAGCAACGATTGTTTTCTTTCGATCCATTCCACACTCGAATGCTTGATGGGACCAAGAACTATCTGAAAACAACTATAAAAATGTCTTCAGGGTGACCCTAACAAACTTTTACACGTCTTTCCTTTTTTGGAGTGCTTGAGACTTCTTCTGCTGAGGCATCCCTTTTCTAGAATATCTGTGAGATAAGAATAATTTTTTTCCGGTTTTTACCGTTTTTCGGCGTTCTTATCATTCAAAATTTTTTACGTTTTCTTGTCGTTTTGCCGGTTTTGCGTTCCATGGATTTAGTTACTCACATGTACCTGAACATACACAAACACACCAGTTATCCCTCCACTAATAATTAGAAGAGCAAAATTCAGTCGAAAAAACACCCGAAGTAATTATGAATTCAAAAATTTGAAATTCTTGGCGTTATGGTAAGGCGTTTAGGCAATTTTGGGGCCAGCAACAAATTGCGATAATTTAGATTGCGACAATTCAAATTGCGCCAAAATTAAGCAATAAATTCAGTTCAAAAAGACTGATTGTCGCAATCTGTCGCTGGCCGATTTTGGGACATTTGTCCAAAAATTGCGTAAACGCCTACGCACCATTTCTACACGTAGGAAGAAATGGGTTAAAATTTGGATGTGCAAAAAGTATTGGATTTGGAAGAGTTAGACAAATAGATTCTTGGAAATTCTTAAACTAATAATGAAATTTTAAAAATAACAACCATATATATTTTTAGAACTTGAGTACGACCGCAAAAAGAAGCAAGGGGATGAAGAAGATGAGGTAGGTCACTGAGATATGCATGGATTTTTTCCCACGGATTTTTTTTCGAAAATAAAAATTTTTATTCAAACTTTATCCAAAAATGGGATTTTCGTCCAAAATGACAGCATTGCTCTTTTTAGTTTTTGCTTAGGCAAGAAATTATCCAGTTGATTTTGACGACCCATTACTAAATTTTTGGTCTATTAGGTATACACATCCCGGTGTGCCCCCATGGGAGACAGAAGTTTAGAATACAAGTCCTTTTTCTTTCTAGGAAGAAGACTATCTTGAAGCCGAAATTGACAGCACAGATTCTGTTATACCCACTCTCACAGAGTTGTTTGGTGAGACCCTACTTAGGCGCAAATACTCCACTGACCCAAGCATAAATCACCCACCCATTGACTCAGCAGCCAAGTCGTTGAAAGAGGTAGAAGAAGAGTCAGTTCCGGGTACAGTTCCTTCTAGGCGAAACCAAAACCTGCTTGTAGCAGTGCCTCGAACGCATCATCGACGTTCTCCTCAGCCTAACAAAAGACGGGCTGGACTCAATAATTCAGTGACCTCCTCTTCAGTGCCTGTCCAACAGAGGAGAAAAGATGGCGACAGCTACTCCGCTGATGCCAATCAGTCTAAAAAGAGACAAGCTGTAAATGGTGCTAAGGGTCAGAGACAGTATGGTCAGAGGGTCGGAGAAAAGGCAGTGGTTGGACACAGGCAGCAATCATTTGTGGACGAGCCATACTCTCCAGTCAGAATGGTTAGGTTTGAAGAAGGTTTGAATCGAAGCAATTCTATGATGTCTCATGCAACTTTTGTGTTGGAGAATGATAAAAGGAAACCTTTGCTGGTCTCTTGCGGATTCAAAGAAGGTGGGTGACACGACCGGATAAAAAGCTTGTAATTAACAAAATACTAACACTTAATGTAAGAGCTAGGGACATTGTTTTCAATGATTTTCAGGTTGGTTCGCAATTTCCCCCAAGTCAAAATACAAATATCAATCAATTTTTTGAAGAAAAAAACTATTTTTTGTTACGGGAATATGCAGAAACTTGTTTTGAAAATTTTGTAAAATTAAATTCATAAGAATAAGTGCGAAGTGGCTAAAAATTTAAAAAACTTTGAAAAAAATTATTGGAGGTCAGAGGTATACGATAGGGGTAGGGTTGAAATCCGTTTCTTATAACTAGATGAGCAGAGCTTTGACATTTTTAAAATTCCAGCTGTTGCATCTTTTGCCAGCAAATCTGCCAAAACAACGTCCAAATTTAACAAAGAAAGGTAGATATTTAAGGACTTTTAATTAAATGGATCAATGTCTAACTTCACAAATTTCAGTACGATATTGGAGGAGAGTCACACTCCTAGCACTCGGTCGCCCAGTATACCTGCAGAGCCTACGCCTCCA
Source organism: Ditylenchus weischeri (assembly GCA_029231635.1). NCBI lineage: Eukaryota > Metazoa > Nematoda > Chromadorea > Rhabditida > Anguinidae > Ditylenchus > Ditylenchus weischeri. Next base: position 138,051 of record JAMRYI010000319.1, read on the forward strand.
TTCTCTAAAACCAAACAAACAAATAGTCTCCTAAATGAACATACCTCTAAGCCTGCCAGCCACTTAGCTTCACCCAAAAAGAGTGCACAAAGAACAGAGCGACGACATGCGGCCTACAGCAAACGAGATGCTTGGAAGGATGTGGACCTCGACGAGCCAATATCTCTGCTCCATGACTACGCCAACCAAACAGACTTGCTGGAAGAATCAGCAGCTCTCGCAGCTATAGAAGACAAAATGGCAAGCACTAGAATACCTGAGGATGCTGAGTAAGGATGGTTTTGATAAGGTTTTTGATTACGGTTGGAAAACACAAATAAGAGCCAAAAGCAAGAGAACATTTGAAACTAGCTTGAGCTCGGTCACACAATTAAAAAAATTATATTTTTCAATTATTCAAGCAAATTTTCCTTTTTCTTTTTCTCAAAAGGGAAAAAGTAATAAAAGAGGGGAACTTTGGGCACCCTCGTCAACAATGCCAAAACGCAATGATACAGTCATACAGGGATATGACGAAACTCATGATATGACAAACGTGTTTGCCGGTTCGTTATACAGTCGAACCTCGATATAACGACACCCCAAGGGACCGGCTTAAGGGTGTCGTTATATCGAGGGTTCATTTGACTAGATTTTAGTCAAAGCTGACCAAATTGGTCAATTTTTGGGTGTCCTTTTTTTTGGTTGTTATATCGAGGGTGTCGTTATATCGGGGTGTCGCTATATCGAGGTTCGACTGTATCGCGGTTTGACTGCATGTGATTTGTGTGGTGATTCTATTAGGTTGGCCTTAGGCTCCCTTCTTCGTACTTGTTGCTCTGGTTTTAGGTATCTTCTTTTTTGTTCCTTTTATTTAGTCTTCGCTTAAGGTAATTCTATAAGGTTGATTGAGAACTCTTTTTAAATTATGGTTTGACTGCCTTGCCGGCAACTCAAAAACATCATTTTTTCCCTGAAATTTGATTTTTTTAGTGCACAGGAGTATGTATCAATCTTCGGCTCTCGACCCAAAGTGATCAGAACACCAGATCAACGCCAACAAACTAATGTCACCAGAGAAATGAGCTATACTGCGGCATCGCGCCACTTAATTGCTACACACCATTGACCAATAACCTCATCAAATAATTTATATTCCAAGTCCACTTACTTGTTCTTTGATTAGTAAATTTACTACAGATATTTGTAAGCAAATTGTGTACAATAAATAAATATTTAAAAATATCAATTTTTAAGAAAGCTGTGCAAGTTAGCCTAACAGTTATAAGTCTGAGACAACCTAAAATTCTAATAACTCTTCTTTTGCTGATTAGTGTTTTTTTCAATGGCCACCATAGTGACCACATTTTTTGAAAATTGGACGGCGTCCCGTCCGCCGTCTTAGCGTTTTGTGCCGGCCGTCCGACCGGCCGTCCTTATTTTTTCGCGTTCAGCCGGCCGTCCGACTGACCGTCCTCTTAAAAAAAAATTTTCGCCGGCCTTCGGCCGGCCGTCCAATATTTCGCCGTCCTTTGAAATTTAGCCCCGGCCGTCTACCGGCCGTCCAAAGTCAATTTTTTTCCGCCGGCCGTCTACCGGCCGTCTACCGATTGTCTACCGGCCGTCTACCGGCCGTCTTAAGTCAATTTTTTACCGTCCGTCTGCCGGCCGGCCAGAGTTAATTTTTTTTGCAAAAGCACGACAAGCCGTGCGAGAGTATCTAGCTGAGTTGGTTAACGACAAACAACGTATTTTCTAAGTTTTTTTTTAACAAGATCTCAATTCTGTGTGTTTTCATTTTCTCATTTGTGCCAGTTTTACAATTCAACTTTGTTCTTGTTTAATAAAAAAAATTCATAATAGAAGATGAATGTTTTTAAAATTGTTATTTCAATATTTACTACTTATTCTGCCGTCCTATTTTTGACGCACCGTCCAACCGGCCGGCCGTCTTTATTTTTTTCACCGGCCGTCCACCGTCCCGTCCTGACTTTTCACGACCGGCCGTCCGACCGGCCGTCTTTTCGAAAAAAAATAATCACCGGCCGTCCGCCGGCCGTCCTTTAAAAATAAAAATTTCACCGGCCTTCGGCCGGCCGTCCACTTTTTTTTTGTCGGACGGCGGCCGTCCGACCGTCTCACTTTTTGGCGCCGTCCGGACGGAGACGGGGACGGGACGGGCCCGGAGGACGGCGTGGTCACTATGATGGCCACTCAAAAATGGTTAGCAAAAAAAAAAAGATCAGCATACCCACCTGCAGCATTTATCTCGTCTCACGCTCATCTCAGATGAAAATTATCAATGGCGAGAAATCCGAGAAGAACCGAAGAGGAGCCAAAGCGACAAAGGAGGCTCATAAAATGTTGTAAATACATCCGGAACACCAATGACTTTGTTCAATTTGTGGTATGGCTCGTTCAGGAACCCTGAGTTGGTGTATTTGGTATCATGAACACCTTTTAACCTAACTACAACTCCGACTACAGCTTCATAACCGCTTAAGAAGTTAGAGATTTTCTGGCATAGTTACTCGTCGAAAAAAGATATGGCGTGTTTACCCATCACAAATGCTCCAAATCCGACTTCGTGAACAAGTTGGAGTCGGAACTGGAGTAGTTTCCATTATGAACACGTCTTACTTCAACTACGGGTTCCTGAACGAGCCAGTAGACCACTAAAGTAGCTTTTAAAGCAGTTGCACTTTCTTCTCATTTTAGAATTAAATATATCGCTGGGCTAAAGTTCCTTATACAGTGATCAAAGCTCCAGTGACCAAAACGGAGTAGAATATCCCATTTGTGGTGGTCTACCTTGGTCCTCCAAGGCAAAAAGTCAAAATTTTGGTAAAAAATGCCTGTCTAAAAACCTAAGCTTAATAACGATCTGGAAAGCTCAAAAAATGATCAAAACACACTTCTAGGAGAACTCGGTATAAGAAACGCCTGTCGATCGCTGTATAGAAGTGTGGCAGTCACCCCAAGAATGACAGATATCAATTTATAATCATTATCTTGTGTTTGATATTTTTCATTTATTTGTTTGAACATTTCTAAGGCTATATTTTTCCAGTTATATTCCTACCGTATTTAATAATCTGTTAATTCAGATTATATTTCTTCTTAACTTTTGTATCTCCTTTACAATGGTTTTTGCAAAAAATCTTTTCAAAATTAAGCCGGCTTCACCATTGAAGTTCAGAAAAAATCGTTTGTCCAAGGTAAGACAAAAAGTAAAAGTTCAGCAGGTTTGTATAATACTTTGAAAAGTTCAAAAAAGCCCAAAATGTAAAAAAAGAAGGCATACCGTATTATCTCTAATAAGCGCCTCGAGGCGCTCCGAAAATCGGAAAAATTTTGGGTCGGTCTCGAGATTTTTGGGTGCACAACCAAAATCTAAAAAGTGGAATCGGTAGAGCTCGTGGGAGTTAAGAAAATGCAAAAAACAGCTTTGCAAAATATTTGCTCTGCCCCGAAATAAAGTAGAGGAGGGGGGCGCTTATTAGAGAGGGGCGCTTATTAGAGATAATACGGTAAGTAAACTTGAACACATAATATATAAAATATTGGAGACCACATAGCGTCTAATAGACCGATCCTCTGCTTCAAATTCGTGTTCTCGGCGTTGCAGTTTTGACACATTTTTGCAGTTCATTCTTAGGAAAGTTACCACTCAAATTGTAGCCAGTAAGATGAGCTACAAAATGGGTGGCAACCTGCCCGAGAGTGGTCTGCAAAAATTTGGTACCTTGTACACTTTAAACTTATTCTAGCTTATTTTTACACTTTTCAATTTTCCAAATTTTTTATAACTTGTACGTTTGGCTTTTGTTTATATGTTTTATTTAGAATAACACCTCCAGGTATGTGAAAACCTCAAGTACCAAAGAAACTTACAGAATAGAGAGCTTGCCCGTAGAGACAATGGTTTTGCATTATCAAACAAAGAAACTTCACGAATAATTACTTTTTTTAGACGTCTATATTTGAATTGTTGGATTGCTGCACTAGAATTAAGATAGAAGCAGTTTGTCGCCGGTGGAGTTACATTGCTCGCACTCATTGCTGGCACAAGACCACTTCGTTTAACTCTTATGAAATTGCTTGCTTTGCCGAGAATCAAACGAAGAGTGATATTAAGATGTCCAAGAAAAAGGTTTTACACCAGGGTTGCGAATGAAATTTTTTGAAAAAGGACATTGTTGCTACTTTTTAATTGGAAATGCCATTTTATCCAGAGCGTATTGTCATTTTGAAGCAAAAAAAAGGATTTCGAAGGAAAATTCCGAAAATAAAAAATATTTTGGGTCCTGAAAAAAAAAGGACAAATCTTTTTAAAAAGGACGATCCAAAACAACGTTTTAGACTCTTTTCGCGTTTCTGGTGGGGTCATGGCCATATAGCCCAATGGCCGGCGATTTGACTAACTTGGCGATTATGGCTAACTTTGCAATTGTAAAAAATTTATGGTGGAAAAGGCTGTGAAAATTACAGAAAACGTCTTTTAAACAAAATTACAAAATCATTAAGAGCATGAGACACTAATGTTTTTAGTTTGTTTGCCTAGCTAGAAGATGTTCCCCACACTTGAAAGGTGTCAACTTAGGAGCAATGCATTCTTCTTTTACAGTGGCATATTACTGGAAGACGCTTCTTAGCAAAATTCCAGCTAATCAAATTGAAAGTTTCCAGAGCAATGAGAATGGAGTCAGTAATTCACATTTAAAGCTAATTGCCCAGCGCTTCAGTAGCTTAAAAAGTGTGAATATAAGTATCCCTGCACCAGACGTAAGTCTATGACTTAAAATTTTTGAATAATATTTAAATTTTCCTTCCTGCAAGTGACCAATTTGACAAGTTTGCCGCTACTGATAGAGTCCTTTTGTTCCTTTAACAATACAGTCAACTCTCGATTCAACGTCACCCATAGGAGCCGGCCCTTAGGTGATGTTAGATCGAGGGTTCACTTTGACTAAATTCTAGTTAAAACCAACCAATTTGGTCTTTTTGGGTAACGTTAAACCAAAGGTGACGAAAAATCGGATTGACTGTAGTCAGAAAAACACGCTTAAAAAATATTGAGGGTAGCGATTTTTAAACGAGTATATGTTTTGGAGAAGCGATTGATATAGCCTGTTTACGTTAACTAATCGAAAGCTGTATAAAATTAGAATGGACAGTACAGTCGAGTCTGGATATAGTGCCACCCCTTGGAGTTGGCCTCAAGTCGCACTTCATCGAGGACAACCTTTTCCAATATTAGGTTAAAAACATCTTTTTCAATATAAGAACTGTTGGAGGGGTTATTTATATATGTACGTCTAAATTACCTAAGTACTTAAATACCTGAAATACTTGTTCCTCCAAGGCAAAAAGTCCTTTTTGGTCATACATTAAACAGGGTTTATTTATTTATTTGTAAGATTTGTTCTTATTTCAGGACTCCAAATATTTATTTGTTTCAAAGATTTTACGTTAAAATCTTATTTTCTGGCACCAAAAAAGCAATAAGTAATGAAAATAAAATAGCATATTTTTGCTAAAATACCCCAAAATTTCTTTATTTCGAAAAAATGTCTTTATTTTTAGAAATTTGAGATCGTAACACTGATTAAAAACATGGTTTCAGCATGTCTGAAATGTTAAAAAAATTTCAAAAGGCGGTCAACTGTAAGGGAGGTAAACCGATAGCAGGAAAATAACATATCGCAATCGAATAGCTCAACTGATTAAAGCACCGACTTGCAAGGAGAATATCGCGGATCTCGTTTCACCTGCGCCTATACAAAAGTCGCACTTGGCCACTGGCGTAGTACCTGGGGGAAGGGTGTTGCAGGTAAGGTCCCAAGATTAGTCACGCTCATTCAACAATTATATATTCCAACTAAAAGTTAGTGAAACTATGTCATTTCTCACTGACCATATAAGTACATTTGTGAAACAAGAATAAACCTGGCTAAAATAGACTTTTTAGATGATATCAATGAATGAATTCTTCAAAACTTGTAGCTTTCTAGAAGAACTGGAATTAAGTTCAAGCAACTTGAAAAATATATCTTTTGAGCATCTGCCTTGTATTTTAAAATCTTTGGTGTTGTATGGGTGCAAAGGACTGGAAAATAGACACTTTACTCAAATTGGTGATAAATGCATTCAACTGAAAGACTTAGTGTTCATATTCACCGAAATTGAAGACTGCAATTTGGATTATCTGCTTCCTAAGTTACATTGGTAAGCTTTTGGCAGGGGTGCCGTAAAATTCGAAATTGCCACTGTTATCAACGGCGATGGTCCTTCAAGGGTATCCACGTACCCCTTTTTGGTGGTTTAACTAGGTCCCCCAAGTCAAAAAACTTAAATTTTGGTTTAAAAAAAAATTTTTAAATGCTCTTACGGTTCCTAAAAACACGTTTTCTGCATGTTTCAGAAGCTGAAACGTCTGAAAAAGTGTCTTGAACGTGATTTTGGGCAAACCAGCAATTCGACACTTTAGCCAATCCCTTTTTTTCATCCTCTAGACTAAGACTGCATGGAAAAAAGACAAATTTTGGTCATAATTTGTTTCGTATCGGTCCTCTTACTAATTAGAGCTTAAGACTTGTGGGTTTGACCTAGAACCAGAGTTTTTTAATCATCCTCCCGGTCAAAGTGCACGGTGTCCCAATAAAATTCTGTCAAAGCCTAACGGTCAACGAGGCTGTCAAAGCCGACTTGAAAAATTGTTGAACAAGAATATTAGTTAACATATTTGTTATTATATCAAGTTGCAGTGAAAAATAATTTGTATTTTCGACACGGTTTTTTTTTAAATAAAAAAGGTTTGCTTATATAGTTATGGGCAAAATTTAAGGTGCGCGAAAATCCGGCCACCATGCAGGACTCGAAAACCCTGTCCCGGGGTGGTATTCAGGTGGGCTAGTAGAGTTTTAGATCAAAAGTAACTCGTGATCTGCTCGACCCGTTTCAAACCAGCTGAGTAGGTTATAAGATCACGAGTTACTTTTGATCCTAAACTCTATTCAACCTGTTTCAAGTGCGAGTAGGATCAAGAGTAATTTTTGATCTACTGACTCTACTAACCCACCTGAATACCACCCCTGCTGCTAATCCTCCATACATCCTCAAATTTTTAAAGTCAATGTTTACGATGTTTTAGCCTCGAATCACTGTCCTTAAGTGGCCTCGAAGCTATAGAACTACCCTCTATTGGTCACATGAAACAGCTCACAAATCTAAGCATTAATTTCAGTGAATATCTAGACGATTTCTTTCTAGAATCCATCGGAGAATGCAGCCAGCTAAATAGACTATATCTTTACGAAGACCTTGATGAAGAGATTTACTACACCGCCACAGGCTTATTGCACTTGGCGAATCTTCAAAAGTTAGAGTATCTCTCGTTGTTTGAAATCAAACAACTAAGCGATCCCGTTTTAAAAGCAATTGCTCAAAATAATCCTGGACTACAGGTTTACTATTTTCATCCGAATTCTTGTGTTATTGTTTGAATGTGCACAGGGTGCAACTTGAACTTTGTCAACGGGGGAAGGAGAAGTTTTAGCAAGTTATGCCAAAGCAATTTTTCATTGTATTTTAGACATAGACTGTCAGGTAGCTGCCGGGAATGATATGTATCTTAAAAGGGCATACCAATGCGTCACAGTGAAAAAAAGGTGGGGCAGAGTTCTTTTTTCTCTCTTAGTTTTCTATAAGCGTTCTACTTGATCTGACGAAAGAATTGATATGCCTAGTTTTTAAAAGTAGAATAATGTCATGAATATTAGATTAAACACAAAATGAGTGAAAAGAGGGGCGATTTTTTGAAAAATTTCTGGTGCCCGCCTAAATTTGCAATGTAACGCGGTGGTAAGTCCCTTTAACAGAATCTAAGATACAACTTTGTAAATGGTTGCTCCATTAGTTCGTGGGTGGTTATACGTAACAGACCATATTTATGTATGGGTTGCAAAATTTTTGATAAATCAGAATTGGCACTCAATTAATTGCTGGGTTTGAAAATCGAAATTTTGAAATTGCGTGACCACACAATTTACGATTTGAAACCCATCGGTTAATGGGTCAGATGCATTTCTTCTTCTGTGTATGTTGTGTTCATAGTTAGGGCATTCACCGATGGGTAATTAATAGACGATTATTATCGTTTATTAATTAACCGATGGGTTTCAATTGCGTAGTCAAAATTTCGATTTTCAAACCCAGCACTTAATTGAGTCCCAATTCTGATTTATCAAAACTTTTGCAACCCATACATAAGTATGGTGTGTTACGTATAACCACCAACGAACTTATGGAGCAACCCAATATATGGGCAAATATGGATATAAGGTCACCTCGGCATAAGATCAATTTTTTAAATCAGGTTTGGTTGTCCCCTAGAGAAAATAAAGAAAAGTCACCCTCGATATAAGATCATCTTTCGGTCAGTCCCTAGTGTGACCTTATATCGAGGTTCGACTGTATAACATATACCCGAGAGATTAAATGTATACAGGGGCGAAACATATACCAACACATACCCGAGAGCTACTTGAACACTATGTCAATTATGCCAAAGCTGCATTGCATTTAAAAAACGATTGTGAATCACACACCAGTTAAATTCTGTGAAAAACTAATTTCAGATTCTGTATATCAATGACTGTACTTTGATTACTGATGAATCTGTTCTGTTTGTGTTAGCCAACTGCAAACAATTGAATGATCTAAATGTAGACAACTGTGATGTTTCAACTAAGATTATAGATGCAATTATTCAGAATTTGATTTTGATACATGGAGACAGCTTGCCTGTACCCAATGAATCACTTAAAAACAAATTTAAGCTTTGCTGTTCTGACAATATAATGATCAATGTGACTATTGAACACCCGTGGTTGCACTATCCAAGACCAAGAACACAAAAAAGTTTAAACATAGAGCGAGCACAATAACAAGATAACTTGTAGAAATTAACCCACTGTATTATTTAACTGTGATTTAAAACATTTTTTATGATTTCCAAAAAAATAATCATGCTTGTTTGTGTAATTGTGCAAGGGTCACTACCGTATTTTGGTAATTACCGTTTTTGCACTAATTGCAGACTATGGCCTCTTAATTTTCGACAACAACATGCTCCTGCCCATATAGCGTGATCTCTTGCAAAATTCATGAGGACACATGTTCCCAGCACTACGAAAAAATCAAGGGCACAGGCTAAGCCAGTTTTGGAAAGGGATCGGGTATTTTAAAAGACAGTAATGAGAGCTCGAATTTTTCCAAAAAAATGATTTATCATCATTGGGATAACATGCGGTGAAAAAGTACGTTGTTAGATGAATAAATTTATTTTGAGATGTCGTTTATCGCAGTGCATGGCATACTAGCTTTACGAAATATCTGCCAATTATTTATAGCAACTAAATTAATACATACAAAAACAAATGTGACCTGGATTATCTGTTCTAAAAAAATTTCCATTGTCTCAGATATATTCGGAACTTTTTTTGAACATTTGTTTTTTTTGGTGACTTTTATGGACATGTTCATATGCAAACCGGTATACAACCCCCAGACGTGGTAGGATGTTTGTCAACTCTTCGTTTTTGTTCTTTTATTGGCTCTTGAAGTAATTTTAGCTTTGCAAAAGGGGCACACAGGTGCATTTCTGTGTATCTTCTGTTCACAGTTAAGGCAGATCTGGAAAGCAGCTTTGATTCAAATTTTGGACCTTACCGGAGTATAAACCTCCCCCCCCCCAAATGAAATTTTTTTGAAAGTGTTTCCAAACACCCTATATCAACCTAAAATCATCTTAGAAGTTCAAAAAAGACATTGTTTTTTGTGTTCTGGTCAATAAAAAATTGAGTTTTGGGCATTTTGAAATTTCGACCATTTGGCTGCTTTACCATGTTTTGGTCACTGGAGCTGGGCAAAAAGATCCTCTAAATGCATTTTTGATCACGAGTCTTGCTCGGAATTATGTCTAAGGTAAGCGAGTGTGCGCATCTCTAACCAACCAAGCCCCCGCAGGGTGCGCAGGAGGCTTGGGGTTGAGATGCGCACACCCACATACCTTAGACACAAATCACTCGAAAGTGACTCTGAATGCATAAAAATATATGCATACCAGAGTTTTTTTATGCGGTAGGCCCCAGTCAACAAAACTATGTTCAAATTCCATCTTTTTGGGGTCAAGGTACCCTCAACATCTGATTTACCAAGTTACAATAAACAGAAATCAGATTGAAAAAAAATCGACTTTTAATAGAAAAAAGTAGGTGAAAACACCTTTTTTATCGTGTTCAACGTGTAGGAAATGCTTAAAAATGGTTAAAATGGTGTTTTGAAAAAGTTCAAAAAAAATTTCATTTTGAGGGAGGGGGGGAGGTGAATCCGGGGGTATACTCCGATAGCGCCAAATTTTCTAAACCTCCTTATTCAAAACTCCACCTTCATTTTGGTTGACTGTTCTTTGAATGAACTTGTGAACTTCTCTGAATTGCCAGCTATTGGACCAATCATAGGATTAAAAGTGAAAGCTTTAGCTGAATGACTGGGTTGACCAATATCTCTATTAGATACATTTATGTTGTAGGCCGTCCTAACAAACATATTCCACATAGCCAATTGTGATGGTGTGACGGGTGCACAAGGAGTTGGTTGTTTGAAAAGGATTTTGGGTGGAGCAAAATTAATAGAGGTCGGTCTAGGAATCTCAGGCATTACAGCAGATTCGAAGGTAAAGGCAGAACATGGAATCTCTGGCATAAACTCTTCCCAAGTCAGCTGGCGGTTTTCAAAGCCATTATCATTTTCATTTGTCTCAAATTTTGTGATGTCAATCTGTGTGTCAGAAGGTTGCAGGGAGCGTTGATCCAACAAGTTATTTGCAAGATTTTGGAAAGACTGGAAATTGACTTTTAGATGAATCATCCTTTGAGCAAGTTGAGATCTGTGATGACAGTGGTCAGACTCTACTCGCTTGAGTATATCTTCCAGGTGGTTGATGTCCTAAATAACTGATACGGCTAACAGTTGTGTATAACGCTGCGGCTCTGGCTATCGCCCTGACTCGTTTCTGGCTCTGGCTCCGAGCCAGAGCGGGTTCCTCACAGCAGGAGTAAGAGCAAACTTGAAAACTCAAAGCCAGAGCAAGAAAGAGCCAAGGAAGAGCGATTATACACCGCTGACGGCTAAATTGTGCAAATAATGAAAACAGTGATATAATGGCAACTACGGTGCGTGTTATGATTTTTTGGAGGATACATATTATCTACAGGGTGGCCCAAGAAATTCCCCTTATTTCAAATGCTCATAACTTTTCGTAGACGTCGAATTTTGACAAATGATTTTTACAGACATTCTTAGAATCACAGGCGATTTTGTTTGGTATATAATGTCAAAAACATTATTTTTGCTTGGTCCCCCTGTGGTTTGGGTCTTGGTCTGTGGATGGCCTTTGGACGGGCAAGGCCCAAACCACAGGGGGACCAAGCAAAAATCTTGTTTTTGACATTACAGTCGACTATCGCTATAAGATACCTCTTCAGAGTCACACAGACGACAATTTTGCTTTCGATATAAGATACCATTGTAAATTTTTTCCTCATTTTACCATCAGATTTTCAGGAAAAAGCAAAAAATTAGCAGCTGTGCTGACTATCTTTATATAAACAGGGTGAAGAAATAGGATAGAATCTGGAGAACGTCGGCGCGAGTTAGGTTTTTACTCCGGTGTTGAGTTTTTTGTTATGTTTAAATAAAAAACTTACTTATAATACAATTGACTCTCGTTATGAGATACCCATGTGCCAGATTTGGTCGTTTTTACCTCGGTATAAGATACCCTGGGGCTATACGACAATCCAGTGCCAAAATATGCCTTGGTTCCCCCTGTTGTTTTTTTCGAAAAAGTGCCTTGGTCCCCCCTGTTAGGGAATAACAGCAGGGGGGACCAAGGCATTTTTTGGAACCGGATTGTCGTATAGAACCAGATACCCATGTGGTCGGTCCTGTGGGGGTATCTTATATCAAGAGTCGACTGTATATATTGCAGTAGTATAATACTGTAATCAAAAACGCCCGTGATTCTAAGAATGGCTGTAAAAACCGTTTGTCGAAATTCGACGCCTACAAAATGTTATGAGGGTTTGAAATCAGGGGAATTTTTTGGGCCAACCTGTAGGTATTAGGCAAATCCTACAAACTTATTAATGAAAACACAAAAATCTAAAATTTAATTCAGGTTTGAACCCACGGAAATGGATCAGCCCGCCAAGAAATTTGTTTGTGGCTTTTTTGTGATTACACCGAAAATTTATGAGTTATAAAATATGACTTTTTATGTTGGTCTTTCTTGTTGGATCATAAGATTTTGCCGCGTAAAAACAGACCTGGTTGATCAGCCGTAGTTCTTCTGCGTGGGATCTTCTTTCCTTATCTAATTCCATATCAATTTGAGCGCATTTTTCTAGTGTGAGCAAAGAATATTGAGCATCAGTACCACTTTCTTGTGTTTGTTCAAGACAATTGCCGAGAAGGATTAACTGTCGACTGCAAAAATATTTTAATTATTTTAATAAAATCTAAAAATTAACCGACTTCGCATTGAAAATGTTGATCAGGTCACTAGCCGCAATTTTCATTTGCTCTTCTGAAGAAATTTGGTTGAGAAGCGGCTGAGAAATTAAGGATCCACGCCTTGCATGATTTAGCTCTGTCATATCTCTCTCTTACAGAGCCTTAATTTTTAGGGCATTTATTTTTAACACATTAACCTTTAATAAGTTTTCCTTGTTCCCCAAGCTGTGTTTTTTGATTATTTTTGATTACCGTATTTCCTCTAATAAGCCGACATGCTCTAATAAGCTGACACCTTTATTTTTGAGGACCTATATCTCAGCCTAGAGTAAATATTTTGCATATCTGTTTTTCAAGTTTTCTTAGTTCCCGTGTGCTCTACCGATTCCACTTTTCAAATTTCGGATTTTCACCCAAAAATCTCGAGATTGACCAAAAAAATTTTCTGATTTTTGGAGGTTTAAAAAATAAGCCGACATGTCGACTTATTAGAGGAAATACGGTATCTTATATTATAATGTGATTTGGAAAAGCAGTGAAAAGCCGGAAAAAGGAGTTCAGAATCGTGGCTACTTATTGGTAAAAAAAGTAAGAACTTCTAGAAAAAAGTTAGAAAATTTAATCAAAAACATTTAGGTGCCGATTTGGGCCTCTGCCTGCTCAAATGGTTTTTATGAAATTTTCTAATTTTTCCTTACAAGTTGGCATTTTTTCAAATTAATGAGTGGCCGATGAGCATAGTGACCGCGCCGTCCTCCGGGCCCGTCCCGTCCCCGTCCCCGTCCGGACGGTGCCGAAAAATGAGACGGTCGAACGGCCGCCGTCCAAAAAAGAAAAATTGGACGGCCAAGTTTTTTTTCAAAAGACGGCCGGCGGACGACCGGTAATTTTTTTTCTTGAAAAGACGGCCGGTCGTAAAAAGTCAGAACGGGACGGTGGACGGCCGGTGAAAAAAAAATAAGGACGGCCGGTCGGACGGCCGGTGAAAAACGTCAAGACGGCGGACGGGACACCGTCCAATTTTCTCTTATCGCGGTCACTATGCCGATGAGTAGCCAAAGTTCTGGGATTTCATCGTTGCTATCACAGCCCGGGCCCGGAGGACGGCGCGGTCACTATGCTCATCGACCACTCATTAATTTGAAAAAATGCCAACTTGTAAGGAAAAATTAGAAAATTTCATAAAAACCATTTTAGCACGCTGAGGCCCAAATCGGCACCTAGATGTTTTTTATTAAATTTTCTAACTTTTATTTAACTTATACCAATAAGTAGCCACGATTCTGAACTTTCATTTTTGCTATCATAAAAAAGCTAAAATTTGAAAAACAGGAATTAAAAAAAACGGCGGACAATTTCATAAAAAGGCGGCCAATTTCAAAAAAAGCTGTCCAAATTCCCAGATTAGGTGGTACAATTCTATTTAAGCCATAATAAAGAACACATTTTTTAATGAAGTACATTTGAGATTCCTGCTTTTATGCTATAAATAAACAATTTTCCTAGTTATTTTAACTTAACAATCGTCTTGGAAAATGCACATAAAATGGGTTGATTACAGGTATGCGGGGGATAGGCAAGCAACAACAGGAGGACAATGATCATCACCATTGATGAGGTGTTGTAGAGGAGGGGCAGGCAGGAAGAGGTGCATCGAGGCAAGGTGATGATGGCCTTTTAAATGCAATATAATGATGGTCGTCATCGGTGAATGTGTGTGGCTGGCTGTAAACGTTTGGTGGTTTGGGGGTGAATGAAGGCTGTCAAAAACGACGATTGAGGCTCAAAGTTTTGTGTTTTATATTCAATTTTGAGATGACTGTTAAAGAGGTGAGCGCATACACGCGTGCTAAAAATTTTGGAAAAAACGGCTAGAATACTTTTTTCGGCAAATTTATGAACAAAAATTAACAAAAACTCATCACTATATAAATGACTCTTTTTCTATACAACAGCCTCAGAAGTGTTGATTTCCAGCAAAGTATGATAAAAAAGCAAAAAAAGCCTTTTGCATAATATCATAACAATTTCAAAGAAAAAAGCAATGAGTTTATTTCGAGAGTTTATTGAGTTTATTTCTTGCATATTTCTTTTCTTGTTACATTTTCTTTCACGATTTTCCCTTTTCCATGATCATCTTGTGGGATCCTGGACAGCAAGTCGATTTGGAGAAGGGACCATTTATACAAGAAGAGACTTTCTCGCATCAGTACACTGAACCTTGCACAAACCAAATCTGCTCCACGAAACAATTTAATATAAAATTGGCCACTTAAAGATATGATATGCGAGTATGATATTAGCGATACAGTAGAGACGAGAAAGCGAGTCACTGTCTTGAAAGGGGGGGGGGTCTTATAAGGCAGTAGCGTAAATAAACCCCTCTAATTTTGTAACCTGTCATATTTCAAAGCTGGATTCAATTCATATTGAACACAATGTGTTCGACGTAATCAACCTCAGAAGAAGCTTCAATAAAAGGTTGTATTGTGGCGTGAACAGATGATTTACAAACAACATATTTTGCGTCACACGATAAGCCACAGCTTGGTTATCGACTGGGGCAGAGTCAAGAAACAGCTCAAGTTGCAAAGGTATTTATTATATCTTCTCCAGTGTTTATTTTATCAGTTATAGTGAATGGTATCTGATTGAAAAAGGCAAGAAGCGTGTCGCTGGCGGTGGAAAAAGATTACATTCGCAGATTTGGATACTCAGGTTAGACATAGTTTAGAATTTTGTTTTACATCATTTTGTTTAGGCGATAGATGTCGTGTGGAATGGGCCGATTAAAACAAAACTTCAAGAACTTTACAACAATTGGATCATGAATCAAGACAGAATGGAATGGACAGAAGGTGAAAATCGTCAAGCAGCTTCTATGGGCGTTTACTATAAATCAGGGCTCGTATCTCAAAATTTCAAAAAAAGGACATTTTGTCCATTTTTGAAGGAAAAAGGTCATTTTATCCAGTGCTTATTGCCATTTCGAAGCGAAAAAAAAAGATTTTGACTAAAATTTCAAAAATAAAAAAAGATTTGGGGTCCCGAAAAAAGGACAAATTTTTTTAAAAAGGACATATACGTGCCCTGCTATAAATGGACTTTTATTACAAAATGATAAAAAAGTAGATGATTTTATTTTTCGACTGTCTTACCACGTTTTTCAACATGGCCGTGGCAAAAAGAGCCTCTATATGCATTTTATGATCAAGACTCTTGCAACCTGCGCCCCCTTCGGGAGCGCAGGGGGCTTGGAGTTGAGATGCGCACACCCACATACCTCAGACACAAATCACTCGAAAGTGACTCTGGATGCATGGAGGGGGCTTGGAGTTGAGATGCGCACACCCACATACCTCAGACACAAATCACTCGAAAGTGACTCTGGATGCATGGAGGGGGCTTGGGGTTGAGATGCGCACACCCACATACCTCAGACACAAATCACTCGAAAGTGACTCTGGATGCATGGAGGGGCTTGAGTTGAGATGCGCACACCCACATACCTCAGACACAAATCACTGAAAGTGACTCTGGATGCATGGAGGGCTTGGGGTTGAGATGCGCACACCCACATACCTCAGACACAAATCACTCGAAAGTGACTCTGGATGCATGGAGGGGGCTTGAGTTGAGATGCGCACACCCACATACCTCAGACACAAATCACTCGAAAGTGACTCTGGATGCATGAAGGGGGCTTGAGTTGAGATGCGCACACCCACATACCTTAGACACAAATCACTCGAAAGTGACTCTGGATGCATGGAGGGGGCTTGAGTTGAGATGCGCACACCCACATACCTCAGACACAAATCACTGAAAGTGACTCTGGATGCATGAAGGGGCTTGGAGTTGAGATGCGCACACCCACATACCTTAGACACAAATCACTCGAAAGTGACTCTGGATGCATGAAGGGGGCTTGAGTTGAGATGCACACCCACATACCTTAGACACAAATCACTGAAAGTGACTCTGGATGCATGAAGGGGCTTGAGTTGAGATGCGCACACTCACATACCTTAGACACAAATCACTCGAAAGTGACTCTGGATGCATGGAGGGGCTTGGAGTTGAGATGCACACACCCACATACCTTAGACACAAATCACTGAAAGTGACTCTGGATGCATGGAGGGGGCTTGGAGTTGAGATGCACACACCCACATACCTTAGACACAAATCACTCGAAAGTGACTCTGGATGCATGGAGGGGCTTGGGGTTGAGATGCACACACCCACATACCTTAGACACAAATCACTCGAAAGTGACTCTGGATGCATGGAGGGCTTGGGGTTGAGATGCACACACCCACATACCTTAGACACAAATCACTGAAAGTGACTCTGGATGCATGGAGGGCTTGGAGTTGAGATGCACACACCCACATACCTTAGACACAAATCACTCGAAAGTGACTCTGGATGCATGGAGGGGGCTTGGGGTTGATATGCGCACCCACATACCTTAGACACAAATCACTCGAAAGTGACTCTGGATGCATAAAAAACGTGTATAGTAGAGTTTCTATATGAGGTAGGCCACAGTATTCAAAACTACGCTCAACATATTTTTGTTAGTGGGCTCTGTGTGATTAGTGTCCCCCTTTTTTCCCTTCCCCTCCCTATACAGCCCTTATATCCTTTTAAAATTCAAAAGGCTCATTTTCAAATTATGAAATTTTGCCTAAAAAACCATGATACCCAAACTCCAAACCCCCCTCCCTCCCTGTGAATCGATTTTTTTTGCTGAGAATTCAAAAAACAGTCAGCTTTCTCATGAAATCGGGGTCGAAAAACACGAACATGAGGTTATCTCCTCCATTTGACCCTTCTGCGTGGGGAAGATTCTATACTCAAGCCCTTTCATGACCATTGCCACCTTTTTCATTAACCGCAGCGCCGGCGCCGGAAAACACTGGTTGGGGCATTATATTCGTCTTTTGCTACACAGAAAATCACAAAACCATTACAAACGAGTTTTTAAATAACCACTCCGATGGGATTCACAAAGTCTAATTTTAAATGGAATACAGGATGCACCAATTTTTTCTCATGAGTTTATTTCGCCTATAACCTCTTTTTTTTCTATTTTGGTAAGATATTTTTATTCACAGGCTGAGATTTTTGGAAATCGATAGTACTAAAACGGTTAATTTTGTTGTTTTCTCATGGTCTATAAAGCTCCAGAAAAGGCAAATGTTAGTCGAATGGGCTCGGATGAGGAGTCGCTTTGAAAAAGGTTCAGCTACTTTATCTTCTGTTGTTACTCACTGATAAATAAAGAGCAAAATAGGTATGAAAACAATGAATCAAACAAAGTCAAACCTTGTTGCTAGGCTTCTTCTTTCCCTCGACACTTTCTTGGCCTTTGAACCTGTTTACAATACGAAATCGAACATTGGATGCTGCCTTTATTTTGCCCTCTTTAATAAACCATTGGACGCACGTTGCTTTTTCTGGAGCTGTATAGACCATGGATAAACAGAATAAAAAACTTTTCAACTCGAGCTGCATCCTTTTGTACTGCAAATTGCGCCGCACGATTCGAACGCCAAGATATGTGCCGCAACAATTGTTCTGCAAGATTTACGACTGATAGACATGAGACTGTGAGAACTGCAAGATTTTCGCCTACATATTTAATTTCCTTGATTTCGAAAGCTTTTGCCAGCTCTTTTATGACTGTCTGGTCCCAAAATTCGCAAGGATTTTGATTTGAATTCAATTTTGATTGAAAACCCCTGCAATTTTGCTCATTAAAAAGCGCAATATCTCGGTTCCATATCTTTGGTGCGCATAGTTTGCGGCGCAAATCGGGCAGTGCGAAAAGATGCAGCGCAAATCTTGCTGTTTAAATTTCACACGTCTCTTATCTAACAGTCGTAAATCTTGCGATGCAATTATTGTGGTGCTTACCATATTTTCTCTAATCTCTAATATTTTCGGATCACCCTCTAGGGTGTCGGGTTATTAGAGAATGTCGGGCTATTTGAGACTGTCGGGTTATTTTTTCGACCAAAATTTTTCTCAAATGAGACAACAAGCAGAAGAATTGATCACAAAAATGGTTAACAACAAAACGAACAATGAGTCAACTTCAACTGTCATCAGTTTGGTAGCCGTTCATCTTCCTTTCCATCGATTTAATCAGCCTGTTTTCGCTCCATAACCAGCCAAGCCCTTGCATCTTGAAGCATCAGGTGTCCCTGCGGCGCTTATCCATGCTCCTTGAAGCAGTGGATCAGATGGTCTTCACTTCCGTAATGACACACAGTGATTTAGCAGTCTAAATAAGAACAAAAGTTTATAAAATTTGATAAAGCTGCGACTTTGCAACCATCTCCTTGCTCAATGATTCCCAAGCATAAAAGTCCATTTATAGTAAACGCCCATAGAAGCTGCTTGACGATTTTCACCTTCTGTCCATTCCATTCTGTCTTGATTCATGATCGAATTGTTGTAAAGTTCAATCATCTACTTTTTTATCATTTTGCCATTAAAGTGGCCCCCTTTTATTCCCTTCCCCTCCCTATACAGTCCTAAATCCGTTTGAAAATTTAAAAGGCGCCAATTTAAAATTATGAAATTTTGACTAAAAAAAAACCATGATGCCCCCTGTGGATCGGAAAAATTTTTTTGCTCACAATTTAAAAAACACGCGGCTTTCTCCTGAACTCGAGGTCGAGTAACACGGATATGAGGTTATCTCCTCCATCTGACCCTTCTGCGTGGGGGTAATTCTATATTGCAACCCATGAAGCCAACTCAGGACCAAATCAGATAAAATTAAAATGTTTACTCAATTTTAATCAGAAATTGACCCTAGTATAGAATACCCACTCACCGCAATTATTCTAATAGAAACCCTGGGGTTACTATTTTTCAATCCTCTAAAAATCTTGAAATTGTGAATCAAAAATAACCCTAACTCTGAAATCTTAGTAAAAAATAGGGGGTTACTATCAGAGACGGGGTTTCTATTACAGTCAACCCTCGATAAACCGACACCCCTGGGGACCGGCCCTGGGGTGTCGGTTTATCGAGGGTGTCGGTTTATCGGGGTGTCGGTTCATCGAGGTCCCTAGTCAATTTCAAAGCTAGGGTGCCGGTTTATCGAGGTATTTATTAAAATACATTCTAAATAATTTCAAACGATTTATTCAAAACAAGTGATGGCAACACACATAACAGCTCAATGCAACGGTGTTCAACTAACTGACGAGAAGAAATTAGAAATTTTCGGCTGAATCTGTTTCGTTTGTCGCACTTTATAGAGGAAATCATCTAGAGCATCGCTGTGACGTAGAATGGCGGGATTATCTCCGTTTTCTCAACAAACTGACGAACGATCGCTAAGGCGCGCTGTGCTTCAATACGGGTGACCGTTGGCTGCACTACTTCAACTTCTTCGACTTCCATGGCATCTTCTAGCATCCCGTCTTCATCTGCGCCAGTGCCTGCTTCCTCTGCATCAACATCTTGCAGGATTTCTTCCAGAGAAAGAGCACCACCTGTGAAGGAATATTAAGCCACATACAAAGTTTTGCTAAAACCCTACATGTTACCACCAAGTTATCGACATCGACGAAATCTTGCATGATGACGGGGCTGTCTATTTCACCAAGCTGTTGCAATTCCAACCAAGCGTCAAGAAGGTCGGCATCTTCGAGCATGAAGTCTTCGTCCTGGCCAGTGCCTGGTTCAGCCATATCGATCGCCAGAGCCTAAAAAATACAGCTATTAGTGCTAGCTAAACAATACACTAAATTCAATTTTTTTTCACCTCATCAAGCACATATCTGTCGTTCTCTGGTTCCTAAACATAATGTGTTTAGAATAAAAAAAGACAGCTGACAAAAAAAATATAAGGTAACAAATTTACCTCTTGGATGAATTTTGCATGTCGGAAGCAATTTCGAATCGTTTCTTCGGTCACTTGATCCCATGCACGGCGAAGAAGATGAAGAGAATTAAGAAGTTCCAACTTGTATACTCTTTCCTCGTCGATTTCACCAATACGCCAGCGAAGAAGAAGGCGCCTGTAATGAACTTTCAGATTCTGGATTACGCCCTGGTCCATCGGCTAAAAAATATTTAGCCATTCTTTTTGCAATCAATAAACCGAATTAACAAACCTGTGAAAGTGCGGTTGTATTCGGAGGAAAGAATTTGACGCTGATGTTCTCGAGCTTCACATTAGGCGGATGTGCTGAACAGTTATCAAGATAGAGCAAGACTTTCCGATTGTCTTTTTTAAGCTTTTTGTCCCATTTCTTTAACCATGCTTCAAATATAGATCCTAAACTTTTTTTTTTCAAATGTCATTGAATGTTGTTAAATTGTAATTGCAATTGTATGTTAAAAAACCTGTCATCCACGCTTTTTTGTTAGCTTCATATTCCACGGGCACATTCGCATTCTTAAAGCACCTTGGTTTTGCCGATCTTCCAATCACTAGCAGCGGTTGCTTCTCTGTCCCGGACATATTAGCACAGATGAGCACAGTTATGCGTTCCTTGCTCTTCTTTCCACCAGCACACTTATCACCTGTACAAATTCGGTGATGTAATCAAAAAGTAGACATTTGAAAATATCTAACCATTGAAAGCCATCGTCTTATTTGGTAGCAACTGCCAAAAGAGTCCCGTTTCGTCAGCGTTGAAGATGTCGTTTGGTGAAAAGTTTGCCAGCGCTTCTCTCAACACCTGACCTTGCCATTCACGGAGAGAACCGACGTTAACTGATGCAGCTTCTCCTTGCTCTTCTTTGAATCGAATGCCGTGGCGGTGTTTGAAATTCTCCAGCCAACCCTTGCTTGCTTCAAAGCCTACGATTCCTTGCTTAGTCGAAATCGCCAGTGCCTTTTCCTAAAATCCAATGATAGAGAACAGTAAGACATATAAAGCTTCTAACCTTCAGTAGATCACCGCTCACTGGCACAGGTGGATTCTGGTTTCGAATTTGCTTGAACCAAACGATAAGAGCTGCTTCCATACGATCATGCTTTCCTGTTTTGAGTTTCGCTCGCTTCGCGCTACTGCCACCATCGATTGCTTTGTTGATTTCTTCCTGTCCTTCAGAATCCCGTGCTGCGTACCCCTTGGAATGCCAAATTGTTTAGCCAGCTCCGATTTGTTGTTATTCTTAGCAGCAGCATCGATTATTTGCTTCTTGACTTCAAGCGAAACAGCCTTGTGCTTTCGAGTGCTCATCTGAATTGATATAAAATTAGCAACTAGAAACCAGAAAAGTTAGATCACCGTAAAACAATTTACAATCAATTGCAAACAAACAGACGAAAAATGCATTCAAAAAATATTGAATATCTACAACAAATTAACAATGTCTTCGCCATGTTCCAATTTAAAAAATTAGAATTATTTTTGGCAGAATGTAAGCAAAAAAGAGAGGTGTCGGTTTATCGAGGGAATTTTTCTTGGGCCGGACTGTCACCAGGGTGTCGGTTTATCAAGGGTGTCGGTTTATCGGGGTGTCGGTTTACCGAGGGTCAGTTTACCTTACTTTAATGGCTGGCCAACCAAATCAGTCTTAGGGTGTCGGTTTATCGAGGGTGTCGGTTTATCGGGGTGTCGGTTTATCGAGGGTTGACTGTAGAATAATTACGGTATACATACCTCATACACCTTTTTTCTACGTTTGAATATCTGAAGCAATGCTTAGATTGACTGTGTCGTCACATTTTTCACGTTCGACTTTTAGAAAATTTTCGTTGCGAAATTCTGCTTTTATGAAAAAATTATTAAAAAAACTTGCAACATCCAGATAAATTTCTTTTACACACAAAAATAAATTTGTTGTACATTTGACATAAACTTATTAACATTCTAATTATCTACTCCGCTTTCCTCTTCGGTTTTTTAGGGTTCTTGGAGCGACTTTTACATTTACACATGGGACAGATAGGTGCGTTCCGATGGATGAGTTGGTGGCAAGAGGTGCATGTCTGCAAACATAATATTTTTAGTTGAATTCTAATGTTTTATCGACACAAATGTACCAACCTTCATTGGTGGTGCCTGGTGTGCGGAGTCGAGACCCCCGATGTTCATCTTGGGCATAGATATGTTAGCCGGGGGTCTGTGCTGCTGTTGATGCTGTGACCTTGGTGAGTTGACTGAATTGGTGTTGGAGGTGTTAGCAGCATTGTTGGTAGTGGTCCTAGAGCTTTGGGTGGTGTTGCCAGATGCCCTCATTTGCTGCTGAATCTGATGGAGGTGGTGTTGCTGCATCACTGCTGCTTGTTTCTGCTGTTGTTGCATCAGCCAGGCACACATAGCTGCTGCAAAAGGTTGTGGTTGGTTGGCTGGACTGTGGTGAGCCTAAAAAGTTCGGTTAAAAAATTAATGAAATAAATCATGTGAACTTTAAGTATTAATTACAGGTTTAAAAATAGTATACGGATAACTGCAGTAATCCTCATTCAAATTACCACAACTTTTTTTCTCAGACAAAATTTTGACGATTTTTCGCAACAAAAATTATATTTAGTTTGGTATATAATGCCTATAACAAGCGTTTCTCTTGCATGTCTAAATTTTGCGTGCCTAAAAATACCTACTTGTTCATTTGGGCTGGAGCCATTGAAATTGAACATCATCTGGGCAGCCGCTGCTGCAGCCACCGCAGGATTGCTTTTGAACTGGTTGAGGTATTGAGCTTGCATAGCTGCCACTGTTGACGGAGATATAACTGCTGCAGGTTGTTGACTGCCACTCACCCTGAGATTGGATTGCTCTGTTGTGGAGGAGTTGGTAGATGGGTTGTTGCTCTTACTAGATGTAGTTTTGGGGACTGTAACGAAAGGCAGGGATTGAGGAATTAAGCTGGGGCTGAGAAGTGTCTCTGGGTGGGTTTCAGCCTCACTTCCAATAGCGTCCTTGACAAGGTGGCTTGTTTGCTCGTACAGGTTGGAAATCAGTTCAAACTTCTCGTTCAGAGCTCTTTTGGACTGCGAATGCTCTTCTTTGACTTCACTGATGACGTTCTCCAAGTCAGCCCTGTCCTAAATTCGATCATTGAGCAAATCTGACGTCAACTGGCTTGTAAGGTAATTCTTGCTTTAAGACCAATAATATGAACGCCTTTCGAATGGGTTTCATAAGCGCAAATATACCGGGTGGTCCAAGAAATGTGCACACTTGTAAACGGCCATAACTTTTTTGTAGTGCGTTTTTCGAAAATCTGTAAACGCCATTCGACTCAGAATGGCGTAAGAATTTTTCTGGCATATTTCGCTAAAAAAAATTTTTTTTTTGAAATTTTCGAAATTTGCCTTGTTTTGGCCCGAAAAATTTCAAAATTTCGGAAACTCATTTTTGAACGTTTTCTTGGTCGTAGGCAACACGTTTATTGACATCAACACGTAACAACGACAATAAGGCAACGATAACATTCGATTTCTAACATCGGTATAACTTTGTTCGACACTACGGCCCTCCATTTCAATGCACCTCTCCAATCGGCGGACATAAGAATCGATTGATCGTCCGACCATCTCTCGTGGAAGAACTTCAAACTCATGGACAATTCGGCTTCGCAATTCGTTCAAGTCGGTTGGCTAAGTCCGGTAGATACGGCTTTTCGGATATCCCCAAAGGAAGAAGTCGCATGGAGTCAAGTCAGGCGAGTTTGGAGGCCACCGGAATGGAGCTGGTTCTTGTTGTGTGCTAGGCCCCATCCAACGCAAAGGAAATTATTGGTCCAACCATCGGCTAACAGGAATAGCCCAATGTGGCGGAGCTCCGTCCTGTATAAACACGAGATTTTGAATGCCTATAAACAACAAGGATAACAAATGTTCACATCAAATAACAAACTGAAAAGAACCTCTGACTCTTGGGAGAAATTCTCCTTGCAACATTCTCAGGTAGCTCACACACCATTCACATTCCCATCAAAGAAGATTGGCCCAATGAAAGATAGACGAAGATAGCCCAGACTGTTACACGAGGAGAGTGCAATGGTTCTTCACGATACCAATGCGGGTTCTGATCTTACCAGTTCCGAAGTTCTGCAAAGAAGACACGTTGTTACAGTACAATCATCATTAAAGCAGTTAACTTGAGTTACCTGATGATTGATTCCGCCATGGATATGGAAGTGGCATTCATCGGAGAAGAGAACGTTATTCAGGAACCTGTCAGACACATCAAAGAAACCCAACTGATTTATGGCATGTTCCACGCTAGATGGGTTGTTGCTCACGGTAGATGGCCAAATCCGACTTATCTTCTGGCGATGCTGAATCTTGTAAGCATGAAACTTGGCTTCCTAAAACTTGGCTTCCTAAAACTTGGCTTCCTTCCACTGAATAAACAGGAGAAACCCACTTTGAGGATTCTTACGATTGACGATCTTGAAGGCATGTTTTCTTGGAAAGCCAAATCTCGAGTCGTTCTGTGCGGATCATGACGAAATGCTTCAATAACGTCTCCTTCATTTAATTCGGTACAAATCCACCTTTAAACGATTACACATGTGAAGCTAGTCATTATCGGTAAATGATACCGGTTTATGATACCGGTAAATCAACTCACTTGGTATTCAATCGCTTCTTCCACAGACTCGAACCCCTTTCTTCGTATTCTTGAAACCATCGGAAGACACTCTTTCTGCTTGGCTTTCGATTCGGACCAAAAAGCGTATGGAAACTTCGCTGCACAACAGTTGGACTTCCCTGCTCAGCATAAGCAATCACACAAAACGCCTTTTCTTGTGGACTGAACATCTGAAAACATTTTCAGATGTTCAGTCCAAGCAGTGATCAACAATGAGCAGAGAAGGAAAAGAATGAAGTAGCAAAAAGATAAACTCGAATAACAGTCGAATAAAAATTAAAAAAACGTTCAAAAATAAGTTTCCAAAATTTTGAAATTTTTCGGACCAAAGGGGGGACCAAGGCAAATTTCGAAAATTTAAAAAAAAAAAAATTTTTAGCGTATATGCAAGAAAATTTCTTACGCGATTCTGAGTCGAATGGCGTTTACAGATTTTCGAAAAACGCACTACAAAAAAAGTTATGGCCGTTTACAAGTGTACTACTTACTCTAACTACCTGGTATAATAAAGATGTTATATATATATATATATAATATATATAATTTAGTTATAGGTTTCACAAGTAAAAATTATTTTGTAAAATCAGAGAATGTTTGATGGGTGCAAATTTTTTATTTTTTTTGCTCAACCTTGATTGCAAGACCCCAATAAAAAATTCATAATACGATTTTACTTATTAATTTTTACTTGTGAAACCCACAAATAAATTTTTAATTTTTTTATATATCTGCATTTATGAAACCAATGAAAACAGCATTGCTTACACTAATGTTAGCGCAAGAACGACTTCACGAGCCAATATTCCCTAGATAAGTTATTCTACTTGGAGAGATTCAAGGATCACTAGTTTTTGGGTTTCCCAAAGTACCTGGTTGATTTGTTGAATTAGTTCACTGTGAGCATCCTTCTCCTGGTTTAATTCATTGATAGTCTTCTGAGTGTCATGGATAAACTCTTCAGTAGATGTAAACTCAGCATACTCAGACAAGAACTCTTTGCGTTGGGAGAAAAAATCTTCCCACTTCCATCTAAAAGTTATTATAGGTGATTATTATAGTCTACATAGTCATCTACAGTCGACGCTCGATATAACGATCACTTAGGGACCGTCAAAAAGTGATCGCTATATCGAGCTGATCGATATATCTAATGGTATTTCCCTATGAAGATTACTCTGGAGACTGTCAAGGGGTGATCGTTATATCGGGCGTCGACTGTAACGGGCTGCTCAAAATATTATTATTTTTTGCTTTTTGGATAAAAAAAGTTGTTATAACAAATCTGCGAAAAAATTCAAAAGTTTTGTCTCTTCTTTTGTTACATCTATTGAAAATATTTAAAAAATAGAAAAATTATTTTTATTTTTTTTTGCTTTTTCAATAAATAAATAAAGTATAATTGCAAAATTTGGTATGCTAGAAATTAGATAGCCTTACTTAGTTTCAGCAATTTTGTAGAGTTCTTGCACCAAATGTTGTTGTTCTTCTACTGTTATTGGATTACTGGGAGATGTTGAGGCTTCTGTAGAATCCATGTGAGACATGTCCGGCTCATCCTTTAGCAAATGCATCATTTTGGCTGGTGGCGGAGACGCCGATACAGACATAGCCTAATAGTTAATACACAGCCAATAATTTGCTCCAGCAGATTGATTAATTGTGACAATAGAAGACCTTCAACCTAAAAATAAACTATTTTAATACAGTCAACCCTCGTTAATCCGCCACCCCGTTAATCCGCCAGCCTCGATAATCCGCCACCCTAGGGCCGGTCCCAAAAAAGCTAAAGTTAAGTAAAGGTAGGGTAATCGCACCTCGATAATCCGCCACCCTCGTTAATCCGCCACCCTGAGGCCGGTCCCTAGGGGTGGCGGATTAACGAGGGTTGACTGTAAATTACGAGACGCTTAAAAAAATTGAAATCGTCCATAACTTTCATAGATTGAACTCAAACAAAGGTTTTTTTTGTTCGACCCACCTGAATCTTTCTGTTTGTTTGGGAAAAATTAAACTGCTGATGCTATTTTGTTAAAACAAAATGCTAGATTTTAGATCACCTGTAAAAAATTTAACTATAGAATTTTTTTGACAAAAAAAATTTCAACCCAGCATTTTTAACTCGGCACTAGAACTCGGAGTTGTATTATTTTGCATTTTAAACGCCCTTTAACTAGATCTTCGACTACGGGTTTTTAAACGAGTCATAAAAATAATTAGGTTTTTCTGTTCAATTTCTAAGACCCACGAATTAGCCTTGGGTCGCATTAATGGAAACTAAGATTTATTTTACAACCCAATAAAAAAATTGTGTATCCATTATTGTGTACAACCACCATTGGTAAGATCGTCAGCGATGACAGATATCATTAACTTGGTTTACAGGGTGATACAAAATACAGTCACATTTTCGAAAAAGTTATTGAATCCATTCTTTTGTTTTCAATTAATTTCGGATTGTGTTGATTTAAAACTGATTTTTGGTAATTCTGGACCACCGGTTGTTACCTCAAAATTTTGACCTCATTTTATTTTTTCTGGTAGAACATGTTTTTAGGTGGAGTTACAAATATTACCTTTGTAATTTTCATGGAAATTCGTGGAGCACTGGGTCCATGAAGGTAAACAGTGTCTAAAATGGACCTCTTACCTGTTTGTGCCTGGGTCTCGGTCACTATGCATTGTTTATATCAAAAATTAGATGTCATCGACGCAGGAGAACACGCTCTATCTTTCTGATCAATAGGAATTTTCTGAATGCCTTGACAATTTCAAGTAAAAAGCATTTAAAGACGAAAAAGTCATTTTTGGAAATATAAATTTTGTAATTTTTCCCAGGAAATAGTGCCCCCGCAAACTTTTTGATCACAGATTCAGAAAACTATCGAATTCTGTATCAGATTACCAAGTACTGACCCATTCAAATATTTATTGTTTCGAGAAAATTTTGAAATGTGGCGGTCGACTTGTACTTCTAAGAGTAGTTTCATAAGCAAATCGGGTACGCTAATCACGATTCCGGTGTCAGAATTTCATGTTTTGTGCACAGGAAGAAAGTTTTATGCTAAAATTTTTTCGAAGTTCTTATGATTATGTTTATAAAAATACTTGTAACTTCCCAAAGTCCGCTTTTCAACTTTTTTCGGCTATGTGATGCAGAATTTGATAGCTTTCTGAATCTGTAATGAAAAAGTTTGCGGGGCACTATTTCCTGGGAAAAATTACAAAATTGATCAAAATTTATATTTCCAAAAATGACTTTTTTTGTCTTTAAATGCTTTTTACTTGAAATTGTCAAGGCATTCAGAAAAATCCTATTGATCAGAAAGATAGAGCGTGTTCTCTTGCGTCGATGACATCTAATTTTTGATATAAACAATGCATAGTGACCGAGACCCAGGCACAAACAGGTAAGAGGTCTATTTTAGACACTGTTTACCTTCATGGACCCAGTGCTCCACGAATTTCCATGAAAATTACAAAGGTAATATTTGTAACTCCACCTAAAAAACATGTTCTACCAGAAAAAATAAAATGAGGTCAAAATTTTGAGGTAACAACCGGTGGTCCAGAATTACCAAAAATCAGTTTTAAAAACTAGTTGCTTCCTTCACATATTTTTTTTGGTTTCATAATAAAATTTTAAATCGAAGCTCCTAAATCGAAATTTTGCATTTTCAGTAAAGAAAAACGTGTAGGAAATCTTGTTATCCCCCAAAATGTTGACTTAGAGGTGGGAACTTAACTAGGTAACTTAACTACTGTCACCGCTTTCCCTAGGGCAATCGATATGGCAAGGAGTTACCTAGACAAACTTTTCATAAATGTGATTGTTTTTATGTGTCACCCTGTACATACTTGAAAAATCTGCTGGATACTTAAGGCTGCTTTTAATAAAATACAAAAGAGCTAAAGTGACGATTGGTGAATAAATAAGTGTTTAGCTAGGTGCTGATCGATTTTTTTTAAATCAATAAAAAATTCCAATCAAACACTTTTACGGTGGGAAAGAAATGTAGGTGGTGGTTATGTAGAGAGAACAAATGGGAAACACTTAAAGGATGAGCAAATGCAAAGGGGGAGGCGGGAGACGCCTGTAAAAGGCAAACAATATAATTAGAAACGTTGGTTGAGTGTGTGTAAAGAAGTGGAGCTGCAGAAACATATACGGTAGTTTGGTCGGTGCATGATTACAGCAAAAGAGTAAGCAAAGAATTTGGATGGTAATTTCTCAATGAAGTTTCGTTTTGATGAATCATTATGACAATACTTTCTAAGGCAAAAAGCAACCCACCCAATTAACTGCTACACTCACTTCATATCACACTGCCACCACAACAGTTCAGAGGGATTTTATGTAAATAAAGAGGCAATGAATTTGACGGATTGCACAGTTTATTAGCACTGATAATGTGGAAAATTTTAACCAAATTTGACAAATTTTGCATTTTCAGTAAAGAAAAACGTGTAGGAAATCTTGTTATCCCCCAAAATGTTGACTTAGAGGTGGGAACCCTCTTCAAAATGCAAAATTTGTCTAATTTGGAAAAATATATATAGTATTGTCGTTGTAGTCGTCGTCGTCGTAAAAATGCTTTAATAAAACATTTATCCAACGAAAACAACAGCGTTTATAAAAGAGCCATCATTCGTGTAATCGTACACTGTATTACTGAACTCTTTTCTCGACGCGACCCACTACAAAATTAAGCTTATAGTTAAAATTTCCGTTTTATACGACCAGACACAGGATCTCGGATAAGTTCGACACCGAAGTGGCCTGCACTCTCTGATGACTTGCAAATTGCAATATCAGCAAGAGTTTATATCTTGTTATTGTTACTTATTTTATAAAATTACAATAAAATTGTCTGATGGGTTTCAAAAATTGCGTTTTACGAAGAAAAATTTAAAATTTGAAACTTATTAAAGAACTTTGTTATAACTTTATTAACAAATTTTTTTTAGCCCATTGGAAAGTGTAGGTCACTTCGGTGTCGTTACAGAACTTTTCCGACAACCTAATATTTGCTTTCGTGCTGAACGCCGCCGTTTTTTGAACACACCAAAATTGCTCAACTTCCGCCTGGACTATAATTGAAAAAAGTGTTACACACTTCAACAGCCACAATATTACTTTTTCTGATTTGAGATACGAAATGGATTCATCAGGCTGAAATAAGATGAGTCGGAAACAAATTGCCTTAACTCTTCCTTTCCTCCTCCTAAATGGAACAAATTATGCATGACAAGTATAGGTTTGACTGCCAGACTTGAATCGATGCTCTGCTTGGCTGCTTTCTTCAACAAAAGTTTTCGAGGTTGTTGATTGGATTTCTTTTTGAAGAAGTTTTTAGTCTTCCAAAACCATCAGGTTACAAAAAATATGTTGAAAATTAAATAAAGGGCTACCTAAAGTTTCACTATTATTGTCACCGATGTGACTGTCGTATATTCTCGTACTTAGGTAAACATTTTTCGAAAATGAAAAAAAAACATAGAAATATAAATTTAAAAAAAAAATCGTTTTATTTCTTTGTAATTACTTAGTTACAAAATCCATAACCCATCTTAATTTTCAACCAAGATATGGTTTACTAAAAAAATTCCAAGTGCGTGACGTACTGCTGAATAGGATTACAGCAAAAAAAAACCTTTCGAGTATGAGCTTCTAACAAAGAAGTGTTGGGTACCATATTTCCTCTATTAATCGCCTCGGGGGAATTATAGAAGCTACTAGCGAATGCCCCCTTCTTATGCCCCTCTTCTAAAAATTCGGATTCCCGCCCGGAAATTTTTTGGCACCTGTCCCGTCCCGGTGTCCCGTCCCGAAAAAAAATTATTTAAATTCTGTCTCGTCCCGTCCCGAAAAAATTCAATTTTTCAACAACTACCTTCAACTTGTAATTACAGTCAATCCTCGATATAACGGACCCTCGGTATACCCTCGCGACGTGTACGACTACAGAAGGGCGAACCTGGACCCGAAGAAGGCGGAGATGGCGGAGATGATCATGTTCTCAACCGCAGCTTGCCTCTGCTGGAGAATAACAATTCGGAGTCCTAGTAGTAGTTCTAGTTAAATTTTTTGTTTTGTTTGAGAGATGAATAAAGCATATAGGATTGAAATTCCTGATCGGAAATTTTATGACCGTCCCGAAAATCTTCCCTGTCCCGGGGTCCCGTCCCGATATAACTTTTTGACCTGTCCCGTCCCGCGTCCCGTCCCGAAATTTTTAAATTTGAATTCTGACCCGTTCCGTCCCGAAAAGGTCAAGCCATCATCTCTACAAAAAATGTCGAATTAGGTCGATCTGTGGCCCGAAAACCGAGTAAACATGAAAAATATTATATCCGTACAACTTCACTATAGAAGAGCGTCGCAAATTTTTTGATTTGCCTGATATCTCAAAGTTTAGCAGAATGACTTAAATTACACAAATAAATAATAATTTCTTTGCATGTCATAAGATAGTTTTGAGTGCAGAATAGAAAGAAATCTGGTTGGCTACAAAAAATTGGTTGCTCTAAAAAATAGCATTTGAATAGCCTGCTCCTGAATTATTGAACAGATATTTTTGATTTCAAAGGCAATGCTAAGTGATATTGCAGTTGGAAAGTTGGGAGTGGAGCTGTTTCAGGCTGTGTGATTCACTACTCACTGCCTTTTCTAAATTGCTTTGAGAACACAAAACAGTCTAAATGACACAGAGTCATACTCAACATGTAAGGAAATAGGTGAATAAAAAATATTAACTATTTTGTTTGCTTTCTTTTAAATCGATAATTTTTAAATTTTATTTTTGAAAATTTTACAAAAATAAACTAAAAGCTGGGCTAAGGTAACACAAAATTTTTACTGAAATTTAACAGATTGTAAGTTACACCTGCTACACAAGTTACAACTTTTAACGGTAACGTTAGTGTTATTTTTAGGTGAAATATAAATGACCACTGTCTTCGACCAAATTTTGAAAAGCCGGGTATTTGTAGTCACAAAATGTTTTTTAAGGCGCCCTAATAATGAAATGTCTTCCGATATCTAGACCCGCTGACATCTGGTAAAAATTAATCAAGCGAGCTGAGGTATGCTCAAAATTGTCAATGAAAATCGTCAAAAATTCAAATAGTCTGATCGAAGTAGCTATATTACAATAAAAATACAGCCGAGATTCTCGGCTTTCATTTGAGATATCATAAAGAAAAAAGTAGTTAAAGCTGAAATTCGGAAAACATACAACGATGTCCAATTCCCTGCCATCCTACCCAAGGCTGCCCTGGAACTTTTCGGTATTATTTTGGAACTGACGTTTTCTTACAATTTTAATTCACATGGTGATTTACAACCTTATACTCAAAATCTAGATCAGCTTCCTGCCGTCATTTTGAGTATATGGTTGCATACAATAATGTAAAAAAATTACAAAAAACAGTTTTGAAATAACTCCGAAATCCTATCCCTCAAACATACTCTTTCCTTCCCTGGTCAAACCTTCGCAAGTTACTTATTTTTCGGAGGTGATTTTGCTGTGGAAAAATTTCTATCTGATTCCTCATGCAATTTTGACTCTAAAAAGTTAGTGAAACTTCACGAGACGTCAGTGATATCGGTAGAGTTTTTGCAAAAAGAAATATAATTTTGGCTAACTTTCTTTATTTCGATGGTCATTTGCAAGTTTTAAAAGTTATTCAAAAAGCTTAACGTTCTTCCAAAAAGCGACAGAAATAAGCCAATTTTTAGTGTTGTTTTGTTTTGAACAAGGGTAAAATATGCGTGTTTTGTCCAACCTTTATACAAACGATAAAGCACATGAGAAAAAGAAACAAATTAAATTTTTTAATTATTTGACCCTTGTTTAGCCTGTACTAAAAAGAAAATAAAACGCCCGAAAATTGGAATTTGGCTGTGTTTACATGTTTATACTCAAACACAAGTGAACCCAAAAGTGTAGCAGTGCTTAACCACCATCACCATAAAACCACAAAAGAAGATTATTCAGGAGGAGGAGGAGCAGAAGACAACATAAAGGCTGAACTAGTCTGTTTATTTTACCTTTTATGCAAATTAGCAAAGGTGAATAATAAATTGAGGGACAAGGATGTAAAAAGTGGAATATATCCCACTGCTGCTGCTGCTGGTACACCAAAATGTTTTATGGCACCAATATCATAGTTGCAAACAACAAGGGGGCAGTGAATCAAAAATGGGTAGCAGAAAACAAAAGAAGAGGAAGAAGAACAATTGATTACTGTATGGGTCTAGTGCATTGGTCTCATATACATTGGCTCCTCCTTCTTCTAGTTCCTAACTTTTTACAAAAAAATGATTTACCGTATAGACGGGAGCACACGATTTTTTCAACTTCCAAGTTTTTTCACTTCCTGTTAAAATGCAATAAAACATGGTTTACCCTAGGAAAAAGCTTTAGCTTTTTGGAAAACGATCGGAAAAATCGGAGTCTTTGCGATTTTCGGAACGAGACTGGGCTGGAATGCACGATTGCGCACTGGCCGTAAATGGACCCAAATCATGTTTTTTCAACGTTTTAGCACCTGAAACGTGTAGAAAACATGTTTTTAGGGAGCGGTCGACAATTTTGGAAACAAATTTTTTTGACCAAAAGTTGACTTTTTGCCTTAAGGGACCAAGGCAAACCACTTGGAGAGGGTACATGGATGTCATATTATTTATTTTTCACCTTGTTTTTTTACTGGAACTGGTCGAACAAGAGCCTCTATATGCACTTCCGATCATGAGTCTAGCTCGGAATTACGGCTGAGGTAAGTCTGTGCGGGCATCTCTAACCCTTTCTCTCTTCGGGGGCTTGGGGGTTTGGAGTTGAGATGCGCACACCCACATACCTTAGACACAAATCACTCGAAAGGGACTCTGGAATCCAGAGTCTAGATGCATAAAACATGTATGCATACCAGAGTTTATTTATGCGGTAGGTTCCAGTTAACAAAACTATGTTCAAATTCTATCTTTTTGGGGTGTTTAAATAGCCTCTCCAGGTGCTTACCTTGATCCCCCATGGCAAAAAGTCAAATTTTGGTCAAAAAATTAAAAAAAATGTCTCGGCTGCGCCTTGAAAACATGTTTTCTACATGTTTCAGGCCATAAAACGTTGAAAAAACATGATTTGGAGCCATTCACGGCCAGTGCGCAATAGTACATTTTAACCCGAGACTGTAAAAGCAAAACTGGCAAAAGCCTTCAAAAATTGAGGTAAAAAATGTCGGACCCTAAGATGGGGACGAGCTTTTGGGGGTGACCTTACATAGCAGGGGTGCACCGGAACACGAAAAATATCGTAACGGAAATCGGAATCGGAACTCCGAAAATATCGGAATCGGAACAAAAATAAAATGCTTTATTTCAATCAAATCTAACAGTTTGTTGTTTCGAAAATACCGAAATTTGATTCATTTATTCGGAAATCGGAAATCAGAATCGGAACTTCTGGTGCACGCTTGTTACATAGGCGTTCAATTGTATTCTGAGTGGCGAAAAATATTACGCATATTAAAGAGGGAACCAAGTAAAAAATGTGGGCATCCAAAGATGAGCCAGAATCCTCTTGTTTTTTTACTTTGAAAAAAATTTGTATTAGTTTTTAAACAATTTTGAGATAGTTTAAAAAAAAGCAATACCCTAGAGTTGTTTGTTTTTCAAAGATGACAATGATACACCCAACAAAAGACATGCTTAAAAGACACCTGTTGGAAGTGTTATTTATTAAGAATTGTTATTTTCAAGCACTCAGCGCTATGTCTTTTGTAATCAGAAGTAGATTGGCTTAATTTGGAGTCTATCTATGACCACTTGGAGTGGTGCAGCAGTACTAATCAAGTGCGATCAATCACTTTTAGGAGTGCCATCTCCCTTTAGACAATGAAGAGCAAGGGGAGCAGAAGGCACAAACCAAGGGGACCAAGATTATTTATTATCCCAAGTATTTTGTTTTGGGAAGGAGAAGAAGGACTAATAAAATTGGCAATATCGCACATATATCAAAACCATAAAAGGAGGTGCCAAATTTGTTGTTTGGTGGTGAGAATGGTGGGGGGACATCTGCTCATCCCCGTTGACCACAACTTGAGAAATTGCTTCTTTTTGGGGAGTGGTGGATAGACAAGCTCTCATTTAACAACACGAATTTAAAAGTACATACACAAATACAGTCAAACCTTGATTTAGCAAAGTCTCTGGGGGCCGGAAAAATGTTCGTTACATCAGGGGTTCAGTATTAGTCATTTCACGTAATTGTCGGCCAAATGAACACCGAAAAAAGGTTCGTTAAATCGAGGTTTGCTTACAAATAAAATTTAGGATCGAGAATTTTTTGAAACTTGGTCTCTATTTATATTTGCGTATATAAATTTGGCTATATATGCATAAGTGTTTGGCACTTGTTGGGCTGGGGCACCACCCTAAATTTCTAGTTCCCCGTCTGTCTGGTTCACGAAGTGTATCAACATCTGACAGTCATTCAGAGAATTTCGTCGATCCGGTAACAGGTGCTCATACACAAGCAATTGAGTCAGTCTGGCAGAAATATAAAGTCCGACATAAGAATGAATTCGGAACAGCCAGAACTCTGTTTTTGTCATACGTGTCTGATTTTGTGTGGAGAACAAAATTCAATGGTCCAGACATATTTTTTCACTTGTGGTGCAAATATCAGAGATGTATGTTTGTGAATGAAAAATAAATAAAAAATCTGTGTTTCGAGAAGGTTGGAAACAAATTTATGGTGGGGGCCCCAACCCAACAAATGCCAAAGTTTCAGACCGCCTGAAGTTTAAAAATTCCACTATTTAAATTATGCCACAACTCGTACTACGAGTTGGAAAAAGCAGGTACGAGAACGACGAGCTCAAATAAGCAAGTGCGAGTACAAGTATGAATACAATTATAAACATGAGTCAGTCAAATCTCGAGATACAACGGCACCCTCAGTCCGGGTTCTTTGGTTATAACACCACTTCTTTGTAACTTCACCTCAGAGACCCTTTCCATGAGTGACTTTATGAGCAGAGTCGAATGTAAGCATTATTAACAATTTTCGATAGGTAA
This sequence comes from Ditylenchus weischeri, assembly GCA_029231635.1. Classification (NCBI taxonomy): domain Eukaryota; kingdom Metazoa; phylum Nematoda; class Chromadorea; order Rhabditida; family Anguinidae; genus Ditylenchus; species Ditylenchus weischeri. The sequence goes on from JAMRYI010000319.1 coordinate 174,273, forward strand.
CATTCTATTAGCAGACAAAATGCCTGAGCTATGGAAACATCAATAAAATAATTTAAAAATCAGGTTAAAAAATTTTACAACTCTTAGTAAACAGTTATAAAAAAATCGAACTTTAAAAAAGTTAGTCACCCATCGCTACTAACTGGTGAAGTATTCGAAAACACTTTCAGATGATATCTCCATATTCTTATTGACTATCAACTCCTGCTCTAAAAACTATTCTTTTAAAAAATCGCAACTTTCTCAGCCTTTTCTTCGATCAATTACCTTGTTTCCTCCCACCCTCTTTTCCTTCTACATCTCTTTGATTTTGTATGTGTGTGCCAATAAAAAATAGTAGACAAGGAATCTCTTGCAAAAAACTCTAGTAATTCCGTCACTTTGCTGCTAAACAATTCATCAGCTACAGCGCCCAAGGGGCCAACAACAGCAATTCTGAAGTGCTGTTCAGTGGCGGCATCTGTACCCTCAAAGTGGAGGGTGTGAATAAATGAGGGCGGCTCTTTTGCCTCCTCCTTTTCTTCTTCTTTATTTTTTGTATGTGTGTGTGATCGAGGAAGATTGATTACACCACTGCTCTATTGTCGCCTCTTCTTTTTGGTTGTTGAAGAGGCTAATACTTTTGGTGCTACAGCAACAAACTGAAAACTAAATTGCTTAATTGGATTAGCCTATTCAATAGAGACAGTTAATGAGCGGCATGGATTAGCAAAATTAAGAATTTTTTATGGTGAAATGCTAGATTTGTTTAGAATTTTCAGGTGTTGTGCAGAATTTAGTGGTTGTGTGAGCAGTGTGATATACTCGTCGATTACCTCAGCCTACTGTTCCCTTAAAAAATTTCCTCAGCCTTAATTTTAGCCACGCTAAAATCTGTTGTCAACCCGCGCTTCAATTGGCTGAGTGGCTGAGTGGCTGAGTAATAGCTCAGCCGGCGTGATAAATAATTTGTGAAAAATGTTGTGATAGATAGATTTACACATTATCGAATCGGTGAAAATTACTGAAGATAACTTAATTAGATTAGGAATAAATCAATAATAATGGCGAGCTACTTCTAATTAAAAAACCGTAACGTATATTTTTCAATTGTTGCATAATTAGACAATTTGTGGTCTTAAAAGACCTGTAGGGGAAACGTTTGGCCTCTTGCACATTAGGGGAGGGAGGTAGGTTTGCTTCTAACCGGTTTTTAGACTACTATTTTTTTAATTTTTAGTTGATTATGGTAACTGCTAGAGGCAACATGCGCCTACATCGTGTTTGTATGTATTAATAGATGTTAATCATTCGCGAAACACATGCGAAACTGATTAATCAATGAACAGGCTAAATGGAACTTTATCCGTCCGTTCGAAATTTCCCTAAGCTTCAACCTCAGCCAATCCAAAATTTTTCCCCAGCCTTTATGCCGTTTAGATGGCCGCCGTATGGAAAATTGAGCTCTTCAAGAAGTTATCCGCTACTGAGGCAGAGTGCTCGAAGTGCAACAAGAAGCTGCAGATGAAAGACTCGGGGAAAACAGGCCTACTCAAGCACGCCAATTGGTTTTGATGAGGATCCATTGGTGTTTTGGAAGGTACTTGCAATTGATTATTGTATCTAAACTTTTTGGCTGATATCTCATTTTCCAGCAAAACGAAAAACTCTTTCCGGCGCTGGCGAAGTTGGCCAAGAAGTATCTCTCAGCACCAGCATTTGCACAAGAAAACAGTGACTTAAAATTTTGATTCAAAATAAAACTGCGAAAAGTAACAAGTTATAGTTTCAAGATGAAAAACTCAAAATTATCGAAATGGAAAATACTAATAGCCGAAATTTCTGTGACGGTCAAATATTAATATTCGACAGGTCAAATGACCAGTCAAATGACAGGTCATTCGACCATTTCACAATTTTAGTTTTTAATCAAGGATCGCTGGAAGAGTTGCATGAACAGTTGACCGTGGTCATCTGTATTGACGAGAAAGTGACTTCCAAAAAGATGTCCCTGTTGCACCTCATAGTTATTGGTGTTTGTGAACAACAGTCTGAAAAGATTTTTTTGCTGTTAGGAAAATATGCAGATGTGGAAGCAAGAAGACCTCTTTTGCACTAAACCAGGAATGGCTTTACAACCCTTCATTTGGCTGTCTACAAGATTGGCAACAACAAACAATTTTTTGACTCTACTTGGATTACCGTATTATCTCTAATAAGCGCCCCCTCTCTAATAAGCGCCCCCCCTCTACTTTGAGGATCTGTATCTCGGGGCAGAGCAAATATTTTGCAGAGCTGTTTTTTGCGTTTTCTTAACTCCCACGAGCTCTACCGATTCCGCTTTTTGGATTTTGGTTGTGCACCCAAAAGTTTCAAGATCGACCCAAAATTTTTCCGATTTTCGGAGGGTTGAAAAATAAGCGCCCCGGGGCGCTTATTAGAGATAATACGGTAACACCCCCTTTCACTAACACATAACCCACCGCCCCCTTCTCCCCAATTTCGACTTAAAATTCCCTCAGGAGTAGGGTTGGCCCCCATCACTATCACAGCCGTCTATACCTCCCTCCCCGCATCGAAAAACATGTTCTCCTCGTCCTCGCATCCCCGCCTCTATAAAATTTCATCCCCGCCTCTACCCGCATAAAAAATTATTTTATTCTCTATAGCTTTTCTATTTTTCCTATAATTCTTGTCAAATGTCAATTTTCAAATGTCGTTTTCGCAAAATATCACCTAGTTTTTTGTATCGATTAACTATGGTTTAATTCTGTCTAACAAAATTTTTTTAAAAGAATAAGTTGGCTTTGAATATCGACAATAAAGTTAACCAGATAGCGAAGAATCGCTAGAAAGTATTTCCCTAAAAGGTATAAACCATAGTTTATTTGGTACAAAATTACTTGAATTTGTTGCAAAATTCATGTATGATCTTTTGAAAAGCAACAATGCATTCCCAGCTAAAATGAAGCTCGCAAAACATCTTTTAAATTCTTGTAAGCTCTGCTGGTGTTTAACGGGGAATGTGTTTTATACCGAATTTCTTTAAGGCTAGTTAAATGCTGAATTTCAACAAAACTTTTTTCGCCACAGACTAGA